>BLSH010412575.1:705719-724796 GCA_018402905.1 Glandirana rugosa
AAAAGTGGAATGTGGATCAGGACTAAGGAAATTCACGTCGGTTGACTAGACTGGTAGGGACGACCTATGGACGTATACCATAGGGACTGTTAGTACAAGTTCAGCGTACTTCTTCGTTTACACACACTAAAAATAACTACCCTCTGGTCGGTGACGCGACGAACTGAGCCCGTCACACCATTGTAACCATTTTTCGTTAACACATTTGGGACGTTCCAATGGAGGATCGTGACAGCCTCATTAAACGTGGGTACCCCTGTGAGCGCTGATGGTCTGTCACGACCAACTCTAACTGTGGGGAACGCCATCACACCGAGTAAGTAACTCCCACCATGGAAGTTATTGTCAGGGATACCATATGCAGGTATCCAGCAGGGATGGTCAGATCAGTTGGCTGCACTTAAAGGAATCAGGACTAGGTGTAAGGTGAAAATATCAATATATTTATTAGAAAAATAACACACACTTCCAACACCAAACACCAGCAAACATAAATGAGCAAGTAAAAGATGAAAACACACCAAACCCCAAAATAAACACCTATCTGACTAACTAAATACAAGTGAAGAAAACACACACATATACAATAAGCAACCAGGGATACCAGATAAGGGGAACAGGGAGCCAGGTACTGGGAGCAGAAGGAGAGCAAGGGAGCAGGTTCAGGAATCAAGTCTCTGGGTCTGGATCGCAGATCAGGGATCAGAGCAGGTCAGGTTCAGGCATGGACACAGCTTGCAGGGAAAATACCGAAGCACTGGGACAGGGAGTAAGGCGGCTTATATGGACCCAGCAGACCCATCAGGTGCAGCTTAATGACCTGTAAGCTCAATCTCCTGGGAGACTCCCGCTGGTGGCCACCAGAACTACACCATTTAGTTTTCCAAACACTGCCACCAGCAGGTGACCCAAGCAAGGACACAGGTCCTGACAATGATGCTGTATATGCGACCTGTGGGGAAAGAGAAAGACATCTATTCACATAAGAATAATCGCATTGCATGGGTTCATCATTCAAGGGGCAAATGGCAGCAATATGGCCCAATGCATGGCATTGGTAGCACTGTATGTGTTCTATACCCAGTCCTCTCAAGGGTCCCCAAGACCTTCCTGGCTTCTTTGGCCAGTTTCCAGGTCAAGAGCCCAAAGTCTCTTTAGCCACAGCAGTCTTATCAACCTTCCCCATGCCCTTGACCCCTGAAACAGCCTTACCTGGTCCGCCGGGTGATCTTTCACCCCTAGATGCATTGGAGTGGGGCGCAGATGTGTGCAACAAGTCCATAGCAGCAGTGTATCTCTCCATGAGGTCCACCAATTGGTTGGCAGTTATGGGGTCCCCATGACTGACCCACTTCCTCAAAGCAGCAGGGAGCGCATGCAGATACCGGTCCATGACCACATGCTCCACAATCTGGGGGCCTGGCAAGGTCTCAGGTTGCAACCACTTCCTCGTGAGATATATCAGGTCAAACATTTTCGAGCAGGGTGGCTTGTCCATGCAGTAGGACCACTGATGCACCCGTTGAGCCCAGACGGCCATGGTGACCCTAGGCGTGCGAGTATCTCTGTCTTTAGAGTCTCAGTCTCATAGTCCTGGGTCTTTACTGGTTCCAAATCAAAGTAGGCCTTTTGGGGATTCACCTGTCAGGAAAGGTGCTAGCAGTCCCGCCCACTGTTCTGTTGGCCATCCTTCGTGATCAGCAACTCTTTCAAAGGTTATGAGGTACGCCTCCACGTCATCTGCAGGTGTCATCTTTTGCAGGTGGTAGCTTGTTAGAAGAAGACTGTCCTGAGGGTTTGTTTGCATTTAATTGTTGTTTCCTCTAGCTCCCGGAGGAGGCAGCTCCGGGCAGCCCTATTTAAACAATGTGCTTCCTGTAGCAAGTGCTGGCCGTTCTACAGCGTCTGAGTAGCTCTGATCCCTGTGACCCGTTCCTGTGTTGTTCCTGCCCTTCTGATCTGACCCGGCTTGATCTGACCTGCTGACTATCTGCCTGCACCGACCCCGGCTATCCATGACCATCCGTTTGCCTGATCCCTCTGTACTTCTGCTGCCAGCTTGTTAACGAGGTCCTGCTTGGACTTTGACCACTCTTGCCTGATCCTTTGTACCGCACAGCCCGCCATCAGTGGCGCCATCAGGTCAATCCAGATACTTCTTCGGCCGAACACACTACGCCTCATCTAACCCTGTCTATCTCTTTACAGTTGCCCGGAGGGGGCGTTCAAGTGCCAGCGATCATTGATTCGGGGGCGTGTAGCTGCTTTATGGACCAAGCGTTTGCTGCACTACACCAAGTGCCCCTGCGCCCCAAAGCGCATAAGTTAACTATCCGCCTGGCCGACGGGATGGCGATCAAATCTGGCCAGGTGACAACGGAGACCCAGCCAATTCCCGTAATCACCACCGAAGGGCACCAGGAGCTTCTTATTGTTGACATCATAGCGTCACCCCTGTTCCCCATCATCTTGGGGCTGCCTTGGCTCTGGGCACACAGCCCCAACATAGACTGGTCCTCAGGACACATCCAATTCCCATCTCCCTACTGTGGCCAACACTGCCTGCTTCCCTCCAGGAATGTTGGCCATACTCTCCTCAGCCTGGACTCCGAACCAGACCCAGAAACCCACAAAGTGGTGCCTCCCCCGTACCATGAGTACCTGGATGTCTTTAGCAAGAAAGGGGAGGACCAACTTCCACCACACAGACCCTATGATTGCCCCATAGAGCTACTGCCAGGCACCGAGGTACCCTTTGGCCGCATCTACCCGTTGTCTGAACCTGAGCTGGCAGCCCTCAAGGCATATCTGGATGAAAATTTGGCCAAAGGGTTCATCAGACCATCCACCTCCCCTGCTGGGGCTGGCATCTTCTTTGTTGAAAAGAAGGATCACTTCCTCCGTCCCTGCATAGATTACAGGGAGCTGAATCGGATTACGGTCAAGAACTGCTACCCTCCGCTTTTTCCGGAACTCTTTCAGAGGCTTGGGTCGGCCACCGTGTTTACCAAACTTGATCTTAGAGGGGCATACAACTTAGTCCGCATCAGAGAGGGCCATGAGTGGAAGACCGCCTTCCGGACTCGTTTCGGCCATTACGAGTACCTTGTTATGCCCTTCGGGCTCTGCAACGCCCCTGCTACATTTCAACACCTAGTCAATGATGTGTTCCACGATTATCTGGACATTTTTGTCATAATATATTTGGATGACATCTTAATATTCTCAGCTTCCCTTGAAGAGCACCGGAAACATGTGTGCTGTGTCCTTAGCCGCTTGCAGCAGCATAGACTGTATGCTAAGGCTGAAAAATGCTCCTTTGAGCGCTCTAGCATCCAGTTCCTCGGGCTGATTTTGTCAGTCTTAGGGGTCACCATGGATCCACAGAAGGTCACCGCTATACTGAACTGGCCGGAACCTGTGGATAAGAAAGGGGTCCAACGGTTTGTCGGGTTTGCAAACATTTACCGGAGATTCATCAAGGGCTTTTCGGCAATCATCACCCCTATCACTCTCCTCACCAAGCAGGGTCAGTGGTTCTACTGGTCACCTGAAGCACAGGATGCCTTCCAGGCTCTGAAGAAACTTTTCACCACAGCACCCATCTTACAACACCCGGATGCCACTCTGCCCTATGTTCTGAAGGTGGACTCTTCGGAGACAGTGGTGGGAGCGGTCCTGTCCCAGAGACGGGGAGCAAGGGCACTCCTCCATCCAGTGGCCTTCTTTTCCTGCAAGCTCACAGCTCCGGAGAGGAATTATGATGTCGGAGACAGGGAGCTGTTGGCCATCAAGGCCGCGCTGGGGGAATGGCGCTACCTGCTGGAGGGAGCCCAGCACCCCATTCTGGTATATACAGACCACAAAAACCTTGAGTATCTCCGCACGGCCAAAAGACTTAGACCTCGCCAGGCCCGCTGGGCGCTTTTCTTCTCCCGGTTCCAGTTCCACCTAACCTACCGTCCGGGGCAAAAAACAGTAAGCCGGACGCCTTATCCCGTATGCATGCGGAACGCAGAACAGCCGCCCAGCCTGACACCATTCTCCAGTCCCGGAATTTCCTCCTCACGCAAGACGACCTGCTTTCTCAGATCCGGAAAACGTCTGCCTGTGCATCTGTACCCCCTGGCCAAGTAACCTGGAAAGATGGTCTCTGGTGGCATCACAATCAGATTTATGTACCTAAGGAACTACGCCCGGCTATCTTCAAGGTCCATCATGACCATAAACTTGCCAGACCGCTGAACTTGTACTGCGCTCATTCTGGTGGCCGCTGCCCTTGAGGACTGCTTAGCTTATGTCCGCTCTTGTGCTACCTGCACCAGACGTAAAACGGACAAAACCAAGGCTTGGGATCTTCTGAAACCTCTCCCCATCCTGGACCGACCATGGTCCAAAATTTCCATGGACTTCATCGTGGAACTGCCCCCAGCTAAAGTATATACGACCATCTTTGTGGTGGTTGACAGGCTGACAAAGATGGCACACTTCCTCCCAATGAAGGGCACACCCACAGTGAAGGAGACATTGGAACTCTTTATTAAAGAAGTTATCCGGTTGCATGGTGTTCCAGTGAACATAGTGTCTGACCGGGGGGTGCAGTTCACCTCTCGGTTCTGGAGAGCTCTTTGTGCTACCCTGGAGATTGATTTGTCCTTTTCCACCGCTTACCATCCCCAAACCAATGGCCCGACTGAAAGGACAAATCAAACACTGGAGCAATACCTCCGCTGCTTTTCTGCCTACCCTCAGGACGACTGGTGCACGTTGCTACCCCTGGCGGAGTTCGCTTACAATAACTCTGCTACAACGCAATCTCCCTTCTGGGCCAACTATGGGTTCCACCCCACCGTACTTCCTAGTCTAGCAGTGGAGACTACAGTAGCAGCAGCACAGGAATTGGCACAATTCATCAGTGTGACTACTACACTACATTTGTGTGAGCTATAAAAGGTACAGGAAATTTGGTCAAAATTGATGGCAAGATGAATGCAGTATGTTATCAAAAAATACTGGAGGGACATTTGCATTCATCAGCCAGGAAGCTGTGCATGGGACGTATTTGGACTTTCCAACATGACCATGATCCAAAACATAAGGCCAAGTCGACCTGCCATTGGCTACAGCAGAATAAAGAGAAGGTTTTGGTGTGGCCATCTCAGTCTCCTGACCTCAATATCATTGAGCCACTCTGTGGAGATCTCAAACATGCAGTTCATGCAAGACAGCCCAAGAATTTCCAGGAACTGGAGGCTATTTGCCAGGAGAAATGGGCAGCTTTACCATTTGAGAAGATAATGAGCCTCATCCACAAATACCACAAACGACTTCAAGCTGTCATTGATATTAAAGGGGACAATACACGGTATTAATAACTGGGGTATGTAAACTTTTGATCAGGGTCACTTGGGTAGTTTCTGTTGTCATTATGATCTAAAAAGAGTAAACACAGTTGATTGATAATAAATGGCTTCAGCCAAACACTAACCATGAGGGAAAGAAATGTTGTGTGCTCTTTCATATTTTCTGAAAAATGGCCAAGAAATCATAAATTCTGCCAGGGTATGTAAACTTATGAGCACAGCTGTATATAATCAGAAATGCCATCATGCTATTAACTGTAGATGTCAATAAATGTAAAGGAAATTGCATAATCGGATTGCCACATGTATGGCCATATTATATAGCACATTCAACTTTGAAAACAGAATTTACAATCTCCTTTAACCAATTTTCTTCTATTTTCTTGCAAATCAAGAAAAATAATAAATGGCAATTATAACAAACATGCCAACATTCAAAATACATTGGAAATTAAACAAATAGAATGCATACATCTACACAATAAAGTATTCAATAATATAATGTACAGAAAGAAAATATTTCTCTTGCCGTGATATGCTATTTTTCATAAAAATTACTAAAGAGGGTGGAAAAGAGGCAAGATTGAGAGGCTGAATATTGAATAGAGAGTACAAGAGAAGTAAGGCAGAAAAGGGGGTATGGACCAGGAAGGAGGGGTTTCAGGGCCTGCCAATGAACATGAATCATAAGCAGTGATGAACTTGAAAATTAGGTTTGAAATTTGGAAGATGCATTACACATAATACAAGCCACCCACATATTATCATTATCAGGTGCCACTAACTCTTCCATGTGCATTAGGTCATTAAAGGCATAAACCCGTTCTGCTAAGGTGGGGATAACTTGAGATTTCTAGTGTTTTGGGATGACCTATCTGGCCGCTATAAGGAAAGAATATAAAATAGATTTTTAACATATGTCAGAGGGCGTAACGTCATAGAACGCAAAGTGACCTGTGATGTTGTTGAGATAGCAGTCATTATCGATTCCAGTATCTTGTCTCAAAGGGCGGTGATCAAGGGGCAACTCCACCGTATGTGGTGATAAGTACCCTGTTCTTTAATCATAATGCTAGCACATAACCAGTGAGTATTTTGTAGATACGCTTCTGTGTTTTAAAGATTTAAAAAGAGTATGAGCAAAGATGAATATTTTCTGCAAATCTTCTGAGGAGAAAGAGATTTGGCAGTTCCTTTCCCCTTTAAGTTGGAATAAGGTTACAGTATGATCTCTATGTGTCATAATTACTTAGAACAATAAGGAGATCACTTGTTGTGGGGATTGGTGTTAAACACATAGGGGAAGGTTTACTAAAACTGATGCAAACAAAATCTGTTGCAGTTGTGCATAGTAAACAATCAGCTTCTAACTTCAGTTTGTTCAATTAACCTTTGACAATAAGAGCTGGTTCACACTTGAGCGGTGCGACTTGCAGGGCAAAGCAAGTCGCCCCGTTCGAGGCGACCTCAGCGCGGCTTGCAAGGAGACTTCTATCCATAGAAGTCAATGCAAGTCACACTGAGGTCGCCCCAAAAATAGTGCAGGAACCTTTTTCTAAGTTGGGGCGACTTGAGTCGCTCCTATTAGAACAGTTCCATTTCACTGCATGGAGACGACTTGTCAGGCGACTCAAGTCACCTGACAAGTCGCCTCAGTGTGAACCGGCTCTAAAACCTAGAAGCTGATTGGTTACTATGCACAGCTGCACCAGATTCTGTGTGCACTAGTTTTAGTAAATCTCCCCTATTAATTGATCACTTTTTCCAGGTTAGTGATGTATGTGAGTTTGCGATTTTAAAGTTTTAAGATAAAAAGTTGCCTATGTAGAAACCAAACACTACCTTTGCTGATAGATGGAGATTGAATCTCTTCTGGGCAAATAATAGACCCTGTGGTTAAGATATGTAGAGTTGAGGCCAGAAATCCCTGTCCTATGTGCAATCCTGTGAGCATATGAGCCATAAGGAAATTGGGAGTTTTCTAAAAGGGAGGTTAAGGGTCTCAGTATGGTAGAAAGACCAACGTTGGCAAGTCTTTAAAGCCAACAACATAATGTGGCCATTGCCAAAAGAGAACCTAATTTAAATTCATACCTATTTAAACCAGACCAAAGAAAGGTCTTGGGATGATAGGGAGCAGTTAAAAAATTCAAATTTTCCTATATTTTGATTGTAAGATATTTTACTTATGAATGTTTTATTAATAAGGAAATATAAAATTCAATACACAAATAGTCAGTACAATAACTCAGAGCATACATAAAGAAGTATACAAGAAAACATTACGTTATTGGAAACATCAAGTACTAGTTTGCAATTCGATTAAAGCTTTAAAAATATAAAATAATTCTGTATCTACACTGATTAGCAGGTACATAAATTACAATTACAGGACGAAAAAGATGGCTTAATGAGCTGCGGGAAACCTGCCAAGAGCACAAGATATACTTTAAGTATCTTCAAGCTAATCAGGCAGCTTCTTATTCAACCAAAATCAACTGAATCTTGCCTTAAAATAGTGGAAAAGTCCTACAGGGTCGGGTATTTTATAAATCCAATGGGTCCATGTGCAAGATTATAAATTGGGCTGTCTCCCCCTTCCTGCGTCAAGGCTCATTTTATTCTGTTATTAAACGGTACAAACAATATATAAATGTTAACAATACCCATCAAGGTAATGTACCTGACCATTTTGTCAATCCTAGACATTTCTACTCAGGGCACCCCAGGATTGAAAGCCGAAACAAGTTCTGCTGGACACAAAGCAGGCCATAGCAAATGGTGGATTGAATGTTAGCAGTGGGAGTGGCTTGGAGGGGGATGATTAATTAGAACCTGAGACTATTCCCTGTATGCACTGTTCACATATGCCACAGTCTTTGTATCCACCAAATACTGCTAACAGTAGCTAAGGAAAAAATGCCCTGGAATCAGTGGGAGGAAAAAAATGCCCCTGCATTGATGGTGTTATTAGAAGGCAAAAATACCCCTGCGACTGCGGTGTCACTAGAAGAAAAAAGCCCCCTGAGTTAGTGATGTCAAGAAATGGCAAAAATTCCCCTCTGTCAATGGTGTAACTGGAAAGAAAAATCCCCTGCATCAGTGGTGTCACTGGAAAGAAAAAAATGCCCCTGTGTCCATGTCAGTAAGACAAAAAAAATGCAGATGATGGTGGGGACATAGAGTATAAAGGGTGACATCATCCCTACCAAGACTTAGTTGTATCCCATCCTTGCCCTTACACTGACCTTGTTTTGGGGCTCAAGGCCTCCCAGTAGTTGGTAGTTGATTTGGACTCCATTCCCAGGGCCCTGGGGCTGCTCTGTCTCTTTATCCAGCCCTGGTTTTTGTAGTTCCGGGGCGGGGGCTAAAGTCCTCAGCTGCCAATCCACCCAAAAATTGTGCAGCTTCCTCCCCTTTCCCAGGGCATGCTGTCAATCAAGTGATGGGGAGGAGAGCAATCCAGTATGTCAGCCACAATGACCAGGGTGAGCTGCTCCCAGTCATACACAATCTCCTTTTGAGATGCAGGAAGTGACAGGCGTGGCTGCAGCTCAGGAGACAGGATGGCATCATACAGTAGCTGTGAACGATATGTGCAGTGAGTTAGTGCATAGTGAGCCCCATCCCCTTGGGGACTATATGCCTTGCACACATTGCACACATGAAGGATATGCTACTGCTACAGGTTAGTAGTTATAATAACTGAGAATATTTATTGTCCAAAGACGTGATTATAAACCTTTGACATGAAACATGAAAAAAGCATATCCCCCTATACAGTAGTATGCACTTGTTTCAATCCAGAGCACTAAGTGCCATTTCTGTCTGCTGCCTCATTCCTCTACTATCTGCATGAGTCACTTCTGACAGGTTTTCCTGACACCAGGCGGTGTAAAAGGTGATAGCGGAAGGACCTCCAACACACAGCCTGTGATTGACTGCCTCAGCTCTGTTCCTGTGTGCTGTATGAAGGGGGGGGGGGGTGTCCTTTCCCTCCAATCAGCTCCTCCTCCTCTGTAGAGTGTAACTTCAGCTCCCCGTTCCCCTGCTTTATGAGATCCCAGTCAAGCTTTCTAAATGTGGCACTTTAAATGGCTGTAGAGAAGAGAAGTCTATAGATAAACTAGTACAAGTTATATAATCGGAATCTCTTAGTGAAGGGTTAATGAGTCAATCATTCTCTCCTTTCAGAAGCTCACATAGAGACAATAGTAATAATTTCTTAGGGTTCTGGAGTTCCCAATGATAGATACTGACTGGTGCTGTGAAAGTTCTGGGGAGGGCACTGTGTGCGAGGGCTCAAAGGTGTATGGTTAAAAAATGCGTAACATACAGAGTGCAGGGGTCAGGCGGGTAAGTAATGCATGGAGTGCAGAGGTTAGGAGTAAGTAATTCACAGAGAGCGGAGGTCATGATTTAGTAACGCATGGAAAGCAGATGTCCGGAGCAAGTAACATGGCGAGGGAAGAGGTGTCAGGAAACAACCGTTACCCCTGGAAACCGGGTCCGGAAGCCTGTGCGCGGGCGCACGTAGTTTGTGCGCACGTCTGTGCACATTTGTGCGTGCCTGTACGCGTGTGCGCGCAACTGTGTGCCCGTGTATGAGTTGGCATTGGCGCCCAAACGGCCTATTTAAGCCGACCGCACCCTGCAACCACTGCTGTCCATTCTACAGCGTCTTGTGTACCTGTGAGCCCCAGCTCTGTTCCTGTTTGCGTGTTCCTGTTTCCTGAAGACCCAGCTTGACCTGACTTGCCTGATATCCACCTGCACCGACCCCCGGCTACCCACGACCATTCTCCTGCCTGATCCCTTGTGCCTTCGCTGCCCGCCTGATTACGAACTCTGCTTGGACTTGACTTTTCTTCTGCCTACTCCTTTGTACCACACCGCCCGCCAGTTGCCGACCCAGCCTGAACCACCTTCCTTCATATCTGCACAAGCTGCTCTGGGATCTCTCACACCATCATCAGAGACCATCCAGCCCTCATGCCATCCTGCACTCTCGGACCTCCTGTTTGCTCTGCCAGGGGTCCCGAATCAGGTGCGCAAGAGTGGCTGTTCCCTGCATAAGACAGACTCCACCACCAGGTGCGTGACACAAGGTAAGGTCAGGAGTAAGTAACACTTGCAGAGCAGAGATGAGGAGTAAGTAACACAGAGTGCAGAGGTCAGGAGTAAGTAACACACGGAGAGCAGAGGACAGGAGTAAATAACCCAGAAAGAGCAGAGGTTAGAAGTAAGTGTCACAAGAAGGGCAGAGGTCAGGAGCATGTAATGCACAGAGTGCACAAGTCAACTTGTAGCAAGTAAAACACAAACTGCAGGGTAGCAAGTGCAGCTGGAATATATTTAAAATACATTGTACCTCATCCTTTGGCCTTTGGCTCACTAGTTTCCCCCCACATGAAAATCCATTGTCCGTCCATCATTTTTCCTCTCTATTGTGTGCACCCCTGGAGCCTGACAGCTTAGCGTAAACCTTGCAGTGTTCATGCACCAAATCAACAGTCACACTGCGCAAACAATAATTGAAAGTAGTGCTGCAGGAGCCACTTGCGCATATGTGCTGGCTGCTACAGCAGCACTAGCCTCAATCGGTGCGACTGTTTACTCAATGCTGCCATGCTCCCAGGGGTCACACATCTCCTAGAGACAGACCCCTCATAATGAGGACCTGTTAGTGGATGCAAATGTTAAGCTTAGATTTGAATCTTGTGCAAGAACATAAGCAATGAAAAAAACAAAAAACAAATGTGTGCAATGGTGTTGAACAGCAAAATATGAAATATAAATACATAAATCAATGTTAACAAAATGCCTTGAGACTACTACAATTGTTCCTGTCTCAATGAGCAAAACAGTGTTATGTCTGAATGACTATCGCCCAGTAGCACTACCCACAATAATTATGAAGCTCTTCGAAAAGGTTGGTTATTTTGCATATAAAGAAGACCATCAACTGCAGAGCGGAATCCCATCAGTTTGCATACAGACAGAACCAATCCACTGCAATTGCTATCTTATCGGTGGTTCACATGGCTGTTACGCACTTGTAGAATAAGGATTTTTATGTTAGACTTCTTTTTTAGTCTGGCATTCAAAAGCTCCACAAAGTATAGATAAACTGACACTTCATGGAATGAGCTCAATTGTGTGCAACTGGGAATTGGACTTTTAGCAAATTGACCCAGTCAATATTTCTTTCTCTTTCATCATCTTTATTACTGGTTTCTTATTGTTATTGAAATGTATTAAACATTAGGTGTTAGTAATATAGGGACATATAAAGGACATGTAAACATTTTTTTCCTTATTTATGTATTTATGTATGAATATGTGCTTCCCCCCAGTCCCCTGGGATTGGGTATTGTCTTGCTTACCTTCCCATGCTGGGGTAACATTGCCTTAGCGACCAACAGACTGGTTTGCAAATGCCTCAGCATTTCCTGCAGAATTAATTTAATATAATGCCTTTCTAGGCTTATTATATAAACAGAACAATAGGCAATATTGTGATGAAGGATCTGGGGGTTTTGGTAGATCATAAAACTTAATAAAGAACCCTTTCGAGCTACTATGCATATTCACAAAATACCTACGATTACTGCTGGCACTGATCACAATCCCATAAGGTGAGCAAAATATCCTAAAATAATTAATAAGGGGCGGTTCACACCTAGGTGATCTGACTTCAGAGACGACTTTGCTAGGCGATCTGAACGCAACTTCAAGGCGACTTCAAGGCGACCTCAGCACGACTTAAGGTGACTTACAATGCGACCTGAAGCAACCTCCATGCCAGGCGACTTTGCCTGTGGTCAATCAGAGAACAGAGGGAGGGTGGATGACTTAAAAAATTATTTTCTTTTTCCTGTAAAGTCGCTTCAAACTTGCTTCAGTATAGATGGGAATCCGACTTGGAGCCACTTCCATTGAATTCTATGGGCATATGTCAGATAGAAGTCGCTTTGAAGTAGTACAGGAACCTTTCCTGAAGTCGCCTTAAAGTCGGAGTGACTTGAGTAGGGTATTTTAAGACGGCTCCCATTCATTTCAATGGGATTTCTCATGTCAAGCAACTTGACAAAATTTGTATAAAAATGGTACTCACATTTACATGGTGCTTCCAGCACCAATTTATGGAGATACCAGATTGTTTATTCTAATCAGTCTGATGTAGCCTGGTGTGCTGGAAGCACCAGGTAAATGTGAGTACCATTCTTATATGAATTTTAATAAGGCGCTAGTGTTTAAATGATGTAAGCACTATGGGAGTCTCCTTTATCTGCATATACGTACACCGAGGTTAACGGCTCGTGGTGGGGTTGCATCACTGAAGTAGAGGAATCCAGGAGATCCAGATCACATGATTCAGCCCAGGAGAGGCTAAACTGCTATATGTGACCAAACTTAGTTGTGAGGTCACACTAAACAAGGTGAGAACACACCTGAGGGTAGGAGCACGCTGAGGTGTCACCTTGGTTATTGATTTTTCATCACCATTTGGAGAAGTTGGAGTAAACAGCACTTGGAAGTGGATGCTGTTTGGATAGTGGGATTCACCACTCAAGAAACTATATGGACTGCACCTACTAATATTTATTTATGCACTAGAATTGTATGATTTGTCAGCATTGAAGATTACTCTGTCATTTTGAGATTGGGAACGCTATTTGTGTTGTTTTTGTTGTTTTCTTTGTACTTAGTACAAATTACCGGTAAGTCACATTATGATTTAGCAAATACACAGCACGGCATGCTTATTAATAATTTTTGGTAGATCATAAGCTTAATAATAGCATGCAATGCCAAGCTGCAATTTCCAAAGTGAGCAAAATCCTTTCTTGTATTAAGTGAGGCATGGATGGCAGAGTGAGAGAGAGATATAATTTTGCCCCTGTACAAATCATTAGTAAGACCTCATCTGGAATATGCAGTTCAGTTTTGGGCACCAGTTCTCAAAAAGAATATCGGGGAACTGGAGAAAGTGCAAATTGAGTCATGTTATGATTGAGAGTTTATGGAAACACACAGCGCGGCACACTTATTAATAATTTTTGGTAGATCATAAGCTTAATAATAGCATGTAATGCCGAGCTGTGGTTTCCAAAGTGAGCAAAGTCCTTTCTTGCATTAAGTGAGGCATGGACAGCAGAGTTCTCAGTTCTCAAAAAAATATCGGGGAACTGGAGAAATTGCAGAGAAGGGTAACCAAACAGATAAGAGGCATGGAGCAGCTCAGCTATGAAGAAAGATTAGAGGAACTGAATCTATTCTCTCTTGAGAAGAGGGCATTAAGGGGGGATATGATCAACATGTACAAATACATAAAGGGTCCATATAGTGAACTTGGTGTTGAGTTATTCACTGTAAGGTCATCACAGAGGACAAGGGGGCACTCTTTGCACCTAGAGGAAAAGAGATGTGGAATTGAATCCCTCCAGAGGTGGTTCTGACCAGCTTAGTAGATTGCTTTAAAAAAGACCTGGATTCTTTCCTAAATGTACATAATATAACTGGGTACTAATTCTTATAGGCAAAGCTTATCCAGGGAATATGCAATTGACTCTCGGGGGATGAGGAAGGAACTTTTTCCCTGCTGTAACAAATTGGATCATGCTTTGCTGATGTTTTTCGTCTTCCTCTGTATCAACTGTGGGTATAGGATTGTGTTTATGGAATTATATATTCAATTCATTTTTTTTTAATTAGTTGAACAAGATGGACTTGTGTCTTTTTCAACCTGACTAACTATGTAACAATATGTAATTTCTGCTTGCTGTTGTATAGCTGTTTGCATATTATTGGTCTTTTCTTTTGAAAGAAGCAGAACTCTGGGAAGGATTATATTCTCAACAGCACTAATAGATCTTAGCCAAAATGAGAGGAAATATATTTCCACGGCACTGAACAGCTGAGCCAGACATTGGGCCATAGTGGCATTTCTAAGGAGATAGCTTAGATGGGGATAGAAGGAGAGGACCCAGAGTGATATTCCATGAACACTACATTGCAACAATGTTTTTTCCAGTTATAGTGTGCTCCTGAGATAGTGATGAGGGTACATGGACATTTAGGCCCCATAGCGCAGGTACACTGTACCTGCGGTTTTCGTGCAGGTTTGCCGTACACTTTAATCAAATCTGGCGGTTTTGATGCACTTTCTGAAAGTTCACCAAAAGTTCTGCATGCTGGACCTTTGGTGCACTTTCAGAAGATGCACCAAAACTGCCCAATCTAATAGATATCTTCAGAAAATTGCAGCACAAAAACTGCTGTGTGCAAACCACAGTGGATCAGTGTGAATCCGACCTAACAGGAATACTGACTTGCAAAATGCAGACAGTCAAAGCAATAAAAATGGTCAAGGCTATGGTTGGTTAGTAAAAGATCAGTGGGCTCCATTCACAAAGCATTTTTTCATAGCATTTTTAAAAAATGTTTTTGCAATTCATAAAAAAAAGTTACTAAAATACAGCATGCTGTATTTCATCAAAATATGCATTATTTAACTGCTCAAGGTACTCAATGAGGCATTTGAAACCTTTCAACTGCCGGACACCATGAACAGTGTCTGTATCATAGTGCTCCCTAAGCCGGGAAAGGATTTACTAGAGCCGGAATCGTATCGTCCCATTTCACTTTTGAATTCGGACGTTAAGATCCTGGCTCGGGTCCTGGCTACTAGGCTGGGAGGGGTGATGCGGAGGCTGGTACACCCGGACCAGTCGGGCTTCATTCCCACGAGGTCCACTGCCATCAACCTCCGCAGGTTGTTCCTCAACATGCAACTGCCGGCAGACAACTTCGGAAAGCGAGCCATCCTGTCCCTCGACGCTGCGAAAGCTTTCGACAGCGTCGAGTGGACATATTTGTGGGAGGTTCTGGAGGCCTTTGGGCTCGGCGAGAGGTTTATACGGTGGATAAAGTTGCTGTACTCAGGCCCAAGGGCATGCATGCAGGTAAATGGGATGGTTTCTGAGTTCTTTCCGCTGTTTAGGGGCACTCGGCAGGGGTGTCCTCTGTCGCCTTTGCTTTTCGCTCTGACGATAGAACCCCTTGCCGAGGCTATCAGGCAGTCTGAAGACATTCTTGGATTCAAGGTGGGAGATAAATGGGAAAAAGTGTCATTGTATGCGGATGATGCATTGCTGTTTCTGGGGGATACAGACGGTTCCCTGATTGCACTTATGTCTCTCATTCAAAAATTCGGCTCATTCTCGGGGTTTGTTATAAACTGGGACAAATCGGTCCTGTTCCCTCTGGATGATCCTCAGCCCCTTATTCCACAAGAGACCCAACAAATTAAAACTGTAACCTCCTTTAAATATTTGGGTATTTGGATACACCCCAAGATGGAAGACTATCTGCGTTATAATCTAATCCCTATCCTAAATAAATTTAAATCAAAAAGTAACGTTTGGACCAAGCTACCCTTATCGGTGGTGGGTCGTGCAAACCTTATTAAAATGATTTGGGCCCCACAACTTCTATACGTCTTGAATAACTCACCCGTCTGGATCCCCCTGCGATGGTTTAAGCAAATAGAGGCGTTATTCCGCATACTGATTTGCAAAGGCAAACAACCAAGGATCAGGCTAAGCACTCTTCAGCTTCCTGGGGACGAGGGAGGACTAGCAGTCCCACAGCCAAGGACATACTTCATGGCTTCCCAGCTCCAACATTTTGCGGGCTGGGGAACAGTGAATTGGGAGGATCCCATACAGGCATTATTATTAAGCCACAATTCTCAGTACGGTTTACTAACGCAATTGGAAGCGGGGAGAGTTGCCCGGGGACATTCTGGCCCCACCTTGGTGCTCATGGACAAGGCGTGGCGAGAAATGAAAAGAATAATGGGATACGTTGGGGCCTCAGAGTACACCCCTCTCTGGGGAAATAGATTCTATGGTGAGCTAGATGGATTGGAGGGTTTTGGAAAATGGCAAGACGTAGGCCTATGGAGGATTTCACAAATGTATAACCAGAAAGTGTTGAGAACTTTTCGAGATCTCCAGGAGGAATTTCAGCTCCCCAAACATGATTTCTTCAAATATTTGCAGCTACGTCACGCCCTACAAGCTCAGAGCAAACTCACTAATTTATAGGTTAATGCAATGCCTCTTATCAGCTCCTTAGCCTCGATAGAGGTAAAAAAGGGTCTTATCTCCTCTTTGTATGGGCAGCTATTGACTAGAACAGGGGATGGGCGGACGGACCCAAGTAGAAGGGGGTGGGTTAAGGACATAGGAGATATCTCGGGGGAGGAATGGCAGACAATCTTGGAAGGGGTACCCTCTGTGTCGGTTTTGGCCACGCAGAGGTTGACCCAATTATTTATTCTACATAGAGTATATAGGACACCGGAAAAGTTATTTAAATGGGGGAGACGAGATACCCAGGATTGCCCACGTTGCGGGAGAACCCCAGCAGACTTAATTCATATGCTATGGAAATGCCCCAAGCTATTCAGGTATTGGAGTAGAGTGGTTGAAGTCATTAATAGGACATTTTCCGTAAATATCACCATGGAGCCTAAAATCACTCTGCGGGGATGTCTGGATGAAGAGGCCTGCCGGGTGTGTTGGCGCCGGTCAGCAGATTACTATTTTTAGCACGTAAAATAATTGCGTTGAGGTGGGTGTCGTCGACTCCTCCATATAAACTGTGGGAGCCATGGATCCTGGTTTCTCTCAGAATACTGCGGGATATTTAGGCCCCGGAGTGGACTGGTCTTTGGGATTGGGACCCATTATATGGACTCCACCCAGTGTAAGAGCAGGTATTAGCCAATTGGCACACAGATACAATGACTTATAATATAGGTTGAACGTATAATGCTCAACATACTAGTTCTGTGGGACATGCAGGTGTGGCTTGGGTACAATTGAATGCATTGGTATCAGGTGTGCTTAGAACCACTATTTCCCAATCCTTGTTTTGGGGTTTTTTTCTTTTGTCTTTCTTTGTTCTTCCATTTGCTCTGTCTTTTTTCCTTTTCTTGGTATGTATGGTAGTGTGCAACGCAAAGTGAAAAATTCTGAATAAAAACTATTGCTGGAGGGGGAGGGGAGGGGGAAGATAAAAAAAGAAGAGGAAAAGAAAATATGGATATAAATCAGAGAAGGTTTGTAATTCCATGGCATGTACAATGTCTTGTATGGTGGCAGAATGTTGGTGGTGGGGTTGCAGTGCTGGTGTCCGAACATATGTCAAGTATCCATATAAGTAATACAATGAAAATATATATTTTGGTTTGAAAATATAGAGAATTGCTCAATAAGGTTGGAAGCCCACATATGCAAATATACGTATATGCTCATTGTAAAATGCATGTGAACCATAAGTTACTGTTACTGCTTTTTCTCTTCTCATTGTGTTGTGTCCGGATGGATGTGTATTTGTAAAAGATACAAAAATCTCAATAAAAAAAATATTTAAAAAAAAAATATGCATTATTTATTTCATGAAACCATGTAATATTTTATCTCATGCGATATCCAGTGGAATGGATACAGTGGAGAAGAATTAAAACCCCTGTCAGTTTTTATTGTGTTCAATCCTTAAAGCGGAGGTCCGAGGGCTAAAAAAAAATTAAAAGTCAGCAGCTACACATACAGTAGCTGCTGACTTTTAATATTAGGACACTTACCTGTCCTGGAGTCCAGCGATGTCAGCACCCGCCGCCGATCTTCGGATCGGGGGATGGGTGCAGCCGCCTCCATCGTGGGTAAGGGAACCCGGACGTGTAAGCAGTACAGCTTCACGCCGGGCACCTTACTGCGCATGCCCGAGGCTCTGCCGCGCTCTGCTACTGGCCAGGTCTCAGCCCCGGGTTGGACGTCACTCTGGGTGCCCACTGTCCCATGGATATTTGTTGGGACAACTGTGAAGCTGACAGGGTAATAATACCCTCATTGACTTTTCTCTCTACCAAAGATGTTTTCCCTTGTATTTTACTAATATACCCTTTGTATTATCTATATCCATAGACCAATTGTGATATGATACTCCTGACGAGAGGAAGGACCCTCAAAACGCGTAGAGTATTGTGTACAGTGTAACACCCTGAACGGCATAGCACACAATTGCTGTGCATCTGTTTTCATCTATGTCACTATGTACCCATTATGATCAATTGTCAGCCTTATGTTATTGCTTTGTCACCTGAACCAATTGTCAGCTGTTTTATGATATTATAATTTTTTATGTGTATAATAAATGTATTTATTATATCCATCTAACCCACGTACTTGTTACTTGATGCATTTGCTACTTGATGCAACCTTGCAATGGCTCGCCTCACTCAAAGTCCCAACGACCGCTTTTTTCTTTTGTATGTTCACTATAATAGGGATGGAGGCTCGCCATTGGTGGGAGTGCCAGATCATATATTTTTATTTGTCCTCTGTGATGACCATAAAGTGAATAATGCGACACCAAGTTCACTATATGGACCACGTATGTATTTATACATGCTGATCTTATCCCCTCTTATTCTCCTCTTCTAAAGAGAGAACAAATTCCGTTCCTCTAATGTTTTCTCATAGCTGAGCTCCTCCATGCCTCTTATCAGTTTGGTTGCCCGTTTTTGCACTGGTGCCCAAAACTGAACTGTATATTACAGATGAGGTCTTACTAATGATTTGTACAGGGGTAAAATGACGTCTCTCTCTCTCTGGAGTCTATACCTCTCTTAATACAAGAA
>BLSH010412575.1:740467-754170 GCA_018402905.1 Glandirana rugosa
GGGGACCCCCCCCCCCCCCCACTGTAAGCGTCCGCATCCTGTGATGATGTCATTACATCCACAGGTTGGGGAGGGGTATAAAGAGACCCACATGGCAGTGGCTATTTTGTTGGAGTCCAGGGTAGCATGGTGCAGCACTACACACACCAAGGAGGATAGTATGAATAACAGTCTGTTTCTGGCTGTGTTCTTGCCTTATTACCAGTATGTGTTTAGATGCCAAGTAACTGATATAGGGGCGTTTGTCCACAGTTTTTCATTACAGCTATAGAACTCAGCATACCCTTTGTTTTGGACCATAGAGGGTTCTTTGGAAGCAAGGGAGCTTTTGCTCCACGCTAGCAGGTACCTATTTAAGCACTTAATTGTGGCATTATTTAGCTTGGTCCGCACACTCAGTGGCCAATGCCGTTAGTCCAACATTTGCTTATTTGTACAGAGTAGTTTTATTACCCCTTTGCTATGTATATTTAACAGCGGCAGCACATATTCACAAGACATACTCTGCTTATGTGATGACGCCCTCCCTGCTCCCCACCTGTGATCTTCAAAGATAGCTTTCTAGTAAGTAGCCTTTATAGGCTTGGTGTAATTCAATATGATATACAGTATGTGAGGCTTCTTTTGTTGGGCGGGGCTTTGAATAAACAGTGTGAATGGGATTACATTTTGTGAAGTTTTTTTTTTGCTTTCTGGGTATTGAACAATATTTGTGGGATGAGTACATCTATACTACCAAGAGGATAGGATCTGCAGTGTGTGTTGCGGGCTTGTTTAAAGATTCAGTCCAGTGAGTGTGAACCCAACGGGAGTGGGACTCACAAGGTGGCACCCTTTTATTTGGTGATTGGTGTAGACGCTGGATTAACTCTTCACTGTCTTGCTCACCAGGCTCCTATGTACCAACTTAATATGCTAAAGACTGTTGGACAATGAATCAATTTTATAAGCGCTGTTGATTATGCATATTTTAATCAACTCTGTTGTTATCTATTGTATGCTTATCTTGTATGGAATTTCTCATATTTTAAATAAACTTGGTTCTTCTATCCATCAACATGGAGGTAAGTTGCCACATATGCCAGCTATTGCCATTTATGGGTTATGCTTTCCTTGTTGAAATTAATCCTTTCCGTGTTAACCTGTTAACTCCAAAACCCCACTTGCCTATTGATCGCAGGAGGAGCAGTTTTGTATACGCATGTGTACATACAGTATGTATAATGTGAAACCTAATATATGTTTGTTTATTCAATAGCTGATGTATCATGCATCTCGTCTGAAGAAGCCTGTACGGCGAAAACGTAACAAGAAGCGTGAGAATGCAATGCAATTATGTTCTTGTGATGATTATCCAAGCTCCTTTTGTATGAAGGAAATGTCTTTTTAATGATCTTTTGTACAAATAAAAATGTTATATTTTTACAATTATTGTCTACTTGATGGTTTAACTTCGCACCTTTAAAGTCCCCATATTTCTATGTGCTACCTTGATATTAATGGCTGTGTGTTGATTATTTTGAGGGGACAGCAAATTGACACTGTTATACAAGCTGTACACTCACTACTTTACATTGTAGCAAAGTGTAATTTCTTCAGTGTTGTCACATGAAAAGATATAATAAAATTTTTACAAAAATGTGAGGGATGTACTTACTTTTGTGAGATACTGTATATGTATAATTCCTAAGAGTGGTAACCCTTGGAGGCAATTGTTCGGTATATGGCACTTGACCTGCAAACGTCAACTGACTAGGGCCTAGTCTGTATGGTGGTGCACTTATTACTTTCCTTTTTTGTCTGCATGCAGTGATTTGTTTTGGGACCTATTAGATAAATAGGCAGTCTGCTATTGTACTAAACCTCTAAACAGTGGTGAAGTAAGTGCAGACACAACCACTCACCAGTGCTGGCACCCAGGAAACCTTGTCCTGTACACTCATCTGTCTCTCCTCCTCAGGAACCTGATTCAACACTATCCTGAATTATACTTTGCTAGTATGTGCATATATATGTACTGTATGCAAGAGTTTTGCTTGCCACCCCAAGCAACTAGACTGAAATGTTGTGGGGCTTGTCAGATATAAAATTGTTTCCCTCTCTTAAAGGTACGCGCTGAGATTAGTGCAGTAATGATGTGCCAATCTTGGCACATTGCACTGTTCCCTTTTTTAAAAATTAACTTTATTGAAATGTCACACAGACATCTCAGTTCTTATGCCTGTTCTTACTTCCACTCACCACCATTTGGCGACTTTCCCTCCCTTACTGGCAGGCCCTCACACACCGGTTCCCTGGGGGGTCTGTTGCTTCCTGGCCCTGCAGCCCAGTGCACACGGGTTCTTCTCGTTGTCCCATCTTTTGATGGGGTCACGGCTGAGCACCTCTGCTAGTTGGAGAGCCACATCATTTGGAGCGCAAGGAAGTGACTCCTGGGCAGGCCCACGCTGCTCACCATGTCGCCGGGGGATTACCAACACCCGTTCTCAGAGTCCAATCCAATGGACGCGGACTGGTGACTCCCACACACAGCCGCAATCGCTTACAGGTGAGCAGCTACTATACAAAGGCACCTGTTAGCCTGATACCTTCACTGAATCCCATTCAAACTGGGACTTCTTTACATGCAGGAGCACATCTCACCACTGGCATCCTGATGACTAGGTAGGTTTACATTTTGATTCCACCTATGTGTTTCTTCTGGGCCAGTGTGGTATGCTGTTCAGGAGGAGGTAGAGGGGGCACATCAGTTGCAGGGGTTCCCCCTCCCTCATACTGGCCACGCCGCTCGACTTTTAAAACCGATGTTTGCTCACTTATAACTTACAGGTTCCAAATTGTATTGACTTATACCTCATACATTTGATATACAGCTTCATTCCACCACACCACAAGCCAGTGCATACAACATACACCATGCTGGGAGCTACAACAATAGGAGTCTAATCTCAGGGCTGTCTTAATGAGCGGGCACTCCTGGGCACAGCCCAGGGGCCCCAGCTGCATGGGGGGCCCTTATACCTCTGTCCTGCCATCCCACTGTAGAAGAACGTAAACTGCAGTAACTTTCAGCTCAAATGTGAACGAAAAAGCACAGCCAGGGATTGGCCAGCAAACCTGCTGGGTGTGCTCTGTGAAGCTGCAGCTGTCAGATTCAAGCTGTGATGTCGGGGATGGGCGGGGCTGCTACCCATACCCTCCCCTTTGTCATTCACTCAGCCTATAGAAAAACAGCCCGCACTAATACAGACTGTTTACCTTTTTTTTTTTTTCCGGCTGTGTGGAAGCCCTGCATGGCTTCTGAAACCCTCCCCCACGGATCCTAAAGCAGCCTCCCTGCTCTGCACTGAGAGTGGGGACAAGTGCTGCTCTGTGCAGCATGACCGAAGGGAGGAGGAGGGGGGTGAGCTCACCTGAACCGTTATCCTTATCTCCTTCCTGCTCGGAAGAGAGATTGGGAGCTGAAAAGAGACTGCACCAACAAAGAAAGCAAATCTGTGACAGCCAGCTAGACAAAGGTACTTTTACACAGCTAACCATGTGGAAGTTTGGGGAAGGGGAGGGCAGAGGAGAGGTGTATGTCATGTGTGTGGTTTTGTAGGCACAGAAATGAAGTTCTGCCTGGTAATGATCTCACAATGTAGTACCTAAGCACTCACACCTTAGGAACACTGCTTGGATAATACTGCTTTCCTTCACTACATCACTATACTTGTAAGGTCAGCTTTTGGGTAATTGCAGAGATGTAGTTTGCAGGGAGATGCAGGTGCTGTGCCTATTAACCACTTGCCGACCTCCTGCCGTGGCTTGACAGCAGCAAAGTGATTCGTTATGGCAAACCACCGTCACCTGACCTGAGTATTGTGAGTGTCACGCGCTCACTGTGTTCCGGGGGGGGGGGGGGTTCAGGGAGCGCGTGCGGCGGACTCGATCTCTGCCGGCTACCCGCAATGGCTTCCCCCCCCCCTGCAGTGAAAGAACAGAGGTCGGTGTATGTAAACATGGATCTCTGTTCTGACAAAATGGAAGCCGTGATCACTCCCTTCCCCCTGCCAGCCCAGCCCCCATACAGTTAGAACACGCCCAGGGAACACACTTAACCCTTAAAGCGCCCCCTCCAGGTTAACCCCTTCACTGCCAATGGCATTTACACAGTAATCAGTGCATTTTCATAGCCCTGATCACTGTATAAATGCCAACGGTCCCAAAAAAGGGTCAAAATGGTCCGTCATGTCCGCCACAATATCGCAGTACCGCTAAAAATCGCAGATCACCGCCATTGCTACTAAAATATAAAAAAAAATTAACAACCTCATAAATTAATTCGCATCATTCGTAAAAACAGCAACTTTTGCGCAAACTAGTCAATAACCGCCGATTGCAATTTTTTTTCTTTTACCAAAAACACGAGGAAGAATATAAATCGGCCAAAACCATTGAAAAAAAAATGTAAGAAATTTTTTTTTTTTTTTGCAAAATTGTCGCTCTTTTTTTGTTTATAGCGGCGATCAGAAATGACGCAGAGGGGATCAAATACCACCAAAAGAAAGCTCTATTTGTGGGGAAAAAAGGACGCAAATTTCGTTTGAGTACAACGTCGCACGACCGTGCAATTGTCTGTTAAAGTGACGCAGTGCTGAATCGCAAAAAGTGCTCTGGTCCTAAAATCCTTCCGGGGCTGAGGTGGTTAACAATTGTCAGGTGCACCCAGATCAGTGTGCTTTGTGAATGAGTCTGGGTTCGCACTGCAGTGATGCAGGAACCCTGCAAATGCACTCCTGGCAGCAGTTCACACTGTCCTATGCGAACTGAAGGGAGGTGTCATTACATTGTTAATGACACCCCCTTTTCAGTTGGCATATCGTAGTGCAATCTGCAAACAAGCACAGGAATCGGATCGCATGGTTATGATCTGATTCTTACCCTGTGATAAAAAAGGGTCCCTATGTGAATTTGATCCGATTGTAATGCAAATTCAGCCATACAATCTCTATGGCTGAATGTGCATCGCACAGAGATCGCATATGGCTCACACTGCAGTGCGGTGCGAATCATATGTGATCTCTGGGATTGCAGCAGTGTGAACCGAGCCTTAGTCTAGGGTCCAGCATTGTGATTGCCAAAACCAGTATTTATTTAAAGTACTTTATCATGAAAGTAGTACAGAGGCTGCCCATGCTGCTGGCCATCTGAAAATTCTAATTGTCTGGATGTTATCCTGAGAAGTTTGAGTAGCTATACCCCACCATGCCCTGCTGGTCAAAGAGCAGGGAATGCTGAAACCTGTAGTTCCATCATGCCTGGAAAACCATAGGACATTCCCAGTGTAAGAAAAATACACCATAGACTTCATGAAGAAGAATGATACGTCCATCTGGCACATACTGTTTTTTTCATGAAATTCACACAGGACTGAGCTCTCACATGGTAGTGGCATGTTATTATTTCATAATGTTAGCACATGGTGTGACTGTTCACCTTTTCTTACTGTGATTAAATTATTACCCTATACCCTCAGTGAATTCATGCCACAAGAAATAATAGATGATCAGCAAAACATTTCCTAAACAACTAATGGTTGTGAATGGTGAGGATTGGATGGGAAGAGCTCATTCACAGAGCTATATGTGTTGTCACAGCTTGATGCCCACTAAGTGCAGGATCACACTGGCAATTTTTAGTAGCTCAATCACACTATTGGGTTGACAACTATTGGGGCCCATGCACACTTATGTGTCACAGTAATGTATGGTAAAATGCATAGTAGTGTGCAACACATAAATGGTGAATGAATGAAAGAATGGTGAAACATTGTGCTTTGTGATTCCATTCATTTTTACAAGTAGCCCATCACACTAGGTTCACATTTGTGCTTCCACATGATGTGTTTTTCATGCGCCCCCATTGAAGTCTGTGGGGCTAACAACACACCAAAAGAAGTGCCTGCACCTTTTTCCAGGTGACACAGAAGCACACTGTATATATTGGAGTCAACAAGCCTCATAAACAATGATGGGATTACTCTTAAGGAATCCAATTATTGCTGCAATGTTGTGCATTTTTGGCAGATTTTAATGGGATTGTCTAAAAAAGCACAAGTGTGAACCTGGTCTAATTCAGTAGCAGGTAATGCAGCGCAGCGCAACACAAAAACTGTGCATTGTGATGTACTGCACTGAAAAAATAATGGTGTCCTTTTTTGGCTGTAGTTCATACTGAATGGGCTGCCTTAACAGAACGCACAATAAAGGAGAGGTATAGCCACATTTTGGCTATACTTTTCCTGTAGGTCACAGAAGTGCAGTTCATTCTGCACTCCTGTGACCCTTTTACAGTTGACAGCAGGCTAAAGTCCACTGTCGGCTGACGTCACTCAGCTGGTCCAGGCACTGCAAAATATCCTGACCATACCACCCAGAACAATGGATCAGCACCTGGCTGAGCCTGAGCAAGAAACTCCCGCCCCCTCCATAGTGAAACATGCCAGTGAGCGCTGGGGGAGGTTGGGGGGGGTAGAGCAGAGAACCAATGACTGACAGCCCCTGCTCTCAGCTGAGAGCGGAGGGAAGAACTGAGCGATCAGCAGTGTTTTCAGCGCAGAGGCAGCAGGGGACAGATGCAGCATCGGATCAATGCTGTATCCACCTTGGTAAGTATAATCATTTTTTTTTTTAAAGTCCATACTTTTTTTAAACCTTGGTACACACGGTTTTGTGTATTTGTGTTTTCTAGTTAAACTAAAAAGCCATGCCAATATGTAGCATTATTTAGCCACACTCGCTCATTGCCACTGCACGCATAGCACGCCGCAGGTCATCATCTCCCTGGTAGGGGCCCTAGTGCATTACTTTGCCCAGGGGCCCATGATGTCATTAAGATGGCCCTGTCTAATCTCCTATGCTGGGGAATGCTTGTCTGTAGGTTTGGGGGCACCCTTCCTTCCCCCTATCACCGGCGTTACACCCTTTGACTTACCAGGATCCTGCTGGCAGTCCTTCAGTGCCTTCTCTTTGCCTATTACTCGGGTGGTATTGACTGATGTGAATGGTCTCCTGTGCTGACATCCCTGTGATGCCTGTCTGTTTTCATTGATTTATAAGTATCATTATATTGCTCTCCTATTGATGCATCCCTATAACATATGATGGCTATGTAGTTTGATGTCAAACTACAAGCATGTATACTTGTAAGTAATTATACACTTTTACATTGTAGAGATTAATACCCAATCAAAAATACCTCTGAAGAAGGACTCTAAGTGGTCAGAAACATGTCAGGTCTGCACGGCTGACACATCCAAGGACCAGTCCCCGTGTCATTTAGCTGTGGACGGCTATGGAATTTGCAACGTGTATGTTGGGTATCATACATGTTTATGCCCTTTTTGGCCTTGTTTGTTATACTATTACCTATTTTTTATTTATTACCTCTCTCGTTATTACCTCTCTCCTTAATGGCCTAACCTTACACAGGCTACCCCCCCTTCAGTCTATTATGAATGCTGCTGCTAGACTAATACATCTCACTAACTGATCCGTGACTGCTGCCACTCTCTGCCAATCCCTTCACTGGCTTCCCCTACCCCACCGTGTAAAATTTAAAATACTAACCACAACATACAAGGCTATCCACAACATCGCCCCCAGCTACATCAGCAACCTCATCTGCAGATATAGCCCAAATCGTCCCCTCTGCTCCTCCCAGGACCTCCGGCTCTCTAGCTCCCTTATTACCTCCTCCCATGCTTGCCTTCAGGACTTCTCCAGAGCCTCTCCCATCCTCTGGAACTCCCTGCCCCGGTATGTTCGATCAGCTCCTACCCTGTCCACCTTTAAAAGATCCCTGAAAACTCATTTATTCAGGGAAGCCTATCCCTCACCCACCTAAGAACTGTACCTGAGCTACCCCCATCAGCCAATCTCCTGCAGCTACCACCTTTTGTACCGCCACCCCCTCCTTTTAGAATGTAAGCTCTACGAGCAGGGCCCTCCGTCCCTCCTGTATTGAACTGTATTGTAATTGTGCTGTCTCCCCCCCACCCCCTCTACATTGTAAAGCGCTGTGTAAACTGTTGGCGCTATATAAATCATGTATAATAATAATAATATTTTTTTGTCTATTATGCTTGCTTACATCTTTTATGATTTTGTAATAAAATGTGATTTTTTTTTTTTTATACCTCAACCAGTTGTGTCCATATCAATCTGAAGGGGTTACTCGGTGCCCCTTGGCAATAGAGTGTTATTTTCTGTTTTTAGACATGTGATATAGTTCAATAGCCAGCCATGCGGTGCAAGGCATTGAATTGCCTTTGCACTATGCTGCTTTGAAAAAAGGTTCTAGATGCAGTACTTTTTTTTCACCGCACACCACCACAACACAGTGGTGTGAACTGGGCAGATAGGGAGACAAGGCTTTTTGCTTTGTCATGCAATGGGACTGTGCTGGAATAGTCACCCAGTGGAGTCCCACTGCATGTGGTGTGAATGGGCCTTAATTCTTTTTCCCCTTTTTCTGTTGCACTTCCTTAAAAACTCAGTTAAAATGTAAATGCTCTCATCATTAAGTTCTATATGTCATAAAAACAATTGTGTAAGAATCAGTTAGGGAAAATCTATGTGTGTTGCAAGCTTAAAGGATAAGTTCACCTTTTGTAACATGTTACATGCTACACCCATGTTCAGGTTGTAACATGTAACATGTTATGAACAGACCAGCCCCCGCTCTCTCCAGATTCCCTGCTCTAACAGCTATCAGGGATCTTCTCCCCCCCCGCCATCTGTCACATCTAAACAGGGCTCCACCCACCCGGCCATGTCGCTCAATTACAGTCCTCTGTGAATGGAAAATGACAAGTCCCGGCAGCCCTTGCAACTGTCGGCTTGTAGTTTTCAATGAACTACCACGATGTGGAGCACTGTGGTAGTACATTGAGTCTTCCTGTCAGATTATATCTTCTTGCCTGTACGATGTACAGGACCACCGATACACTGACAGGTCTGCAGAAGACCTGCATGGCACCAGCGATCTGCTGATCGCTGGCGTAATGCTTTAGAGGCCCCAGAAACAAAAAATATTAAATGCACATTTTTTTACTTGCAAAAAAATGTGCATTTATTATTTTTTGTTAAAAAGTGAGTTTATCCTTTAAGCTATTTTTTTTTTCTTTCACAATATATTTATTGAATAAAGACAAACTCATAAAACAGTGAACAGACGCCAAGGCCAGTGGCGGACAGTACTTTGAGGAGGATAACATGCATACCACAGACAAGTACTCCTCTTATATGGTGTAGCTAGTAGCTTCAAACAAAGATGGAAGGTAACCAGGTGAGGATGCCTCGGTACCTTTATGGTCTATGGGGTAATAACAAACCATAAAGCTCTCAATGATCAAAGCCTAGAAGGTATGCTAGGCAAACAATATTCCAGAAACCATCATATAGCAAATATCATACAATACCTGATATTGACCTATGTTCGTATATGGATTAGGCTAGTTTTTTTTATAGAAATAACCTGATCTAAAGCTACCCTAAGAGTTAAAATGGGGAAATGGGGAAAAGAAACCAAACAGCCATAACTATAATTTCATAAGTATGACAACCAATGTGTCATAATTGCTTAAAAACTAAATATTAATAAATGAAAATATAATAATAAACATATTGAAAATTAGATAAATTACATGATATTCAAAAAGCATTTTTGCAAAGAATGTATAATCTCAGTGTCAACTAATGGACAATGCAACGTGACAACCAAATTTGACCATAGATCGAACCATGTTTGTCATACTTGGAATAATGGCAACAATTACTGCAAAGTAGTAGAAGTCTTGTGTGCCAGGGTTAACTTCTACCCCTGTATATATGTAATTCCTATTGTTTACTAGCATTGTTTCCCCACAAATGCAAAGCTTGTTGCATCTTTTTTCCAAAGCAATTTAATAGGCAAACAATCAGAGGCCAGTTCTGTGTTAACTCTTTGTGTTTTTGCTTTAGGTAAAAGGTGAAAGCAATTTTGTATTTGTAAAAATTCTTATGGCACTAAATGTCTAAATTATTATATACTGCATAATACATGCTGATTGTTACACAATGATTTCAGAGGATGGTGATAATAATACCCCTGTCACTTACTGTCTGTTTCTAGTGCATTTCTATGAATTGTATTGGTGTAAATGCGATAAATTAATATTAATCAGTAATTTACTGAGAATAGGTAGATTTAATACCAAAAATGAAAAAAAATGGGGGAGGTATGGTACTAAATATTTAAGATACGTTTGTTAGGGGCATTCAAGCAAGGGGCAAGCAAAGTATTTTCTATTCAAAATTAGAAAACACTTTTCTTGCCCCTAATGATCGTATGTTGGCTGTGTCCCTGTTATAAACATTACTGCTCATTTCCTCTCTCAGAAACAAACCCCCCAAAGAAGGGGGCACTTTTGACAGCTGACTGTGGAATGTGTCACCATTTGGGAGATTTTCTTCTGTGTCACTCCAGTGACAGCTGTCTAATTTTGGATACATTTTCTGTGTTAGTACAAGTTATGCAAGATTAAAACTTTGCAATAAAACAAAAAAAATATTCTAAACACTCCATACAAAACTAAAAAAAATGTTTTGGCTGGAGTTGCTTCCAAGTTTTTGTATAAATTTTGTGGTTCATAATTCCGTGACTTATCAACAGTTCTGAGGTTGTCTATTTAGTTTCCTTTAGAGTATATCTACTTGGCTAGTCTTCAGCCTATTAAAACTAACTCTAATCAAGAAGATTAAAGGACAAGAAAAGGTCAATGCTACCAGACTGCCCTGTGTTCTTTGGAGGCTGGTGGTTTAATATTTGTTATTCTGAATACAGAATATAACACAAAGCCCTCATTGGTTGAGTCCACGTACAGTACACTTAGGAATTTGTTCCAATGACCTCACTATCTGATTTCTGTTCTATGAAAGCCTATGGAGCTTTCCAAAAACAACACATTAAAACAAAAGATATTTTTTATTGCTTGCTTTTGTAATCAAGATACTTCATAGAATGATAAAAATCTAACAATTTAAACATAATTTCATAGCGATATTACATTTTAAAATGTCTAAGTGTCAACATGATAAAAAAAGGGACCCGAGAAAAGAGTATAAATAGGTACAACTGTCTAGCAACAGTCAGTACAGAGGCAAAGATGGCAAAGCTTATCCTCTTCACCGGTAAGTTAATACTCACCATGCTATAATAGGCTTTTATATTGTGGTATTTTATTGCCAACCACTGTGCTATGTGGTTTACAGCTGAAAGCATTTATGTTATGATATTTAGGGTGCCTGACAAATCCAGGTTTTGTTCTTCTGGCTGTTAAATTAACACTGCATTCAATTTTTATATTTTCTTAAAGGGTTAGTTCACTTAAAAGTGATAATTTAGTAATAGAAGGAGCCACAGTGGCCTGAGTTGTTCCCTGGCTTATTATATATTTTGGAAACTCCAACAGCAAGATCTTCCTTCCATAATTCTTAAAGCAATATTAAACCCGAAAACAGCCAGTTGACCCAGTCAGTAACACATTTTCTGTCTTTAGGTTGTCTCCAGTCTGGATGGAGGAGTTATGGAGACACCCTTGGACAGCAGCATTTTAAATCTGGGGAGAGGGTAGTGTTAGATACACTAGCACATTTATATGGGCCTGACTAACAAATTAAAGATGAAAAGGTGTTTTACGTAAATGAATAAAAGCTGACAATTGTAGGCACTCCTGTCAGTATAAAGTGGTCTGCATAATGCCTGTAACTGCCATTTTTGGTGCATAGCTTGGTCTGCTGAAATGTAAGGCTGGCTTCACACCCAGACCCGCATCCAATTTGCATAGCAGGAGATTGTGGCCGGCTGTCCGCAGGGGCTCTGTGACATCTCCGCAGTGGCTCTGGTGCGAATTGCACAGGAGCCCTGTGCGTCTTTTGGTCCGTTTCAGGTCCGAATTCAGCCCAAATTCGGGTTGAAATCATACCTGAAATGGTGAATGAAGACGCACTGGACTCCTGCTATGAGCCGGAGCGTGCCGAGATGTGAGTCTAACAGACTTACGGCCCAGAAACAAGGGCCTAAAAAATCTAATGCAGAAACCACATAAGAATTGGTAAGCTGCCATATTTAAAATGTTTGTTCTGGGGTTTAGTATCACTTTAACTCTCTTCCTGACCACCCAAATGAGTTGGATGGTTCAACTCTTCCTGTTGAATTCTTTATAATATAATATAATATAATATAGAATAAATGCAATATTGAACAGGATATGTGGAACCCTCTGGCAGAGATTCCTATAAATGAGTGCCTAAGGATAATACAAAATTGCTTGGTAGTTTAATAACTATCCAGTATCTACCAAAAAACAGAAATATCAATATTGGATGGGACCACAATTTAAAAGTATAACGGAGCCATGAATAAGTAGAACAAAAAAAAATGACTGGAAGGTCCCCTTTATGCTCTTTTATCTATTGGACAATATTTTCATGTTGAAAGAAAATGCGTTTCTCTTGGAGAAGGAGTACTAATGTAAATAACGGTATTTTCTTTATGGTGATAAAGCAAAGACACTCAGCGCTACCCATATTTAAAAATAACAAGAGGGAATATTATCCCAATGTACTGAGCTAATATAACATGGTATATTCCCGGAGGTTAAAAATAATATGTATTTATCAGTCACTGGCTGACATTCAGGGCTGGAGTGAGGCTGCCTTCTCAAAATGGGCTGGGAAAGCCAAAGTGGGTGGATCACCGGCAGGATTGTCTGGATTTCGGCACCGCTGCCCCATTCACCGATGGCTTTGGCTTTCCTTGTACTCTTCCCAAGAGATTATACCCTGCACTATACTGCCTGTTACCCAAGAAAGTATATTTATTTGCAAATTGTGTTTTAACAATAAACTGTGCTATACCAGCGGCAGCTTGCTTACCTCCCTTTCCCTCCCCTTTATGGTGTACTTAGCAAAGATATGTCTTTGGTCCTGGTGCCAATCACTGCTACATTGCTAACCTGGAAAAAGTGATCAATGAATAGGGGAGATTTACTAAAACTGGTGCAGCTGTGCCTAGTAACTGATCAGCTTCTAGGTTTTATTGTCAAAGTTAATTGAACAAACTGAATTTAGAAGCTGATTGGTTACTATGCACAGCAGCATCAGATTCTGTGTGCTGAAGTTTTAGTAAATCTCAGACAATGAAGTTTAAAAAGTCTGAACTTGTCCTGCAGAGTCAATGATGACTGAAGAGTGAAATGAAGATGCATTGAAGCCAGGATAGAGAAGACAGTCTCTAGAGCGTGCGCCTTTAAAATAAGTTAGCAATTACAGCATGAATATTTTTGGCCTACAAGTTCCATTCAAAAAGGGATGGAAAGACCCAATTCTAATGCAAAAGTAAACAGTTCAAACTCTGCCTGTAAAATTTAGAGGACACTCAGATGTGAATGCACATTACAATGGTCCTCAAGGAAATGGATTATCTGGAAGTTCTATGTTTTGCTTGGCAGAACATTTCCTTTCATATCAGTGGAAAGATATGGAACAATATAGAGGTAATATTAACAGATGCTGCCACTAAAATGTATATTGTAAGGAAACTATAGCAATCAAGAGTGAGCTTTATAATCTGCCAGACATAGAGAGGCCATCAGGATTGTGGGGGGGGGGGGGGGGGGG
>BLSH010412575.1:754180-766925 GCA_018402905.1 Glandirana rugosa
GTATGGCCTTGTCACTGGATCTTGCAGCAAAAGGACCAGATCAAATTACTGTCATCTCATATCCATGGGTACCTAGTCGGCTTAGTAATAGCTAATATGCTAATGACAGCCATAGGCACGCATTGTACAAACTGAGAAACCATTTCTCAGCAGCTGCTTCCTGGCACAGTGTTGCTTTCTCTGTAGCTGACCTTGAAATTGTGACCCGCAAAATGAGAATTAAAGGGCAACCCCAGATGCAAGGCTATATTATGTAAATAAGCAAGCCTATACTCTATGTACTTTTTTGCCATCTTCTGCCTGCTCTCTAAAATTCTAGTGGACACTGGTGGCATCCACCCTTAGTTCTCTTTCTCCTGCAAGCCCTCCTAAGTATTTTCCCTTCCTGCCCAATCAGCTCATCACTACAAGCCTAATTTTGGCTTTTAGTTGGAACATAGAGATTCCATTAAAAGGAAGGTTTCAGGTTAATTAAAAATGTATTTTATAATGCCCTTTTCAGTGAGAGATTTTAAGTATAGTATACAGTATACCATGCAATATTCACCAAACTTTAATGTATGTCTTCTAGGGCTGGCACTCCTGCTGAATGCTCAGTTAGGTAAGATATTAAACATCTTTTAAGATTGAATTGCTATTATATACAGTAACATGCTTTTACATAAATTAGAGTATATTAATATTAAAGATATTGATAGAAACACAATTATTAAAAACGTTTTACTCATTAGGTATGTGTATTCTTGCTCCACACAGGCTCTGCCTTCGAGCTGTCATGCTACTTCACCAACTGGGCCCAATACAGGCCTGGACTGGGGAAATTCAAGCCTGACAACATTGATCCATGCCTGTGTACTCACCTGATCTATGCTTTTGCTGGAATGTCCAACAACCAGATCACCACCATTGAATGGAATGATGTCACCCTGTACAGCTCTTTCCAAAACCTGAAGAACCAGTAAGTAGTATATTCTTAATGTTAAAAGCATAAAATAGTATAGATGACAAGTTCATAGTAGTATGCAAACACATAGGTGCTTAAGTGCAGTATTATAATGCTATTACTCTTTTTAAAAAGTGTGTTTATGTAACTATAAAGCCACCTTGGAAGTGCAATAAAGGGGTAAAACCAGACTACACCATAAAAACTGATACGTGAATATGCTAATTCAGTTTAAGCCTCCTGACATGCTGCTAGAGATCGAATACAAATACATAAAGGATTATTACATTTTAATAATCTTATGGTAATTGGCTGCAATAGAAAATTATACTTTTCAAGTACAAGTATTTAGAAGTATTAACCATATACATTATTAATCATGTAAAAATACAATTTTCTTTCGCTATAGTTGTCATTTAAACATGGTACAAATAGGTCAGCATAAAGTTATATTAATTAATTGCAGCAACAATATTTTCCACCTAATAGGAACTAATGTAGGTGACTTAACACAGATTATACATAACAGTATTACCATGTCTAGAAACAGAGCATCATTCTGTTGCTGAATGAATTGGTTAATGTATCCACCTCAGTGTCAGATTGCTACAAAGTTAGTGAACTCTTATTAATTTCATCTAATTAAGTTACCCTTGCAACGTTTACACTACAGGAAGTTAATATTTGAATGGATTATTTTATATTCCATTTTTTTTTTAAACACATCACTTTTACTAAAAGTCAAATCCTTCACAAAGTACCTTTCGATGTCTGTTTTCAGGAATGGAAACTTGAAAACTCTGTTAGCCATTGGAGGTTGGAACTTTGGAACCGCACCGTAAGTATTGTTCGGATAATTATATTGTGAGGACACAGGACTATCCATAGTACAGCAAGTTTTATCTTCTTTCTCTATCCTTAGTTTCACTCAGATGGTCTCTACAGCTCAAAACCGTCAAACATTTATCTCATCTGTGATCACATTTCTGCGTCAGTATGGTTTTGATGGGCTGGACTTTGACTGGGAATATCCTGGATCAAGAGGAAGCACACCTCAAGACAAAGCCCTCTTCACTACTCTGGTTCAGGTACAATTATACATATGAGCTTCTGGGAGGAAGTAAAGATCATACTGTATTTAAATTCTGAATTGTCATGAAATAAGACCAATTTTATTCTAACAGGAAATGAGAGCAGCCTTTGAAACTGAAGCTTCACAAAGCAACAAAGCCAGACTCATGGTGACAGCTGCTGTAGCTGGTGGTATCTCCAACATTCAATCTGGTTACCAGATCCCACAACTTGCTCAGTAAGCATTGCAAAATATAATCTTATATTGATAGTAACAGAGCTTTACAAGTTCCCTGAATCTAGACTTACAGGATAGAAAGTAATTCTACATGAAAAAAATCAGTTTTAAAAAACTATAAAAATTAAGTAAAAAAGTAAGTTGTCATGTACCTGATCTGAGGCCAAGAGGCCCCCCTTGCGGCTAAGCGCAGTATACCCCTGAAGGTGGTACAGGAGGTATAGTGCTCAAAGACGCACAGGTTGCCAGCAGGGTATGGATGGCTTGAGCAGGAGATCACCCGGAGTCTGCATGGGGATGCAGAGAGGATGTAGAAGTAAAAGTCTCTTAGGGGCTTCAGCTGTACTATGGCAGACCGTACAAAGAGGAACATTAGTAAAAGCCAGGCCGGGGGTCACACACAGATGATCAGGCTGGAAACAGCTGAGAGAGAGTCCATGAAGCAAGCCATGGTCATACACAGGTGATGAAGCAGGTGAGAAGCAACAAAGTCTGTGAGGCAAGCCGGGGTCATACACTGGTGATCAAGCAGGTGGAAGGTCAGCAGAGCAAGCCAAGGGTCAATGCCAGGAGAAGCGATCAAACAGGTCAGGAACAAGCCGGGTCACAACGAGAAATTCAAGGACACAATACAGAGGTTCAGAAACACAGGGAAGCTGAAGACAGTCCAGTAATTTGGGAGAGAGAGCAACAGCCTTTTATAGGCCAGCAAGGGATCCCACTTGTCACGTCAGACACGCGCCATTGCCGATATTGCCAATGAGTGAGTGCCGCATTGTCGAACTTCTGTCAATGTGCATGTGTGCAGAGATGCATCTATGGCGCCCATTTCTGTTACTGGCAAGGTTGTCAGTTCTCTCACTCTGACGAGTCAATTTTATATTGAAATCAAACCAGTCTGGCAATAAATATATGAACCTTTGTTGCTGACAAATTCTTTGTTTATCTCAAAATTGCTGGACTGTCAGTGGCCTCGCCTTAACTATTTCCATTTTCTGTGTATATTGTGAGGTTAGGAAGCTGGAAGGCAGAAACTCTCTCTGATACTCATCTAAAGTGTCAGTCTTAGGCAAAATAACTAAAGTTAAAAAATAGGAAATTATTAATCTTAAGTAAGTCTGCAAAGTTATAATAATTAAAGGCTAACTATTCTTATTATTGCATAAGCACAATACTGACAGGTTAACTGAAAGTTAAATTACAGAAAGCACTTAAATTAAATGATCAAAATTAATGTACTATAAGAGAAATTTCACTTTCAAAACAGATTTGCATAGCAGTTGGGGCCTCATTATTAATGTCTTTGCAATTGTCTTAATTAGTTGGGTACTGCATACCCTCATTAACCCCCTCTGGGTACAAACTCCTAGATCCCAAATGCTAAAAAGAGTAGAGAAAGATTTGCCCCACCCTTTCAGAATCCTAAATGTACTGACAACAATAAGTCATTTGCCTCTTTTAGTATCTCTGCCTCTAGCAGTGTGCCTATGGCTAAGATGCCTGATCTTTTTCAAGTGATGCTAACACTAACCAGCTGACTGAGATTGGAAGCAGTTTCTTGTGTATATATATCATTCCAATAATAGTTTTTTTCAATATTTAGGGCTTTGGATTACTTCCATGTCATGACCTATGATCTGCATGGCTCATGGGAAGGTTACACTGGAGAAAACAGCCCCTTGTATTCTAACCCCTCTGCCACTGGTGCAAACTCTTACCTCAATGTGGTAAGTATTCATCAGACAATAATGCCAATATACTAAAACAGTTGAGAATATAAACCTTAAAATTTGTTAATGTTCAATTCAATTTTTCAATCATTGGAAAAGCATCTGTGTTAAACTGAGTATTTGAATGAACAGGAATTTGCTTTTCACGTGATTGAATAATTGAAGTGAATAATAATACGTATATTTTTGAGTGAAGATTCTCTATTTTTTTGGTAAATCAGCTTTTATATCAATAATGATGCTGAGATGATAAATGCAAGTGCATCTGACCAATTTTAAGAACATATCACAAAATAATAGCTATCTGTAGTAACTAAAGTATATACATACAAAGCACATATACACAGACTAATATTTCTTCCCCTTGCAGGATTATGTCATGAACTACTGGTTGAACAATGGTGCACCGGCCTCAAAACTGATTGTTGGCTTCCCAACCTATGGACACACCTTCATTCTGAGCAATCCATCAAACACTGGCATTGGTGCCCCTACTTCTGGAGCTGGCCCTGCTGGACCTTACACCAGACAATCTGGATTCTGGGCCTACTATGAAGTAAGATTACAAGGTTATTTTGCAGGAGACTATATTTTAGAGATATTTACTTATTGCAGGGAATTACTAAAAGTATCCTTTAATGCCTGGCTTAATACTTAATATTTACAGTAAATTATGGATTGCACTGGTAATACCACATCAGTGTTCCTACTTTTTAAGTATTTTTTAATGTAGGGCCTTGTGTAGCATTCATTTATATTCTCCATTCAATAAATTCCATAGACTGAATATATCCATTTTAAATGGAAATTAATGGATCACTGAGCCTTTTGTTGAGATCTAAATAATAGATATAACTATTTGACATTTTTCTTTGAATCCCTTAGATCTGTACTTTCCTGAAGAATGGAGCTACCAATCAGTGGTCTTCTGCTGAAGATGTTCCTTATGCCTACCAAGGAAATGAGTGGTTGGGATACGACAACCAGAAGAGCTTCCAGATAAAGGTACTTATGTTATACAATAAAATAGAAAAAAACAAAAGACAGAAACAGCTTTACACACGTTTTCATTCTTTTACCTACAGGCTGAATGGCTGGTGAAGAACAACTTTGCTGGTGCAATGGTTTGGGCAATTGATCTGGATGATTTTACTGGCACTTTCTGTAACCAGGGCAAATATCCTCTGATCAGCACCTTGAACCAAGCTCTTGGTATACAAGCTTCCGGTGAGTCATAAGTTTAGTTCATACAGTATCTACAGTCAGAGGCGTAACTAGAACCTTCAGGGCCCCAGTGCAAGAAATTATGAAGGGCCCCTCTGACCTCTGGCAAGGGCCTTCCCTCTTTCCACTGATCCTGGGGCCCTTTACTCCCATTGTGGGTCTCTTTATTACGGTGCCACAGCGGGACCCTTTCACAAGTTCTGCAGTGGGCCCCCTTACTGCCATCATCGGGCCCCCACATGATGGTGAAATGCCAGGGCCCAGTCGCAAATGCAACCTTTGCAATCCTGATAGCTCCCTCACTGGTGTCAGTAGTTTTTAATTGTTATTTTAATTTTATTATTTTTTTACCATTTCATTTTATTTCTTTTACAATTTTATTTTTTTTATTTTTTACAATTTTTTTAGGAGCCCTGTTGGGGGGTTTTGATGGGATATCAGGGGTCTAAACAAACCTCAGCCCTCAATCTTCATCTGTGTAGCCTCAGCTGCACAGAATGAATGGACAGGAATAGTTGAGTACCAAGCCTCCCATTCATTCAGAAAAGGAATTATAGTAAAAACCAATCACTGGCTCTGTCCATTCAGAAAAGGAAGCTGGTAAATGACAAATTTACCGACCCGTTCCCATCTCTCCATCATGACACATTTTCTACAGCAGCTGGCAGGAGAAAGGAGTGGGGAAGACAGCAGCTCCGTGGGGGGACCAGGGAAGCACACAGGAACAGCAAAAGACAAGTAAACTGGATAGGAGGGTCGGTGAGGGTAGAATATAGAGGAACAAATCTCCTGCATTAGGAGGAAATTGGGGGAGATTGGTTCCTCTAAATGCTGCCCCACCATCCCTGCTATCCAGGTGTACAAGGGAGGCACACGGGCCCCTCTGGAGCATGGGGCCCAGTTGCAATTGCAACCCCTGTAGTTGCGTCCCTGTCTACAGTATATATTTTTAAGTGCTTAAGTGTTTTTGAAAGTGTTTCTGTGTACATTAATTGCATAGCCTCTTACTTCTATAATTATTCAAAATGGAGCTAAACACATTCTGATATTCTTCTATCTTCCTTTACAGGTTGCACGCCTCCCTCTTCTCCCATTGCCCCAATCACAGCTGCCCCAGCAACCCAGCAACCCAGTGGAGGAAGCTCTGGCGGGAGCTCTGGCAGCAGTTCTGGTGGTAGCTCAGGAGGCAGTGGGTTCTGTGCTGGGAAAGCAAGCGGCCTCTACCCAGTAGCTGGCAATAAAAATGCTTTCTGGCATTGCTTGAATGGTATCACCTACCAACAAAATTGCCAGGCTGGCCTTGTTTATGACCCAAGTTGTGAGTGCTGCAACTGGCCATAATCAGAGTCTTCTACAGTACAAAATGCTAGTGTATTTACTACTCAAGTTACATGGAGACCACATAATTTCAGTGCTACAATAAATAAAGTATTTAGCATAATCAAACTTGTTAGTGTGTTATTGTCAACTGCATAACATAACGTAGCTTATACTACAAGCACTGCTTAATAGGTTTCTACCTACCTATAGGAATCTACATACAGTGTTGAGAGTCAGTTTTAAAATAATGTAATAAGACATGCCACAAAAAGTACCATTGTTCACATACCTAAACAGAGAATTTTTAAGCAAACTTGCTTGGGCTACACAACTGCTATCCTAATAGAATGTGGTCTATCAGTCCAGAACATGATGGTGTTCACTCAGTGCTTCTGCAGGAGCTGTATCCCCAAATGCCAGCCTGGTCAGTGCAGACAGGCACACACATCGCTAGTGTATTTGTGCACTTGCTGTACTCTGGCAGTACAATGGACTCCTTGGGAGGGTGGAACCCCAAACTCAACACCAGTGGTGCTCAAACTTTTGAAGAGTGAGGGCCACTTAAGCAACTTGTTAACTGGCTGCCACAATGAGCGGAGTGGGCAGATGACAGGTCCATGTCCTATTAAGCAGTGCTTCCTTAGGATTCCTGCAGGTATTTGTCCCCAGCTGTTGCTGTCCCAGGCAGAGTGCATTTGGTATCACTCTGCCTGTGACAGGAGTCGGCGCTATACCGGAAGCATCGGCTCTGCTCTCTACTGCAGCCGCATGCTTCCTCTACTACCAGCTCCATTCTTACCACTGATGTTCTGGGATGGTGAGTTAGGAACCCTTTATCTGGGCTTCCAAGAGCAGGAGGTCATGTGGCACATCAGAGGGCACCGTGGACCAGCAGTTGGGTACCCCTGCTCTACTCAACCTGTACAATCAAACCATCAAAATGTCGATCTAGAGTTACATCTGCACTTGCCGTGGTGCTGCACATATGATCAGTTATAACATTGACAGCATATTCTCTGAATTAACAATTCAAGCCTATATTACTTAAAGCCTATCTCTGGGGAAAGTAAAAAGCCTTTTTTGCAAAGGAGCTGCCTCTGTACTGCTAGGTTTAATTGGTTTAATTGGTCCTTTAAATCCAGGGGACAGGAAAAAGCAGTTTTACTTACCTGATTCATGTTTTGCTTTGGCGCTTTCCTCTTCTCCCCTATGATCTGGCAGTGGACTGTTCTTTTTCATCCTCATGTCCACTGCAGGGCTATCGTCACTGCATTGTACATGATGATGTCAGAGGACCCGCGACAGCTGGAGTATAGGGGAAAAGAGGCTGCTGGGAATGATCTAGCAGAATTGATGGAACCTATAGGAGCTGAGGATCAATTAAGTATAGCTGCTTTTCCTGGTCTTCTAGACCTAAAGGAGCATTTAACGCTTGCAGTGGGGCTAGGATGAATTTTTACTTTCCTCAGAATTCTGCTTTAATATTTTTAAATTAGTCCATTATATTCCATGCATTTAGAAACATATCTAAATCGTCTGAGTTTACTAGAACTGGCTCTTGAGGGAGTTTATTCCACAGCTCATATTGCAACGAAGCCTTTGCTAATGTGAAGGTTAAACCTCTTTTACCCCAGTGCCCCTTTGTCCATTGTAATGACCTAATAGTGAATAACTCTACACCAAGATCACTATATGGAAGTCACTTCTCATTTCAGCTAATCTTTCCTCACAGGAGAGTTCCTCCATGCCTATTACCAGTTTGGTCACTCTTCTCAGCACTTTCTCAAGACTCCAGTTCACCTGGTGACTTTGCCAGAAACACACCTCCTGTATTAGAGTGCATACACCCAGGACAAAAGAGCACAGATACACCATTGGACAGCAGCATTGTTAATCTGTGGGCAGGATAGCGTTAGGAGCACTAGCAGATTTAAATACACTAACTAATTGATCACTACAGATCCCTACACCGCTTTAAGTCTATGATCTACCAGAACACTAAGATCCTTCTCGACAATTGACTCCCTCGTTCGTACCCTTGTTCTCCTCCTAGAATGTATGACGTATGCATAGTTAAGAGGAAAGATGTTACGGTACGGGCTGCCAACATATATAAAATATATAAAATATATATGAAATGTTAAATAATACATAAATATAAAAATTCATATATTAAACATGTATCCAATAGGTTCTTGTGCTAAATGATCCCAATATTGTAACTCAAATCCAAAGACACATAGATAATAAAGTGCTTTAAGCTAAAGTGATGTAGTTCATAGAATAGTCCACAAAGTATATATTAACCACCTCCTATCCGCGATATAGCCGAATGACGGCTACAGCGAGGCTCTAAAATGCCGGGAGGACGTCTATTGACGTCCTCCCATTCGGCTCGTGCTGGGCGCGCTCCCGCGGGCGTGAGCGGCGCGTGCACGTGCCGCCGCACACTGCGGGAGCATGTCCGCGGGTCGGGCGGACACGATGTCCGCCGGAGACCCGCGATCTCCTTACAGAGAGGAGGAACGGGGAACCGCCAAAGTAAACACTGCGGTTCCCCGTTCTGTGAGGGGGGGCATGCCAGATCTACTGATCCCTGTCACTGGGATCAGTTAGATCTGTCATGCCCCTGTCAACCCCACCCCCCCACAGTTAAAACACACCCAGGGAACATTGTTAACCCCTTCACTGCCCCCTGCAGGTTAACCCCTTCACTGCCAATGACATTTATACAGTAATCAGTGGACATTTAAATTTCTGATTGCTGTATAAATGTCATTGGTCCCAAAAAAGTGTCAAAAACGTCCGACATGTCCGCCCCGATATCGCAGTACAGATAAAAATCGCAGATCACCGCCATTACCAGTAAAAAAAAATAAAATAATAAAAACGCCATAAATCAATGTCCATAGTTTGTAGGCGCTATAACTTTTGCGCAACCCAATCAATAAACGCTGATTGCGATTTTTTTAACCAAAAATATGTAGAAGAATATATATCGGCCAAAACTGATGAATAAATTTGTTTTTTTATTTTTTATTTTTGGATATTTATTATAGCAAAAAGTAAAAAATATTGGTTTTTTTTTCAAAATTGTTGCTCTTTTTTGTTAATAGCGGCAATCAGAAATGACGCAGAGGCGATCAAATACCACCAAAAGAAAGCTCTATTTGTGGGAAAAAAAGGACGCCAATTTTGTTTGCGTACAACGTCGCACGACCGCGCAATTGTCATTCAAAGAACGACATCGCTGAAAACTGAAAATTGGTCCGGGCAGGAGGGGGGTTTAAGTGCCCAGTAAGGAAGTGGTTAAGGTGCAATTTTAATAGGTAGAAGTGCTGGTACTTGAATGGTGAAGTGAAGATCAAGGGAACACTGTGCTTTTATGTTCTTATATCAGTAGCGTGCTTCGCATTCATACAGTGTTCGTGTAAATTCCACCTCGCTGTCCACCACCGGGTGAATTGGGGGCTCACCTCAAAATGTGACCCCACTGGGTCCAGTGACAAAAGGTTTAAAATAATTTAAAGTGTTGTAAATGCAGTTTCACCGTGCTGCCTTCCACCGGATGAATTGGAGGCTCACCTCAACTTGCGACCCCCACTGGGTCTAGCCACACATATAATTAGAGTTTTCCAGTTCCAATGAGACAATTCCCTTGTCAAGGGTTATATGTCCTCTTAGGCAGATTTTCAAAACCTCCTGACCCCTCCGGGTCCAACTGTGGATTATGATTCCAATGTCTCTTCCACAATCACAGTACCATGTAAGAAAAAAGCTCTAATAGTGCAGTATGTCCAACCAGATATCACAAAACAACAAACCGCACTACCCCTTTAAAACTTCACTCACATTTTATTAAAAACCATATAGCATAAAATAGACATCTCACGTGCTCTTCAAAGATATCACCGCCAGGCTTCACCTCTACATGCCACGTGGCTTCATCTGGAGGAGTAAAAACGTTTATGTACTGTCAGTAGGTAAAGTAGCGATGTGTGCCTTTTTTGGGGGTAAACAACCAATGTGCATAGGTGCATGAATTAGGGTTGCCACATCATCCCTTTAATCCAGGACACATATGAATTACACAGGTTCTATGGCTGATTAAGGTGGTAATTAAACTCACTTGGTGCCTTATCTGCATTAAATTAGCCTCAGCACCTGTGTAATTCATATGTGTCCTGGATTAAAGGGATGATGTGGCAACCCTAGCATGAATATGAGTGAATGATGAATTCCTGTTAGCCAAAACCGCACTCTCGCATGCGCATATGCGTTGCATATGCGTGAAAGCCAACCACTGGATTGGCGCCAAGTGGGCTATTTAGCCAATTCACCCCGGAAGGATTTGCCCCCTTAATGACCAGGACATTTTTGCGATACAGCACTGCGTTGCTTTAACTGACAATTGCACGGTCGTGCGACGCTGTACCCAAACAAAATTGACGTCCTTTTTTTCCCACAAATAGAGATTTCTTTTGGTGGTATTTGATCACCTCTGTGGCTTTTATTTCTTCCTCAGATTAGGCCAATATGTATTCTCCTACATATTTTTGGTAAAAAAAATCACAATAGGCATATATTGATTGGTTTACGCAAAAGTTATAGCGTCTACAACAGTGGTTCTCAACCCTGTCCTCAAGTACCCCCAACAGGTCATGTTTGCAGGTTTTCCTTTATCTTGCACAGGTGCTTTAAGTCAATGACTCAGTATTTTAGACAGCTATTTTATCTAAGAGAAATTCCCAAAACCTGGCCTGTTGGGGGTACTTGAGGGCAGGGTTGAGAACCACTGGTCTACAAACTATGGGATAGATTTAGAGACTTTTATATTTTTTGTTGTTTTTACTAATGGTGGAGGTCTGCGATTTTCATCGGGACTGTGACATTGCGGCGGACAAATCTGACCCCAAATTACACTTTTTTGGGGACCAGTGACATTATTACATTGATCAGTGCTATAGATGGGCCTGGGCCCGCTATCCCAACGGGATAAATGACTGCAGAAGAACGGTCCCACTGCTTAGGTGATGATGATAATGATGATAAGTCTGGAGATGATACTCGGCCTCCATCCACTGCACTCCTCTTTGCAGTTCTCCCCAATTATTCGCTACAGCTGCCCGCTGGGTCTGGAACAAACTGCTGGTCCTGCAGATCATCTGAATGAACACTGTATAAATGCAGCCCACTGGAACACTGCATAAATGTAGCCCGCTGGATTGGTGTAGGTAGCCGCAGTCCGCTGTAAGAGCGCACAGGTTCCTGCTGATCGATCACCGCCGTCCAAAGATGCCGCAACAAGCCACTCCCTTTTCTTAAAAAGTCTTTCCCATGAGGCACTGTTCTTCCCAGGAGCCTTCCTATTCAGTATAGCCCAATGGGAAATGAAGTCCTTCCACAACAGAGTCTGATTATAAACCTCACTGGTACACAACAAGCCCCACAGGGCATTGCCCCCATACGATTCCATTCTTCAGTTAATAGGTTCAGCACTAGGGGAGCTCCTACAATATACCTACAGGCACAAATGTCCTCAATGCCAGAAGTATAACACTTGACTCCTAGCTACAGGTATTTATTGGAAGAATAAAATGTTTTACTATCCAAAGTTACTATCCAAAGTTAAAACAACAAGGGCAGAAGATTTAATAGATGGAAAATTGAAAAAATGACTGAAGGTCCACTTTAACCACTTCCCGACCGCGCTATAGACAAAAGACGTCCACAGCGCGGTCGGGTTATTCTGAGAGGACGTCCATGGACGTCCTCCCAGAATCGCGCTTCCCGCGCGCCCCCTGGGGCGCGCACACGGAAACATCCGTGACCGTCGGGTCCGGGGACCCGACTGATCACGGATCGCGGTGAATGGCCGCTGTGAGCGGCCTTTCACCACGTGATCGCGCCGTCCAATGACGGCGCGATCACATGTCAACAAGCCAGCGCTTCCGCCGGCTTTTCTCTCTCCTCTCCGCACCGATCGGTGCATGGAGGGAGGAGAGAGGGGGGAGGAAAGAGGTGTGCAGTGCTGTGGGCGATGTGTAATGCCCACAGCACTGCTAAATGACAGTTAGCAACCCCCACCAGCCATAAATCACACACCCAGCCATCCACCCCATCCATCCACACCCCCCATTCTTAGCCCATCCATGCTCAGCCACCCATCCATCAATCCATCCATCCTCACACAGCCATGCTCACCCATCCATCCATCCA
>BLSH010412575.1:768020-785625 GCA_018402905.1 Glandirana rugosa
TATGTTCCCGAAGGGGACGACCAATGTTCACAATTACCGACGATTAGGGTTTGATATGTCATACATTTGGACACCTTTAATTTCATGTCATGACAATAAGGTTTTCTAACTACTTGAAATGTATAGATGAAAAAATACTCCTTCATTCGTTTTTACATCTGTTAACTCACCTAAATCATATTGTTCTGAAACGATTTTGTCGACTGTATAAAGGGGTGTCCGTCGATTACATATGAAGACCTAGGTACCCAAAATCAACCGAATTGGTGAACTGTTGACCCGTGAATTTGGGGGAAGGATTGGTCTGGTTAAAAGTCGAAAGTCACGAGAGTGTGAAACTTACTGTTAATGAGTCAGTACGTTGTGACATGGGTATACGTACAGTGTTGCATGACTGAGTAATTGTCATTCAAAGTGTGAGAGCACTGAAAGCTGAAAATTGGTCTGGTTAGGAAGGGGGTTTAAGTGCCCAGTTGTCAAGTGGTTAAGCCAACTAAAACCCATGGATCCAGAAGTATACATTAGCTGCCTGTGGGGAAATATGTCAGCTGTTTTAGCAAAGTCTTGTTATACTAAATCCACTCAATTGTCTACATTTTTGCTTACTTCCTCATAAAAAAGTAGATATGTAAAGTTCATCAATCTTTTGGAATAACAGTACTGTACTTTAATTTCCACAGGTTTACATACTGTATAGTTTGGGATTAGCAGCCATTAACACTTGTAACCAGCAGGGGAAGCCCTTGTATATTTTATGAACTAATAGCGATCCTTATGTGACGTTCTGCTGTGAGTTCCACCCCACGTTGTCATAGCAACATCATATATATACAAAGCTTCGGCAAGAATGGAGCATGACCCAGGTAAGGCTGGATTGGCATGGTGATCAAAAGGCATAAATCACATCTAGAGATATGAGGGTGCTAACATGAAAAACACACATTCCTAACTTTTTTCCTAGTTTAAGTAACACAAAAAAGGAGTTTAATTTAAACTGAAAATGTGAACTCTGCAGTGCCCTATACTATAGTATATAATGTGATCAGCATCCTCACTTGCATTTGACACACATTTCACATAGGTTTAATGTAGATTTACATAAACTGGATAATTGAAACACAGTGGTGCCAATGCCTTGTTATGATAAACCGCACTGTTTACCTTTTTTAATTTTTAATTTATTGAAATGTCACAAAATGATATTTCATTTATCTCTATTCAACGCAGTAGGTTGCGATGCGATGTGCAGCGTCACAACACATAGATGTCCTGTTTTTTTTCAGCGCACACTACTGCAGTACAGTGCTGTGAACTGAACTCATAGGACTCAAGGCAAATTGTTTTGTCAATGCATTGGAATTGTATAAGCAAGGCTGCCCACAGCAGCCTGATTCAATTGGTGCTATAGTATGTCTAGTAAATTGTGGCCATTTGTTGTACAGTCAACCAGTTGCAGACCGCTCGCTGTGGCTTGACGGCGGCAACCTGGCTCTCCTGCGCGATCCGCCGTCACCTGAAGGCGGCCTTAGGAGTGAGTATTGTGGGCACGCGTGCGCCACCGGAGGCGCTGGCATGCTAGCGGGGGAGCCAGTGAGCAGGTGGGGCAAACTCAATGTTCACCGGCCACCCATGATCGCTCCCCAGCAGTGACAGAATGGGGATCCGCTAATGTAAACAAGTGGATCCCCATTTTGGCAGGGGGGAAGGAGAGTGATTGTATGTTCCCTGTATATGGGAGCAGTGATCACTCTCCTCCTCCTGTCAGCCCAGCCCCTATACAGTTAGAAACACATAGCAGGGAACACAGTTAGCCCCTTGATCGCCCCTAGTGTTAATCCCTTCCCTGCCAGTAACATTTACACAGTAATCAGTGCATTTTCATAGCACTGATCGCTGTATAAATGCCAATGGTCCCAAAAAATTGTCAAAGTGTCTGATATGTCCCCCGCAATGTCGCAGTCCCGCTAAAAATCGCAGATTGCCGCCATTACTAGTAAAAAAAATTAAAACGCCATAAATGAATTCTCATTGTTTGTAAACATGGCAACTTTTGAGCAAACCAATCAATATACGCTTATTGCAATTTTTTTTTACCAAAAATATGAGGAAGAATATATATATCGCCCAAACTGATGAATGCATTTGTTTTTTTATATATTTTTTTTGATATGTATTATAGCAAAAAGTAACAAGTATTGGGTTTTTTCAAAATTGCAGCTCTTTGTTTGTTTATAGTGGTGATCAGAAGTGATGTAGAGGTGATTAAATACCACCAAAAGAAAGATCTATTTGTGGGGAAAAAAAGGACGTCAATTTAGTTTGGGTACAACGTGGCACGACTGCGCAATTGTCAGTCAAAGTGACGCAGTGCCGAATCGCAAAACGTGCTCTGGTCAGGAAGGGGGTAAATCCTTCCCGGACTGAAGTGGTTAATTCAGGGTGGTGTGTGTGTGTTTTTTTTTTTTAAAGCGTATCTAAACCCAAGAACAAAAATTGATAGTATAGTAGCTTACTGATCCTTAGATGTGGTGGCTGCATTTGTTTTCTTCTTTCCCACTTTTTACATTTATTTTAACCTGGTCACCCTGCCATTAACTATCTTTCCTAGCTAGGGTGACAACTGTACTGAGCAGCATCGCCCTCCTAGAACAGGAAGTATGTTAGAACTACAAAGGTCTTGTTTCCTTTATAGGGAGGTGTTTTGTAGACCACAGAGATATCACGGAACAATGCTACCTCATAACAGTCCAGATGCAGAGAGTACAGGAAGTTATCAGATTTCTTTCTGGATGAACAGATATGGGTTTTTTTTTTTTGCAGAAATATTAAAACACTTTTAATTTATTTATTTATTTCAGGTACTTATATAGTGCTGTCAATTTTACGCAGCGCTTTACATATATTTACAGTCACATCAGTCAAACATTCAGACCAAAAGGGAACAAATAAGAGCAATTTGTTGTTAGAGTACATACACCAGTTCAGCAGGGACCAGACAGATCTCGATCCATTTATAGTCATTCCTGCTCAAGATAAGTCGATCTAATAATCAGCTTCTGTTGAATGGTAATGTTGGAAAATTTTCAATTGATCAGTTCCTGCAGCCAATCGGCTGCAGCGCTGATCAGTGTATTTTGACAGCTGACAATTTACCGCTGTCAGAAAATAATAGCTCAGCGAAGATGATTTCTCTATACATCTTGCCTGTGTGGATGGGGAATCCATTTGTCTGCTGGCAGATGGAAAAAAACTGATCCATTGCCAGCCTTACGCCTAGTATACATGGCCCATGTATACTGCAGCCGGTCGGACAATGGGGTTTGACTGAAAAAGGTCTGCCAATCGGCTCCCAATCTAACCGGAGTGTTGTGGCGGAGGGGCCACCCCCCTGTCGCTGTACTAACGTCGGATAGTTAGTAGAGCGGCATCACCGGAGCTGCCAGTTTTCTTTTGCTCAGCCCTGTTGGGTTGAATGAAAAAAAACTACTAGTGTGTACTAGGCTTGAGTACAGGTTCACTCTAGTGTGATGTGGGAGCCCTGCAAATCCACTGCGGGTTCCCACATCGTACTCGGTAGTTCACACTGCCCTATGCAAACTAAGGGGAGTGTCAATACATTGTTAAGGACATCCCCATTTTAGCTCGCATATCGCAGTGCGAACTGACAGTTCAGACATGAATTGGATCGCATAGGTGTGAACACCCATGCGATCTGATTCTGGTGCCAACGCAAAAAATGGTCCTGCGCGAGTTTAGTCCGCATGTGATGCGATTTCAGCCATACTATCTGTATGATAATAAAGATATTGAAAATACTTCAGCGCCTCGGATAACCACTAGTAATATATGGGTCAATAAAAATCACAGTAAGTATAAAAACTGAATGGACAAAGTATACAAGCGGTAGATACTTAAAAGTCTTTGAGGTATGACCAGCCGCAGTAGTGCAATAGCTTTCAGCCACAATCAGATCAATAATATATACATATATTTATATATATACATATATATATAATATATATGTTAATGACCGCGCTTGGTCAAAAAAAATTGTAATATAAAATATGCAGTCTATTGGTAAGTTATTTTAGTAGAAGAAAGGCAGGTAGAAATTCCCCATCCAGTGGTATAAAAAGTGCTCTTGCTCAGATGGATAAACGTGCTGAATTTGTGCTTGCTGTGCCCCACATGGATGTGCACTCACCCTTACTCCAGTGACCACCTATCGCTAGCGTGGTCTGAAAAGCCTGTTGGGGAGTGTCCCCCGTGGATTATCCTGTAGTGGTGCACCTCCAGCTATTTACTCCATCACATAAATGGCCATAGATGAGGGATTTTCCCTCATCTATGGCCATTTATGTGATGGAGTAAATAGCTAGCGATAGGTGGTCACTGGAGTAAGGGTTAGTGCACATCCATGTGGGGCACAGCAAGCACAAATTCAGCACTTTTATCCATCTGAGCCCGAGCACTTTTTATACCACTGGATGGGGAATTTCTACCTGCCTTTTTTCTACTGAAAGAACTTATCAATAGACTGCATATTTTATATTACAAATTTTTTTGACCAAGCACGGTGGTTAACATTTATATATTATTTATGCTATCTGTATGGCTGAAATTGCATCACACGGACATCGCATGTGATTTGCACTGCAGTGCGGTGCGAATCACATGTGATATCGCACCACGCACAAGTGTGAACCGGGCATAAGCTACGTTTAGATGTGCAGTTAACATTTCTGCACCTGTGAAAAGCGATATACACAGTGGTGGCTGGTGTTTCATCGGTCGGGGGGGGGCATCAGATGGACTTAACCACGAACCCCCCTCCCCCGTCGATCCAGCCCCACACCATACCCACACCCCCTCCTTGGCCGCCAGCTCACTCACCCTGTGAGCTTCACTATTATCGCACAACTGGGTGGGCTCGGAGCGCAGTGCTCTGTGCCCCAAGCCCACCCTTTTTTGAAGCCTATTAGAGCCACCACTGGATCTTTAGTGGATCATGTTTCAGATTTGTTTGAAAGGCAGTGCTGAGGTAATATGTCACCTCCTCACTGCCTGTTTTAACCCTGTAAATGCTGCACCACCACACTGCAACTTCATGCATTACACCTGGTTGCAGGGAGGTTGTGGTGCAGCTCCATTCACTTGAATGGGTCGCATTCAGCGGCAGTACTGTCTGAAAAAAGTGACAGGGGGTATAATTTTTGCAGTGGCCTAGCGGTTATTTATATATGTAGACTTTGACCAACTCTTCCTAGAGGTCCATTTGGATGTTACATTATAGTAAACCAGATATTCGTGTGCATCTTCTCTTGTGTTAATAAGAGATATACATTGTGCATACTGACATAGTCCAGTCGTTATCCTTGATCCCCTGTGTCCAACCCCTGATCACTCTCTGGGTTGCAGACAGCCATATAAACTTCGGCCTACAAACAAAAGGGTCCTAAAGAAGCTTATAGTGAAACGCTTCGACCTACTGTACAGTTGACTTGTTATATATATATATATATATATATATATATATATATTTATATATTTAACCACTTCACCTTCACAAGAATTTTCTAGTTTAGGACCAGAGCACTTTTTGCGATTCGGCACTGCATCGATTTAACTGACAATTGCGCGGTCGTGCGACGTTGCACCCAAACAAAATTTGCGTCCTTTTTTTCCCACAAATAGAGTTTTCTTTTGGTGGTATTTGATCACCTCTGCGTCATTTCTGATCGCCGCTATAAACAAAAGAAGAGCGACCATTTTGCAAAAAAAAAACAAATTTCTTACTTTTTGCTAAATTTCAAATATAAAAAAACATTTTTTTTCACCGGTTTTGGCCGATTTATATTCTTCCTCATATTTGTGATAAAATAAAATCGTAATCGGCGTTTATTGATTGGTTTGCGCAAAAAAGGCCGCGTTTACGGATGATGAGAATTAATTTCTGGGGTTTTTATTTTTTTTTTATTTTTTACTAGTAATGGCGGCGATCTGAGATTTTTAGCGGTACTGCGATATTGCAGCGGATATGTCGGACATTTTTGACACTTTTTTGGGACCAATGACATTTATTCAGCGATCAGAAATGTAAATGTTCACTGATTACTGTATAAATGTCATTGGCAATGAAGGGGTTAACCTGCAGGGGGAGATCTAGGGGTTAACTGTGTTCCCTGGGTGTGTTCTTACTGTGGGGGGTTGGGCTACCATGGGCATGAGAGATCTAACTGATCCCAGTGACAAGGATCAGTAGATCTCCCATGCCTGCACTGTCAGAGAGGGGAACCGCCGTGTTTACATCGGCGGTTCCCCGTTCTTTGCCTGTGGCCGCCAATCGCGGCGGATATCGGCCACGGGCACACTCCTCAGGAGTGCGGCGGGTGCGCGCGCACCCCCTAGCGCCCATTTGCAGATCGCCGCCTTTTACGGCGATTCGCGGCCAGCATCCACACTGCCGCCGTAAATATTCGGTAGGCGGTGTGGAACTGGATATATATACATATATATATATATATATATATATATATATACAGAATTTTGGTACAATGTATCACCACCTTTGTGTATAATAGTCGACTACTTTGTAGGCTGTCTCATTTTTCTCTTTTCTTGGGGTAGTCTCTCCCTTGGACACCCCAAGGGTATTTATACTTGTTTTTAAGCCATCGTCGATTTTATGTCAATCTCAGTAAATGTTACTTTTTATTATAAAATAATTTCCTCTATTTAATTAGGACAGTGACACGCTCTTGAAAGCAATTTTTCTCAACCATTGAAATATTTCTCTATTGTGTGCTTTCCAAAACATAAGTGCCATTTTCTATAAGCCTCTGACAACAAGTAGCTGAAAACGTATACACTTTCTGGCAATATAATCAGTACAGAGACAGTGTACTTCAGTGCACAAGAAGTGTATAGTAGAATTAAAAAAAAATACAGTATAAAATAGTACTTAAAAAATGATGTTACCTGCTCATTGCTGCTCATTATTTTTGTATAGAGTGCTGAAATGTGTTTGTTTGTTTTTTTAGAAACGTTGAAGAAAGTTTGTTTCGGCAGCACACAGGAACGTAAGCAATTTCCATATTACTGTGCACCAGACCGCTTGGGTAATGAATTAGCTCCTATAAGAGGAAGCCCGCAACGTGGGCCTGGATGCTATAACAATGAAGAGGTGGGTCAGCAAGAGGGAAAACAGCTAAAATTACAACCAAAGGCTAAACAAATTATTTCAGTTTTAACATATTCTATAATATATTTATTGTTGTCTTATAAGGAAACAACCCTGAGTACCACACACCATCAGGAGCCTACAGTCATTATAGTAGAAGCAGCCTCAGCCCAGCTCTTTCCAGGCCACACCACTAATGCAATTTGCCCCACCCAATAATATATGATATATAAGTTTACACTTATAATAAATTGTTTAACATGCTTAATATGGCTAAAGCTTTCTGTTTTACATAAAAGAGGGAGCAAAAAAGGGTCTGAAAATGCTGGTAGCTTGGCTGTCTTTGGCATCAATATTTTTTGAGTCTTTGGCCTGAAACAAACAGCAAATGAATTTATTCCTAATTTACTTTTTCCAGGTCAGTTAGCCAGAAAGCAGAAACGTATTCAAACTGATCCAGGGAAAATCCGATTGCCTCTTGGGGGACCAGGGAGGAATTTTCACCCCCTGCTATAGCAAATTGGATCATGCTTTGCTGGGGTTTTTGCCTTCCTCTGGATCAACTGTGGGTGAAGGATTGTGTATATGGGATTGCATGGTTATATATATATTGTGTCTTCTTTTTTTGGTTGAACCAGATGGACTTGTGTCTTTTTTCAACCTAACTATGTAACTTATTGCATCAGCACATACAACTAACATTTTCAGGAGGATAAGTTAGTAATGGTAGACTAAATATTCCCCTTAGGGCCCGTTCACGTCTAGGTGACTTGAGTCGCCTGACAAGTCACCTCAATGCTGTGCAATGGAACCGTTCTAATAGTAGTGAGTCGCTTCGCTCCAACTTAAAAAAATAGTTCCTGCGCTATTTTTGGGGCGACCTCAGCGCGACTTGCATTGACTTCTATGATAGAAGTCTCCTGCAAGCTGCGCTCGAGCGGGGCGACTTGCTTCGCCCTGCAAGTTGCGCCACTTCAAGTGTGAACCGGCCCTTAGTTTTCCTTTAATGCTGTTTATCAACATTAAATGCTTTATCGTTAGACAATACCTCCGTTTTTCTTCTTGAATAAAGTTTGTGCTAAGGCAATATTTTGTAAATTGTTTATTCTAACTTTTAATTCAATTTGTTTTGTAGAGAGTATGGTACCAAGACATGGGTCTACTAGTGCATCCTTAGAGTTTTTATTTAGATGTTTTAATGCTGCAATTTGCTTCTGTATTACCAAGTGTGTTTTATTTTTCAGGTTACCAACATGATATATCTTCAGAACAGGAAACCCATGAGTAAAAAAGGGTACACTTTGGCAGCCAGAACAGCAAAACGTTTCAGCTCTAATGAAAAGGTGATAGTCAAAGAAGGCATGTTAGTGGCTGATATGGAGAATGACTGTGCAAAATTTAACATGTCTTGCGTGGTTGGTGTGCATTGGAGCCATAGGACATAGGGCAAATTGCCTTGTTCTTGCATTGGACAACACTGCCGAACACAGTCCAACACCACTGACTTGAACAAACCCTAAATAAGCGGGTATTTCTCGAGTAGACTAATTGTATATATAGACGTTTAATTACATGTATGCTGTAAAGTTCCTTATAAAACATAACAAGGTAGTTCTGTTTCAAAATGTGACACATTAGGAAGACAAGCATTCAAACTGCATTTTTGATTTTAAAGGAATTAAGGTACAAAGGTGTATCAACTGCAACATCAAGGTACCATTCTCACTTTAATAACTGGCACTACTCTCTTACTAATAAACATCTGTCTAATGTTCTGGTTTAAACCCTGTTTATAAGGAAAGTGCAGTGCCTAGGTGACTGCCTGTATATTCTTTATTTGCCCTCAAACATGTGCCAAGTTAACCATGATGCAAAAAATGCTGACCATATTTACAAGTATGTATTTTTATATCATAGCTATGTTTCTCATTTTTAATAAAAGGGTTTGCTTTTTCCAGATGGAGACACCAAGTCCTGCAGAGTATCAATCATTTTGGGCCAAAGAGCGGACATTCTCTGCAAGCTATGCTCCTTTCAGTATCAAAGATGTACGATTTCCCGACAAGATGACAGATATCTCATTGAATCCTAGGTATTATAATTTTATTAGTATGTGATCGTCACAGCTTTGGTAGTCCACGTTTAGGTCATGTGTTTCTTTTTAACACAATACATTGACAGAGATGAGTTCAGCAGGTGGTTGTCCCATTTGTTCCACAACACTTTAAGTGGGTTTTAGGTGCAAATAATTAAGTGGTATTATATGAAATGGCAAACATGTAGTTTGCTGCGTTTGCTATCAACATATTTAGTTCTAATATACCTGGGGGGAGGCAAGGGGAGATTTATTATTTCACTAATGCAATGTGCTAATGCAATTTTTACAGCCCAGGAACTTATGAACATAACATAGAGCAGGGAAGAAAGGTGTCTTGGCCTGGACGATTTGGATCCCCTGATTGGTCTTCTGTGCCCTCTTTGCAGAAGAGAACATTAAGATCAGAGGTAACTGATTTACTTCTCTTTTCAATACAAGTCTGTGGGTATAATGGTTTACTGTTTATATCTGCTAAAAGTATTATTTTACTGAAAGAAGAATATATAAGTGGAACCAATTGTTAGCAGATAAAGTGAAAAGATAAGCAGTTACTGAATCTGCACAGATATGTACAGTACAGCACCTCGAAAAAGTATTTATACACCTTGAAATTTTCCACATTTTGTCATGTTACAACCAGGAATAAAGTTGTGGAGAAGTTTAAAGCCGGGTTAGGTTATAAAAAAACATTCAAAGTTTTGAACATCTCATGGAGCACTGTTGAATCTATCATCCGAAAATGGAAAGAGCATGGCACAATTACAAACCTAAGAAGACATGGCCATCCACTTAAACTGACAGGCCAGCAAGGAGAGCGTTAATCAGAAAAGCAGCCAAGAGGCCCATGGTAACTCTGGAGGAGCTGCGGAGATCCACAGCTCGGGTGGGAGAATCTGTCCCCAGGACGACTATTAGTCATGCAAGCCACAAATCTGGCCTTTATGGAAGAGTGGCAAGAAGAAAGCCATTGTTGAAAGAAAGCCATAAGAAGTCCAATTTGCAGTTTGCGAAAAGCCACAGCAAACATGTGCAAGAAGGTGTTTTGGTCAGATGAAACCAAAATTGAACTTTTTGGCCTAAAAGCAAAACGCTATATGTGGTGGAAAACTAACACTGCACATCCCCCTGAACACACCATCCCCACCGTGAAATGGTAGTGGTAGCATCTTGTTGTGGGGATGATTTTCTTCAGCAGGAACAGAGAAGTTGGTCAGAGTTGATGGGAAGATGGATGTGGCAAGACTTGCTGTTCACAGACACTCTCCATCCAATCTGGCAGAGCTTGAGCTATTTTGCAAAGAAGAATTGGCAAAAATTTCACTCTCTAGATGTACAAAGCTGGTAGAGGCATACCCAAAAAGACTTGCAGCTGTAATTGCAGCAAAAGGTGGTTCTACAAAGTATTGACTCAGGGGCGGGGGCTGAATACAAATATGAATACACTTTTCAGATATTTGTTTGTAAAAAAAAATTTATTTTCCTTCCACTTCACAATAAGTGCCACTTTGCGATGGTCTATCACATAAAATGCCAATAAAATACTTTTTAGTTTTTGGTTGTAACATGACAAAATGTGGAAAATTTCAAGGGGTATGAATACTTTTTAAGGCACTGTATGTGAAAAAATTAAATATGTTGGCAGAATAGCTAGTAGTACTCACACTAACCTGGACTTGTTCTGTAATGTTGAAAACTTTTTGCCGCTTATCAAAGTTGCTTTTTCAGCAGCTAATGAATAGAAACAGACTGTGAGAGCCTGGGCCCACACCACAAAACTTGCTTCCATCCTCGGCCTTCTATTACCCCAATTTTCTTACTACTCCCCTCTTTTCTCTCTTGCTTTTTCGTCTCTGACCCAGAACGCTACAAATCTTAGGGCTGCTACTTTAAACCCATAACCCTGATAACATCTAGCTTATTCTACAATATGACACCCCTTATCAGGAACTTCAATACAGTCTACATTTACAGCTTTACTCCCGACTATATGGAGCCACACATTTTATAAGCATCACCAGTTAGTCAACAACCTAATATTAACCTCACTCACAATCACCTGCTTCACTTTCCACTTAATATATGGTTTTAGTAACTTATTACCCTAGAGAAGGGGTCTTCAAACTGTGGCCCATGGGCCAGAATTGGCCCTTTGCTTGCCTTTATCCAGCCGTCAGGGAACTATCCTTTTCACTGATATGAGGCACCAGCCTTCCGCTAACACCAAAGATGGGGCACTATTCCTTCGACTGACACAAACAATGGGGTACTATTCCTCCCACTGACACCAGAGATGGGAAACGAATTGTCCCGCTGACACCAGTGATAGGGGCATTATTCTTCCCACTGGCACCAACAACGGGACACTATTTCTCCCACTGACACCGATGATGGGGCACTGTTCCTCTCACTGACAGCAATGATGTAATGTTTTTACTCCCACTGACCACCAAGACTATGGTATTGTTTACTCCCACCGATGCCAGGGTATTTTCCACTCCCACTGGCCACAGTGGGGCCCCCCTAAAGCTTGAAGAGCAGTAAACTGGCCCAGTGTTTCAAAAATTTGGAGACCCCTGCCCTAGAGCATTTAGCATTGTGAATACAGTACTGTATGTTTCACAAATTAGTTTATACTCTTCTTTTCTTAAAACTACAATTAAAAACTCTTTTTGCAACTTAAATAAATTGTATGTGTATGAAAAGTAAAACTTTGTCAGCAAAATAAAAATATTATATGCACTTAATTATTAACATATTCTGTATTCCTTATTAGTTATGATTGTAAACACCTTTGTTTCTTTTTACTTTCTTCTACAGTTATCAACAGACAAAGAATTTAGGAAAAACAGGAACCGGGTGGCATATTTGAGTCTGTATTACAGTTGACCAACTTCTACAAATAAGAGACTTTATAATTCATTTTGGTAGTTTTTTGTCTGCTTTCTGTGTATTAACGTGTAATATAATAATAATAGTATGTCTAAAGAGAGAGATTTACTAAGGCCCCTTTACACCAGGTCCACCTGTCCGTTTTTCAGGTGGACCCAATCGGACCACCCATCGTTCTCTATGGAGCGGCAGATGTCAATGGACATGTGTCCGCTGACACCCACCGGCATCCGAATTGATTCTGTCATCTAAAAACAGAGGGATGGGGATACATTTGCCATCTGTCTGGCGGATCGGATAACAGTCGGATGGAAACAGACAGGCAGTCCGTTTCCATCTGACTGCGCAATAGAAAACAGCGGACTGTGTCTGTGTCTGCTCTGCACAGCGGAGCGGATGCAGACCTGTCATCCACCTGCTCAGCGGCATATACAATACGCTCCTCCTTTTCATTACACCAACTCTCAGGTGTAACTTGTTGGACAGTGACACCATGGCAACCCCCCCTTACTTATCACAACGGGCTGGAGGGGCGGTGGACACGCCCTCATTGCGCCCCCCAGGAGGAGATAGTGACACTGTGACAGGCTCCAGGCTCAGCAGGAGGAGGAAGACACAGGCCAGGCGCAGCGGCGCTGGAGGTGGATGGGTCATCATGCTGATGCTGAAAGTTAAATATGAAATGTAAGAAGAAAATGGAGGAAAACAGTAGTTGACATGGCTAGAAACAATGGAGCATTTGCTTTATGTGTGCTAATTTGAGCATGGCACCCCTCCTTTCCTTGGAGTAGCCAGGGTTGAGTGTGTGTGTCCATTGTCCAAAAACCTATTGAATTTACTGGGTGTTGTATTTGCTACTTGCCATGCAGTGTTATCCTGCAGTTGATATTGTAGCAGTGGCTTGGCTGCATATAGTCTTCTCTGTGTGGTGTGTTACTAGCCCCAAGCATTGCACAGGGCTTGAAGTATACAAATGTGGAAGAATCCATTGGCTGGCTTGCCTAAGCTGAACAGGGCTGTAAGCTTGTGTACTTCAGACCCTTGTGTGCTGAAAGTACCACTGTGAGATTCAGAGGACTGTTCTCCTCAAGAAAATACTTGTTTGAGTGGGAGCTAATTGGCCTGGTAAGCAAATTATAATAAATTAATACAGTACTTCCATATTGGATCCCAAGATGAGTAATCTTTCCTACCTGCTCCCTATGTTGCTTAACAAAAGAAGGATCATAATTAGATTTTGTTTGCTTAATGGCTTTAGGGTCATGCACCCCACTTCAAAAGTAAAACATGGGGACGTTCACAAATTCTTCCTGCACCCTTTATTTTACTATTTATCTATTACAGGTACTTATATAGTAACCTCATTTTACACAGTGCTTTACATATTTTACCTATTATTGCAGTGTTTCAAAGTTTCCTAAAAATATCCAGGGTTGACAAAATATTCGGCCATAGCCAGATAAGTGAGTGGTAGTTTTAGCAGATCATACAGCTGCAAAAGTCATTCTTTTGCCCTTACAAATAACCTCTTTCCCTAAGATAGATCTGCAATATTTTAGCTCAGTGGTAATCCATATCATTAACTGCCTCTACAAGCAGGGAAGAGAAGGAAACAACTATAATATGCAGCACTGTAGCCAAGCAGTGAAGGAGTTATTTGAGTCCTGGCAGTGGCAGTCAGTTAAGACATACCTTACCTACTGAGGCTTTCAAAGAGTTGTCCAGCTTTGTAAGTGGATACAATTGGGGCATAGCCAATGTCTGCCTACTGATCTTCATATTAAAGCCCAGGTAGGGAGAAATGCAAATGTTAAAGTGGACCTAAACTCTGAAAGTGAAGATATGCTATGTTAGAAGGAGCATCTAGAAGTATTAATTGTGCCTAATAAATACCCTAAAATGTACTTTTTTTTTAAATTAATCCTGAAAAAAGCAATGGACTTCCTGGTATGTAACTGTGCCTAATAACTTATCTGCATTCTGCCTTTTATAGCGGTAATTCTGCAGCGTGAATCTAAGGCCCTGTAGACTCTGCTAGTCGCAGAAGATTTGGAGTGAGATTTGTTGATGTCACCACTGCTATTCACTGTTTTTGCTGGGGGCTCAGACGTGAGACACAAAGATTTGTCACTGCCAAGATGGCCACAAAAACACAGTGCTGTAAGTCAGTAACAAGGAAAATAGGGGTACCGCCGACAATAGGGGTGACTAGTCTTTTACACTCTGCCTACCTATTTTTGGGCACAGCTTTCAGAGATCAGTTCCTCTTTAAGATTTCACTTACTACAATGTTGCTGTTGGGAATCAGCATGGAAGTAGATCAATACAGTACTTATGTTTAGATGTTGCTGGATACTGTGGGAAAGTGAAGGGAGGGGGGGCAGGGAGGCTAATGTGACCGATCCCCTCTTTACCAGAAGTGTGAGCAGTGATAATGGCAAATACAACAATAAGGGTGATAAAGACTTCCAGTGGTGGGCAATGAAGCAGATATGAAGCCAAACAAAGAAAATTTTAAAGGTGTACTGCAAAACAATTTGCCTAATAAAGGTTAAGCAAAACTTAAAATCGTGTTGGCGACCCTCCAATGAGTTTTGTCCACCAACACTTGGGGTCTTTCAAGGCACCTTGGGTTAAGTTCACCTTTGAAGCTAGTCTGTGCTATTCTTTTAGCCTTGTTAGTCTGACAATGTTGTCAATAATTCCATTTTAACCAGATGGGATATTTCTGAGTAGGGGCATTATTTGTCTTTGTTTAGCATTAATTAATAAATAAATTGATTTCCAGTACTCCCTTTTACTTTTCTTTCTTTTTGTTTTAATATTGTGTTGTTTTAAGAGTTCCTGGTATTCATCACCAATGGCATAAATATACAATTCAGCCTTTTGGTTTACATCGTGTTGTTTCAAGAATACTTCAAGCTGTATGCGTGTCTCTTTCCAGACTGACAATTGGATATTAAATAGAAGGATAGCTACCAGGTAGCCCAACTTTTAGACTTTTATTATTATGCCAAAACTAGAAGACCTTTTTTAACCCTCCAAAAATAGTTTGGCTTGTCAGGATGTAACCCCTCTCTGGTCCCTATTAACATTGTCACCCTGCCACCCTTGCCAGCAGTGGTAGAACTAGCTGCACACACAGTGACAGTTCATTATTAATGTATTGTAACACTGTTCTTGGACTGCCCCTAGCAGATAGCCAAAGTCGTGGATCAGTAGACTTTTGGCTCTGCAGACTGGACCTGTAGCCTATACTTGCCCAGTTTCCTGTAGATACCTTCTTGGGTATTCTAAGTATTCCATGCAGCAGGTAATGTTGCTCTTCCAAGGGGCACCAAAATGGCTTACAAGCATGGAAAGAAATTCTTGGCACACAAGCAAAAATCATATCACACGTCAGGGAAATCAGAGATCAGATTTTGTATTTTATTTTCCATACGCAAAGTTAAAATCATTGCGAATATGGCCAGGCACAACACTTGCAGTTTTCATCAAACACCAACCCTGAGCCACAATTCATTGGGTAGGTATAATGCTGATGACACATGTAGAATTTATTGTGATCTAATGGATTTACATAGATGCCATCTGATAGGCTGGAACAAAAATTAGGGTCAACAGATGAATCGGGAGTAGGTTTTGGAGTTGCAGTGGTGGTGGTTGTAGTCGCAGTATGTGTTGTAGTGTCCTCTCCTGGAGATGATGTTGGAGGGGTAGGAGGAATAGGATCTGTGCCTAAGGAAAAAAAATAATATAAGATCCAGGCACAGAATTTTTTTCTGTATATTTTAAAATGAGCAAAAAGAATTCTGGTTGGCCACACATCCAGTAAAATCACTTTTATTTCAGCAAGTCCATAAAAACATATCCAAAGACACTAGTGAGCTATGACTAAGCACTAAGGAAGCATGAAACACGTTAGCTGGTGATGCTGTTCTTCTCTATTGGTGTCTTTGGATATGTTTTTATGGGCTTGCAGTTGATTTTACTGGACTTGCAGCCAACCAGAATTCTTTTTGCTCATTGGAATCCATGATGGATGGAGCCAGCACCCGGCCTGTGTGTTAGTGGAGGTGGAGATGGGAGATTGAAATAGAGCGGTGTTCACACACATCTATATATTTTAAAACATGATGCTCCCTTGTCTTGCAAATAATGCATTTTGCCAAATGATATATAGGCCAAGGACAAGGATGTGGAAACTGGTTAAGAACACTACAAACAGCATTATGGGTTCTTAGAAAATGTGTGTTATATGTTTAATAATATACCACTGGTATGTTACAATCATGGTGGTATGTCCACAAACAAATGTGTTGAAAAAATGATGACACGATCGGGTGTTTGTAGTACCAGTTATTTGACAGTGAGAGGTATGAAAAACTAAAATTAGTTATTCTTCTTTATTTCATATATAATCATTTAACGTATGCTTATCTTTGCTTGCATTTGAATGAATCCAATTGAAAATGGGTGCTTAATAAAAGTGGTGCTGTGCATAACGAGGTTGCTAATTAAGCTTTAGTATATGTTCTCACTAAAAAGTATGAAGAAATTATGTCATTTTAGCAAACAGTAAATTTGAGCAAGCAATACATTTAATGAAATACAATAAAAAATGTATATACTGTAGACTGAAATAAAAATAACTAAGACCCCTTTCACACTGAGGCGCTTTTCATGCGCTTTAGCGCTAAAAATAGCATCTGAAAAGCGCCTGAAAACTGCCTCCTATTCATTTGAATGGGTGCTTTCACACTGGGGTGGTGCGCTTGGGGGGCAGTAGAAAAAGTCCTGCAGGCAGCATCTTTTGGGCATGTTTGGAGCACTATAAATAGCGCTTCAAAAACGCCCCTGCCCATTGAAATGAATGGGCAGCGCTTCCAAAGCACCTTAACCGCTTGCCGACCGCTGATCGGCAATTGACTGTGACAATGTGGCTCTGTAACGCAAAACGCCGTCATACGACGGCGGCCGCGATACAGAGCCACTGTGAGCGCGCGCGCGCGCTCACTGTGTTCGGGGGGGGCCAGGGAGCGGGTGCGGCGGCTTCGATTGCCGCCGGCCACCCGCGATGCCCCCCCGGAGTGAAAGAGCGGAGGTCCGTGTATGTAAACACGGACCTCCGCTCTGTGTGAGGGGGAAGGGCTGTGATCACAGCCTTCCTGTACATGAAGGCTGTGACCACTTCCCTTCCCCAGCTAGGCAAGCCCCCATACAGTTAGAACACGCCCAGGGAACATAGTTAACCCTTAGCTCGCCCACTGCAGGTTAACCCCTTCATTGTCAATGGCATTTACACAGTAATCAGTGCATTTTTATATCACTGATCACTGTATAAATGCCAATGGTCCCAAAAAAGTGTCAAAATGTTCCGACATGTCCGCTGAAATATCGCAGTACCGCTAAAAATCGCAGATCGCCGCCATTACTAA
>BLSH010412575.1:810287-831611 GCA_018402905.1 Glandirana rugosa
TTCGCTCTGAACTTTGAGTGGCAGTGATGGGGGAAATCACGACTTAAATTAAGATATTCTCTGTAGTAAAATTTTACAAACGGGTAGAACACATACCTTCTATGAACACGGTTTTAGGAGGTTTTTCCCCAATTACATCAAGGAGCGGCTCGTGGTTGCAATCCGCCGTGAGAAAGCGGATCAAAGAAAGGATCTTCCGGTGAATTTAGAGAATGCACCAAAGTAACGTTTCCCTTGATATCTGCACCCTGTTTACTAACAGGTACGACGTTTGTACAGAACCCCCCCTACTTTAAACAAAGATACAGATCATCCTCCCTTAAACAGTAATTCGTAGAATCTGTCTCGCAAGCACCTCATTGTTCTTCTTACATATTGCACACAGCATGCACTGCATGAAATTAGATATATCACAAAGCTTGTGTTGCAATTATAGAAAAAATTAATGACAAATTCCCTCCTACTAGACATAGAAACAAATTTCATCCCCCCCAAGACATGTTTGCAGCATGGACAATCATTTGTCCCACGTCTATAGTTCCCTTTGCAATGAAACCACGTAAGAGATTTAAGTGGCCTTCTAGGAAAGAAACTAGGCGAAAGAGTGCCGCCTAACGTTGGTGCTCGGCGAGGAACTACATTAACCCCTTTTTGGAGGATTTTGGCACAAGTATCTTCCATACACAAGATGGGCAAACATTTTAAAATGATGTCTCTTATAGAATTAAATTCAGCACTAAAGGGGGTAGTGACGGTGAGTTTCAAGTCTCGCTTACTTGTTTTGCTGTGGCTGTGTACTCTGGGCCGATGACCAGTAGCCAGCCCCAAGGATCAGTAGCCAGCCCCAGGACCAGTAGCCAGCCCCAGGACCAATAGCCAGCCCCAGTCCCAGTAGCCAACCCCAGTAGCCAGCCCCAGGACCAGTAGCCAGCCCCCAGGATCAGTAGCCAGCCCCAGGACCAGTAGCCAGCCCCCAGGACCAGTAGTCAGCCCCCAGCACCAGTAGCCAGCCCCAGGACCAGCAGCCAGGACCAGTAGCCAGCACCAGGACCAGTAGCCATCCCCAGAACCAGTAGTAAGGCCCAGGACCAGCAGCCAACCCCCAGAACCAGCAGCCAACCCACAGAACCAGCAGCCAGCCCCAGGACCAGTAGCCAGCCCCTAGGACCTGCAGCCAGCCCCCAGGACAATTAGCCAGCCCCAGGACAAGCAGCCAGGCCCCAGCAGCCAGACCCCAGGGCCCAGCAGCCAGACCCCAGGTCCTAGCAGCCAGACACTTGGCCCCAGCAGCCAGACCCCATGCCTTAGTAGCCAGACTATTGGCCCCAGCAGCCAAACCCTAGGACCAGCAGCCAGACCCCAGAGCATAGCAGCCAGGCCCCAGCAGCCAGACCCCAAGCGCCAGGCCCTTAGCCCCAGCAACAAGGCCCCAGGACCAGCAGCCAGACCCAAGGCCACAGCAGCTATACCCCAGGACCAGCAGCCTGGCCCCAGCAGCCAGACCCCAGGACCAGCAACCCAGTCCCAGTAGCCAGGCCCAAGCAGCTTAAACCCAGGCCCAAGCAGCTAGACCCCATGACCAGCAGCCAGATCCCAGGACCAGCAGCCCAGCATCAGAAGCCAGGACCCAGCCCTAAAAGCCAGGCCCCAGGACCAGCAGCCAGCCCCAGGAAGAACATCAGCTAGTTCCAGTACCCATTATGTAAGTTAAGTGAAGTCTTCTAGGGCTGGGCCTGGGCATCAAAGTGCTATTAATATAATATTGTTTATTTTTACTGTTGTTTAGTGACACTCGAATGTAGTCCCTCGTGGGGTCTGGAGGGGACTCTTTCTATCAGAGACTCTCCAATGGTCACAAAGAGGGCCTTTGTTAGATAGACCCACCTCCAGGTCCCATTAGACTCTGTTGTAGTCTCCAATGGGGCCAGGTAGGGGCTCTTTCTGACATAAACTCTCAAATGGACACAGAGAGGATCTCTGTTAGGGAGACCCTCCTCCAGGATCCATTAGACCACATTATAGTCTCTAATGTGGCATGGTGGAGCCTCTAACAGACTCTCTAATGGACTTGGCTTGCATGGCTCCAGTCTGACACACACAGGCAGCCGGGCCCGGCAATGGCATCAGCGTGCAGCCTGGTGGACAGAGCCTTGAGCTCCACTGATGCTCTGACCCCGCCCCTTGCTATGCGTGCTGATGGGTGGTTATGGGGTCGGAGGCCGAGGGACTGCCGCCACGTAGGATAGCAGGTAACCGCCCATGTCAGAGTCTCAGAGAGGAGCAAGTCAAGTATGTGCTGGCTGGCTGCCTAAAGATTACACAGCACTCACAGCCCGACACCTGCTGATCGGATTCGGAGCTGGCCAGGAGGAGGAGGACCAGGTAGGTCTTCTTTCTCCTCCCCTGTCAGGCTGTCCCCATATATGTTTTGAAACCAGGCTGTGGTTGTGTACCTGTCCCTGGCCGGTCCAGCAGGATGTGTGGCCCATTATTACAGAGCAGTGTGCACGCAGCATGGCATGGGCCAGGCCACCAGACCACACCATGGCCTGGCCCATGCCATGCATGCTGATGCTAGCCTCGTTTACATGTATGTGTGTTTGCACAGGCACAGCAGCCTATTCAATAGAAAAAAAAAACATTATTCCTAAGTTATTGACCTGTTTGCAGCAATGTGTTAATTCTTGCGGCTAGAAACCCTGTGCTGGTACTGTTTGGTGTGAGGTTTATACTAAAAATCCTAAAGCTCCTGTAGCTGTTTATAACTTGTAGATTATCCCTAGAATTATTCCTAGATTACCACTAGAACTTCTCCTACCTGAAACTTTAAAAAGTTTTCAAACATTAGGACCATGTTAGGTTTTTATTGTCTTGACAGAGTGATTACATTTTTTTCCAATCAGGATAAAAAAATTAACAAAATACAGTTATTTTTCTAGTTTGTATAAGGATTAAACTGTCAGGGTTTTATTACTTTCTGTGTAAAAGTTAAGATTGGAACAACGTAATTATTGCAACTTTTTTCAAGGTTTGTATTCCAATAATTAAAATGTTATCCTAATGCTGTTAGCAGTTCATCAATCTGTAACGCCCTTCAGTCATTCATGTAAACACTCTTATTTTAGCATGAATGTGAAAGACGAAAAAATTGTTTGGGCAACAGGAGGAATAAATTTGCTTGCCAATAATGTAATTTAGTTGCATACCTGAATCAAAACTGTGAAGCGCTGTTTGTCTTCTGGGGGACTACCTCTTTCTTCAGAGCCTGGATATTCCCAATCCAGATCCAAACCATCAAAACCAAACTTTCTAAGATGATCAATAACCGACTGAATGAATATCTGTCGATTTGTGGCAGAGGAAGCCATTGCAGTAAACCTGAAAATAATTGTTAAACAAGCATCAAAACACTATATTTCATACACCTTTTAAGATTTCTTCTCTCTGAACACTGACAGTCACCATAGTTATGTTTCTACATTACTGCACATCTTACTTCTGTACTCCAAAATTCCATCCTCCTATGGCCAATAAAATCAGGAGATCGGGATTCCTGTATTACACAGAGCAAAAAATATGAGTAGGGTCAGTGAAAAGGCTTAGACAATATAAAATATATTTTTTCTCATTTTACTTTTTCAACTCAACTTGCCTTACAATATATACACCCATTTTCTTTGACATACAGTTCTGTACCATGAAAACAAAGTCAAATGCAGGTTTCAGCTTCACCAACCTGTTGCCAGTGAGATTTCCCTAAAACGGACATGTCAGACTGTGTTTTATTTCAGTCCTCCCACTTCTCTCTGGCAACCAGTTGATGAATTCAAATTAACGGGGGACAATGGGTGGAATCATAACAGCAAAATTACATTTAGAATTCTGGTGAAATTTTAATAAATCATTTAAGAGATGTCAAGTTGACCTTTCAATTGTCCTCCAACCCCATAAAACCACAATTTATTTATAATGTGCAAGGCTGCTTTGTTCAGCAGGCAAATATATGACTTGTGTCCACAGTCAGAAATGGTTTTTGAAGGGCAAAATTCTACAGTGCAAAGCAACCATTGCAAAACATTTACATAATGGAGTTGATTAAATAAAGGCGTACAGGGTTAGTGAATGACATGATTCTTTGCTAACTTCAATTTTCCAATTGCGTGCAAGAAATAAATTTTCCTTTCACATTATTGGGTATTCTTTGCTGAGTGATTTTTCACTTGACTTCTTTTCATTCACTATGTTAAACGAAAATTTGCTTTGCAATGTGAATATGCTCTTAAAGTGTTATAAAGTGCAAAACTGTCTGATCCTTAAACATGAACATTTCTGTTACCCTAACATGACAATAATATTTGCAATTCAGCGTTCACTGTTTCACTGCAGTTGAAATGTAGTATTTCATCTGCTTCAGTCACTTATTGTCAGGGCTGGGCTTAGCTCTCCCTTCTCAGAGCAAGCTGCTCAGCTGAGCGTTAATTGCCAGTCTCAACTTCCACCATGTCTCATCTGATGACCATATCCTGCCTCATTAAGCCAGCTCTGCTATTATATAAACTGTCTGGAATCAGATCACAGATGCCTTGGTCAACATCTATGGAGAAATCTCTGCTGTGTGTTCCTGATAAAGACTTTGCCTGTTTGACGTTCCCTTCTGGTTCCTGGATTTAAGACCCTGTTTGGCTGACTCTCCTCCTGGCTCCTGACCCTGCATTCCGTTTGTTTGACCTCACTGATCTCTGGATCCCTGTTTGCTCTGACTATCTGCTCTGGTTACCGAACCCTGGCTATGTTTTGACCACGTTTACTCTGTTTATAACATTTTACATTTTTATTAAAAAGTGTTATTTTACTGCACCTCTGTCCTGGTCTGATTCATGGTTCCTGGCACTTATATGACTTTTGTAAATATATTACTTGAAAGATACATTTCAGCTCTGAAGATGTAAAGGACTGCAGGCTAGAGTATCTGTCATTGTTAATGAGGAAACATATAAGGAAAGGAATACCTACCATTTGGACAAAGAGGCAGATAGGTGTTTTCTATTTAACAAGAAAGTCCCTTTTAAGAATTTATGAGCTAAGTTTGAATGGTACTTACTGTTTTTTAAGTGCAATGACTTGCTGGTATAGCTCCTCATCATTCACTTCATAAGGAACAATTTTGTGATTTTCCATGGAAGCAAATGCATATATGATGTGTGTGCAGAGATTTGGGTCCACATTGTTTGGAAAATAAGCAGTGGGAGACGGACGATACTGGGACCAGTTGGTAAAGTAGCAGACCAGCTTGTAGGCAGAGCCTGGGATAAAGAACATTAGGAAAAAAAAATTATACTCAAAGTTTTTGTATACCAAAGATATTAATAGCTTAGACCAATTACGCATATGCAGTATCATACCCTTGGGATCCCCCTGGAAGCCTGAAATCACTATAGTAGGCACCCCTACTCAAGTGCTCCCCACTAGCTTATGGGTCCAATGTCAAGCAGCTGCCCTGCTACTTACTGGAAATAGGAGGTTGATCGCTTGGCACAGGCGATTTTCATTTTTCAGGGCTCCCTCATTGAACAAGGTGGAGGGGCTGTTTTCATGCTCCCCTCCTCGTTCAAGCAGAGAATGCTTTTTATTCATTGAGAAAATGGAAAGCATTCTTTGAATGATACCCAAGTTGAGTAGCCAACCTCCTTTGTACAGAACAAATCAGGCAGCCACTCAGCATGGGACCCAGAAGGTAGTGGAGATCACTATAGTGCTGGTGCCTACTACAGGGACCAATGTAACTATGTAAAAATGCCAAACTTGGAATGTAAAAAGTATATTAGATTTTAATGATTGGGTTTAGATCTACTTTAATAAAGTGTGAAGAGAGGTTTAACCCCTTCATGCCCGCGCTATAGCTGAAAGACGGCTACATCGTGGGCCTAAACTGCTGGGAGGGCATCCATGAACGTCCTCCCGTACATTAGCTGCCTGAGCGCCCCCTGTGGGGCGTGCACGGCGCGCTCTGTGATCAGCGAGTCAATGAGACTCGGCTCATCATAGATTGGAGTAAGGGGCCAATCCAAACCCCTTACCACTTGAGCCAGAAATTGGCTATTTTTTTCCTTACACTAACAGCATGAGGAGAAAATATTAAACTATCACTGGCTGTCAGAGGGATATTGGTTCCGAACACGGACAGCTGCCACCTCATCTATGCCCACCAGTGCCACCTGCCAGTGCCCACCAATGCTACCTGTCAGTGCAAATCAGTGCCTACCAATGCCACCTACCAGTGCCACCTATCAATGCCCACCAGAGCAACCTATCAGTGCCGATCAGTGCTGCCAAACAGTGCCCATCAGTGCCTCATCATCAGTGCTGCCTATCAGTGTTGCCTACCAGTGCCTATCAGTGCCACCTATCAGTGCCACCCATCAATGCCACCTATCAGTGCTACCTATCAGTGCCACCTATCATTGCGCTTCAGTGCCATCCATCAGTGCCCACCAGTGCCGCCCCACCAGCGCCCATCAATGCAGCCTATCAGTGCCTATCAGTGCCCATCAGTGCAGCCTCATCAGTGCACATAAATGAAGGAGGAAAATTATATGTTTACAAAATGTTATAAAAAAAAACATTTTTGGTCTTTTTTGTTTGTTTAGCAAAAAGTAAAACCCCCAGTAGTGATTAAATACCACCAAAAGAAAGCTCTATTTGTGTGGAAAAAAGTTATAAATAATTTTATATGGGTACAGTGTAGCATGACTGCTCAATTGGCATTGAAAGTGCGACAGCGTTAAAAGCTGAAAATTGGTCTGGGTAGGAAGGGGGTTTAAGTAACCAGTAGGCAAGTGGTTAATGAACTTAAATGAAGTTTTGAGCATCCAGTGTTTACAGCTGCATAGCACTTCAATTACCGCATACCCACTCTTACCCCATTTTATGAAGGTGCTTGAAAAATAGAGTGCCCCCCTACTGAACCATACCAGACCACATGCCCTAAACATAGGGGGTGCTTTGAGGGATGGGGGCTCCCTCCATGTTGATGAGGAAAAGAGCTCCTTCCCCACAACTCTGGCCCAGGGGTTGTGGGGGTGAAGGGGGTGACTTATTGGAATCTGGAAGCCCCCTTTAACAAAGGGGTCCCCAGACCCCGCTCCCCATGCAAATGAGTATGGGGTACATAGTACCCATACTCATTTACCAAAAAGAATTGTCAAAAGCAAATAAAAACACTAACACCAGGTGAACATGCTCCCATGATGTCACTCAAAGACCCCTGTTCATGATATCTTGGGGGGCATGGTCACATGGTGATGTCACTGGGTGATCCCGCCTCCCCCCATGCTTACTTACTGGCAAGCAGCTGTCATTCTGTCAGTGTCTTTTGACGGGATTGGTCGTTGATCGGCGTGTGGTGGGGTTTTTTTTTTGTGCAGGTCGGCATTCATTGGGATTGATGCTGGATTTACATTGGGGATCGTGTTTTTATTTTTTTTTTTAAATAAAGGGCTTATCAAAAACTATGTTCGTGTTTTTATTTACTTTTGACATTTTTTTGGGTGAATGAGTAGGGGTACTATGTACCTCCTACTCATCCACATAGGGAGGCAGGATCTGGGGGGCTTCCAGATTCCGATAAGTCACCCCACAACCCCACAACCAGCAGGCCAGGGTTATGAGGAAGAGTCCCTTGTCCTCCTTAACATGGATACAAGGTACTTTGGGGGGAGCCTGTTATGGTTTGGGGGGGGGTTCGCTCGTTCCCCCCTTTACTGGCCTGAGGGCTGTATACTTGGATAAAGGTCTGGTATGGTTTTTGGGGGGCACTCCATTTTTTTTTCATTTAGGCATGGGGTTCCTCTCAAAATTCATACAAAACCCAAAGGGTCAATTATGGATTGGGGGGTCCACGCTGTTTTTTAAAAACTATTTTAATGCCAGCACTGGATTGGGAATACCGCTGACAGCAGATGAGTCATGGTTGTTAGCGATGCGGTGGCTTTCCGCTCCTTAACAACCAACTATTCACAATGAATCCAAATGAAATGTATGCATTCATTAATTTCGCTATAACTTTTTTTTTCTTTTAATTCATTGACATTCATTACTGTGTCCATTTGGAAATTTGGATACATGCGAATCTCCGATAATCAAATTTTCATCCAAAAACAAATCGTAATAAAACCCACAAGTCTATTGAAAATACATAAATACAAGGTGATATATAAATAGTAATTATTGTTGACATATTTGTTAAACTGTATGTAGACCCTAACAAGAACTTTGCTTTTTTGCTCCATGTGGTATTTTTGCGTACTATCAAACGTATTTTGATATATCTGTTGCATCAGTGCAAAAAATACCTGTTGATTTGCAATAAACCTTGTAAACTGGTAACTTCCTGTGCTCTCTGCCTGTGCACAAGAATGGCTAATGGAGATGAGGGGGAAGGGGATGAGAAGAGGTATAGGTAGGCAGGGCTGACACCACATGCGTCAGAGTTGTGTTGTGATGTCAAAGAGAAAGGTAGGAGCATACTATATTTTTGGCACCAGCTATTATTTTGTACTTGAGTATGCTTAAGGCTACTTTCCCACTGGGGTAGCGGTAGAGGTATATCACCGCTAATTTTAGCGGCACTTTACCACTATTATAGTGGCGCTATGGTGCCGCTATGCAGGTGGGAGCAGGGAGCTTTTAACCCCCAAGAAGGGGTTAAATGCGCCAAAGCTCGGCTATTCCAAGGAGGTAGTATAGGAACGGTGTATACATCGCTCAGTGCACCGCCCCAAATATGCTGCTTGCAGGACTTTTTTTCTCATCCTGCAAGCGCACCGCCCCAGTGTGAAGGCATTCAGGCTTTTACACTGGGGAGAATGGGGGGGGGGGTTTCAGGCGCCTTAAAAACGACACAGTGTGAAAGGGATCTTATGGTTGAAAGTGCTCCAATGATGTACTTTTTTTTCTATTTAATTTTGTCTTGAGATAAGCTTTAATTCTTGCACATGCAAGCAATTTAAAAAAAAAAAATTAAAAGAGCCTTGGGATAAAGTGAGACCATAGAAACATCACAATAAAAATTATATTGTGAAAAAAAAAAGAAACATCTAATACTAAATAAAAAATGAATTGATTTGATTGCCAGAATTATAGCAGGCCACGTATGAGAAATATGTATTGAATACAATGTAACTTAAACAATATAGATCATTTGCTTCCCGTTTCCTCAATAAATGGCAAATTGAGTGCAATCATTATGATTGTGTATAACTAGTTTATATATAATAGCTTTTCATATAGTAGTCATTTAAAAAATATCTTACCTAGCTGCAGAAGAGCCAGCAAACCTTTTAAAAATAAAAAAGAACTATCAAAAATCTCAGTCATGAAAAACATCATCCACTAATCTCACCCCTTCTATCATACACATCTAAACATGGTGTTTTTACAGCATTAAATGCAAGCAATGTAAGCATCTGGTACAGCAGAACTCAATCAGTTGTGATGCAGTGCTGATATTCTATGTGGATAGGAGAGAACAGAGAGATAGAGAGATAAGCTCACTGGTTTACAACTTGTCCTTTCACTGTTCAGTCACAGGCTGGGGAAGGAACAAAATATGCTGTTAGCAGAGAAAACCCAGGTAGTTCGACCTGCCAGACAGGGCTGTGCTGCGTGCTGTGTGCCAGAGTTGTGTAAATCTCTGATCTGGATGGATAGAAATACAATTTTCCTTGACTGTTCTTAAGCCCGTACACACGGTTCGATGATCGCACGAACGACCGTGTCGAATCGTATGTTGGCTGTTGTATGCAGCATACTGACTGCACTACACGATCGTATGGCCGGGGAAAGAACGTTCAGGTGCATGTAATTAGCATCCAGCCATTCCTGACTTGGAGCATGCGTGTTTTGCACAATACAACTTTGTTGTACCAACTGCTCTGTACACAGGATACAATGGTCGTATGAGAGCTTGTTGGTACGACCAAGTTTTCCAGTCTGCTCATACAACTCCCTTGTACGACCGTCGTATGTTCGACTGTTCAAAACGCGCATACGAACGATCGATATCGCATACAACGGTTGTGAGCACGACCTGTTGTATGCGATCGTCGAAACGTGTGTACGGGGCTTTAGTTTGTGCATTGTTATGTATGTCCCCTAGTTAGGATCTCTAAAACTTTTCAGACTTTTTATTATTTTTTGCAGTTCATCTCACTCTTCTGCAGAGTTCCAGTCTCCTGACATTCAACCTTCTTTGACATATGTCAGATGCCTGGTCCCTGGCTACACACTACAATTCCATTTGTTGTCCCCTATGTCACTGCATTGAGCAGGGGATGGCGGATAAAATCACAGCACTCAGTGGGGGATGCAGACATCTGTTGCTCCTGGAAGTATATTCCAATTTACAATGTATATTGTACATAATATAACTGGGTACTAACATTTATAGGTTAAGTTGATCCAGGGAAAATCCGATTGCCTCTCATGTCTATCATACTTTGCTGAAGTTTTTTTGCCTTCCTCTGGATCAACTGTGGGTATAGGATTGTGTATATGGGATTGTATGATTTATTTAGGTATTTATTTATTGATGATTATTGGTTGAACTAGATGGACTTGTGTCTTTTTTCAACCTAACTATGTAGCTATATAAGTATTGGATATGAAGACTTTTTAAGAAGTCGTAACTTTTGAACAGAGCAAAGACCAGAGGAATCTCCAATGGGATAGGTGAGTATACTTTTTACATTTTGAGTTTCTTTACATCCAAATGTTGGTTTAAAAATCAATTTTGTAACACAATTAGTTAAACAATACCGCACACAGAATAGTATAGAACAGGGATAAGCAATTAGCGGACCTCCAGCTGTTGCAAAACTACAAGTCCCATCATGCCTCTGCCTCTGGGTGTCATGCTTGTGGCTGTCAGAGTCTTGCTATGCCTCATGGAATTTGCAGTTCTGCAACATCTGGAGGTCCGCTAATTGCATATCCTTGGTATAGAAAGTAATTCAATCATCAAAAATGTATTCTGTGGCATACTTTGTTTTGCTTATTGATAACTAGTTGAAAACCCAGGTGATTCATCATGCCATGCGAGGTCTACCCACAGGAGTTATATTTCCCAGGCACAGGGGTTACATCTTACAGTTTTTAGAATTATAGACTTCATTATGCGTGCATGGCAGTCAGTAAACAAAAAGTAAAAAAAAACAAAAAAACTAAGAGATCAGAAAGAGAGAGAGGTTTATAGCAAAGGAGGCATACTGAGTCTTTTGGGACTTTGGGCATCATAATAATGACTGCCATCACATTACCTAGTGTGAATCGATAATAGCTATTACATAAGAATCCTAATAGTGAAAGCACAAGACTGTTTGTGATATCACATACTTTACATACATAGTTACATAGTTGGTAAGGTTGGAAAAAGACACAAGTCAATCCAGTCCAACCTATGTGTCTGCTTATATGTTAATAGTACATTGTATACCCTTGTATATTGTGGTCGTTAAGGTGTCCATCTAACAATTTCTTTTAAATTATCGATGGTTCCCGCTGAAACCACTGCTTGTGCAAGGGAACTCCACATCCTTATCGCTCTCACAATAAAGAACCCTCTATGCAGTTTAAGGTTAAACCTCTTTTCTTCTAATTTTAGTGAATGGCCACATGTCTTTTTAAATTCCCTTTCACGGAAAAGCTTTTTCCCTATTGTGGGGTCACCAGTACGGTATTTGTACATTGAAATCATATCCCCTTTCAAGCATCTTTTTTCCAAACAGAACAAGTTCAATGCTTGTAGTCTTTCTCCATAGCTGAGATCCTCCAGTCCCTTTATTAATTTTGTTGCCCTTCTCTGGACCCTCTCCAGTTCCAGCACATCCCTCCTGAGGACTGGTGCCCAGAATTGGACGGCATACTCAAGATGCGGCCGGACCAGAGTCTTGTAAAGTGGGAGAATTATCTTCTTCTCTGAAGTTTATCCCCTTTTTAATGCATGCCAATATCCTTTTGGCTTTACTTGCAGCAGGCTGGCATTGCATGTCATTTACTAGGACCCCCAGGTCATTTTCCATCCTAGATTCCCCCAAAGGTTCTCCTCCTAGCGAGTAAATTGCATTCATATTTTTGGCACCCAAATGCATTTTTTCACATTTTTCAACATTAAACTTCATTCGCCTTGTAGTTGCCCACCCCATTAATTTGTTTAGATCTTCTTTAACATGATAATATTGACAATGTCATTAAAGTACAATTTGTGCCAACACTATGCTTGCTATGACACAGAAATAGTGACACACATCACAATAATAAGGATGACATCACAGTCTGCATGACATTGCATTACCAACTATGCCATCAAAATGCTAATTAAAGCATCCTGATATTGAATGTGACAACACAAAGCTTTTTGTGGCAAAATACTGTCCCATGACCATTGCGACAGAAAATTCAAGTGGTTCTAAAGTCAATTTTTTTACCTTAATGTTTTCTCTGCATTAAGGTAAAAACACCCAACTATCTTTCCTAGCACCCCTGTCCCTAAACACTTACCTGACTCCTGTCACTGCTCCAGTGCTGTCCCGGCTGCAGCATTGCTTCTTTCGCTTCCTGGTCTCACAGGAGACACTTACAGCTATGGAGGCTACAGGCTCCTGCTGCTGTCAGTCACACTCCTGTGATGAAGGAGTGGGGGCATGGCTTACCGGCGTTGCGTGTGTCTATGGACCTGACTTGCTGAGGAGGTACCCAGAGCAGGTAGGAACAGACAGCACCGGCAGACGACTGCCAAAGAAGAGCTGAGGGATCTTCCCGTGCAATATCATTGCACAGAGAAGGTAAGTATAACCTTTTTTTATTTTAGCAACAAAAGTCTTTAATATCACGTTAAAGATAATTTAAAAGGTTACATTAGCCACCAAAACGGAAGACACCTACTTTTGTGACAACTGTCAAAAGTGGGAATTCCCCCTGTTATGTTAAGACTTTCTTTCTGTGAAGTCAGGGGGAATCTCCTCATTGAAAACACAGGCAGCAATAAAAACCCCTGAAGAGTTTCCACCTATACCAAAAATTAAAAAGTGGCTAGAGTTGCATTTTAAAATGTAATTTTTTCTAGATTTAATCTTAATAGTTGTACAGTAATATAGAATAACTATAACTGACTAATAATTATAATACCCACTTGCAACATATATGTTTATTTCCATACAGACTATTGTTCATTTTACACCACCTAGCTGCGTTAGCCTTGAGAGTGTGAACTACCTTTTCTGATTTAATTACAGTATTTTACTATATTGTCCATGTGCTCCTATCTGACAAATACTCTGCATGCTGCCTCTTTGAAAAGATTAGTAAAGTAGGACCCCACACTATAGAGTTGTTGGTAAATTTTGTTGATATGACAGATTAAAACATTTTTTCCCACGCTATAGCAAATTGGATCAGGCTTTGCTGGGGTTTTTATTGCCCTCCTCTGGATCAACTGTGGGTGAAGGATTGTGTATATGGGATTTAATGGTCTTATATATATATATATATATAATTTTTTTTTTTTTTTTTTCTTTTAATTGGTTGAACTAGATGGACTTTTTTCAACCTGGCTAACTATGTAACTAACTATGTAACTTTGTTGTGAAATCATCTGCCCTTTCTCTACATCTCATCCAATCAGAAAATGTGTAGTCATGGAAAAAATACAATACTTCTCTAGATGACAACAGTGCCAAAACAGAAACCCCTGTGTTCGGTGTCAAGCCGTTGATGTAGCACTCCCAAGATCACAGTTATCACTGTATATGGTGTGGACTACTACAGTGATCTTCAGCATCACCAGCCGCCCTGTGGATATCAGATATGGATGCTTGACCAAGGTAAATTGGCAAAAAACATAACAAGGAGTCCTGGAGTTCCACATTAATGAAGAGAAGGGGATTCTGCATCTGGCTACTTTTAGGGTTTAAGAACACCTCTCTACATTATCAATATTCTCTAGTTCACAGCAGCTAATTTTTCTTAAATAACTTTTGCGTAGGGCTACTCATACATATTTACACCAGTTTGGGATAAAACATTTCCTTCTAGCTAATATTGATTCTAGATTTTATTTGTAATTATATTATAATATGGTGCTGCAGGCATTAAAATACAACATTAAATAATAGAAATTAGGATTATCATTCATACATTTTGCATGTCATGTATTTACCAAACCAAAATATATGCCTGACACATGACTGTTTGCGTAATGTTCATGCATCTCAACTGTTCATGCAACCCACCTGCCCACACCAGTATCTTCTGCATGTTGCCGACTGTCAACGCACTGACTGAGGACAGAGTAAAGACATCTACTTTATAATAGAGAGGAGCTTGTATCAGTGTGGGAACAGTGCAGGTGGTAATGCAGATATGACAGAGTCCAAAATTCACATATCTAATAATTAAAGTACAAATATATATTTATCATCCCTAAAGAGAGTTGTAAACAGCCTAAATGACAAATCAGAGCCTCTTGCTGTTTTCGGAATAGCTTCTTCTCCCTTCTTGTTCAAGCCTAAGCATTGCCAGCTGACCTTGACTAAAGTTAAATATGCCAAAGATATTGCTACTCATAAAACAGTGTGCTAAACAGGGATAAAACATTGCCAGGTATGATCCTAGCCTTTATATTCAGATTGTAAAATGGTGCCACAAGCATTAAAATACACGATTGTCACTATATTAGGTCATGGAAATAACTCATACAATATATAGTCCTTGTTAGTCATTTGCTAGCATAGATTTTACATACATTTTGCATGTGTCATGTGCAGTATTTACCAAACCAAAATACATGCCTAATTGTTCACACACTTTATATGAAAAAAAAAATGCTTTAACCTCCCTGGCGGTATGATTATTTCAGATTTTTGGTGCTGAAAGCGGTACGATTATTTTGCATGAAAATTTGGCGTTTTATATTGTAGACCTTTAATTCTAAGGAATAACTCACTTAAATCTGTCCAAACAAGAGTCTAGTAGACATCCCAGGTATGAAAAAGTTTGAAAAATGAAATCATAAATTATAATATAATAAATAACTAAAAATAATCATCAAAAATAATAACGTAATAGTAATAAAATGTATTCAATAATGTAATCAAACCAAAAACACTGAAATTTGCTCAGTTGCAGAATTGTCGCTGTCGTCACTTTCAGTTTCTGATGATAAATCTCCCCAAAAATCACTATCACTCAATTCTGCAAATGATTCTTATTTACTATCGGTGTTTTCTAGCTGATCAAAAACCACTTTTGACGTAAAGGGACACTTTTTGGTTGCTATGGACATTCTCATGTTTCCAAGCAGAAAGAATGACATAAATAATATAAAAGTGCATGCAGGGCTCTGGGCAAAGCACTAGGGACAAAGGGGATGTGAAATGTTTTCATACAGTAATGTAATCTATAAGATTACAGTGTACTGTATGTTTACTGTGTGTTTCACTTTTTGAATTTCCCGCCGGTCTCCGTCCCCATGCAACGCGATGCTCTCAGGGAATGGAGCCCTGCACACAGGAGTCATCTGGTGGCGAACACAGCCCGCAGACACGGCGGGGGACATCGCTGGATCCAGGGGACAAGGTGAGTTGCGCTGCCTGGATCCAGCAATGCAATCCCGAGTGTGGCTCGGGGTTACCGCTAATGATACTGAAATTACCCCCCCCGAGCCACACTCGGGATTACCGCCAGGGAGGTTAAACAGGATATTGTATCAGTTAAAGGGTTTTAGGAAATTGAAGCTACATAGTCCACAATATAATGTGATAAGTACATGAATCTGTACCCACAGGTCTTTAACAACTTGAACCTCTTTATTGGTTTAAAGAGTGCACCTCTTTTTTTAAATTAGATATTTTTAGAAAACGTTTTTTACTTACAAAGTAACCACTAAAGTAAAAATCTGTCATACATTACAGATGACTGAAAAAGTAGCAAACAGAGTACACCTATGAACAGATATTCACTTCTATAAGGGAATGTGAGCATACATCACTGGATAACATACCAAGAGAAACATAGTAGCATAGTAGTAACACCGGTTTACATCACATCTATGCATCGGGACCATACAGGATCAAATTTCCCAGATAGAAGTAATTGTGCTGCAAGTTTGAAAATGACTTGCTAAGCTATTGCTAGACTTGCCATGCTTCACATGTTTGTTGCACAATTGCAGCAAGTCCGCATTGCATAGTCATCCCACCACAGTCAATGTGGCTGTATTTTTATGCTGTAGACTTGCAGAGCTCTTGCTGTAGACTCACCACTGCAACTTTGCTCTTGCTAGAGACTTGCCACGCAAATTGAAAAAGTGTCAATTAGAACTTGTGCTTCAAGTGCTCAGCAAGTGTACAACTTGCCAGTGAAAATGTGCAGCAAGTTAACAGACTTACGATTCAACACTGCCACAAATTTGTGGCAAGTTATCCTTGCTATCTGGGTTGTGTGATGCATTACACAAGTAACATGTAAAATATGTTTCTCAAATTAGATAAATCTATTTAATTCAGAACCCCATTCTTCCACAGTGGGCAGGTTAGTAGATACCCAGGTCTATTGTCTTGCGGACGACAAAGAAATAACTGCTCAGGTCAGGTTGTCATCCATAAAGAAAGAGTCATAATGGCCTAAAATACAGCTTAATGGATCAATCTTCAAATCAACACCAAAGGGATCAGTAAGGGTTGTGATTACACCTTCCTAGTAGGTTGGGACATGCCATAAAAGTGTATAAGGTTGCCCTGTGGATGACCACATCTGCTATCAGTCTGTAAGCTGATCTTGTGGAGAAATTTGGGTGTGTGATACAGAATGACGGATGAAAAGATGCATCAACATCAAGAAACTGACAACCACAGACATGACTCCCAGAGGCAAAGGCATAATGAGATTTGTAGTTTTACTGCTGAAATTCTGAGGGTTGCCTACCCTATCATAGAGCTTCCTCCAACTATTATTTAGCTGCTGTAGATTCTTATATTTCATTTGCTATGGTCAGACATTATTTGAGAAGTTTAGCTTTAAAGTCTCTCCTGGTTATTTTACAAGTTGTCAGAATTATGGTGAAGAAATAAATATATTTTCATAAGCTCACCATGGATGCTTAAAGTGGTTGTTAACTTATGTCTACTAAATCCTCCCATCCTCTCTGTACCATTATAAGTGTTCCTGTGCCTGTGTTATATAAAAAATCTGCCAATCTATAACTATATAAGCTCAGCTCCCTGGCGCTCAGCTGACTATCAGCTCTCTTTTCTCTCTGGCTCACAGCTCCAGTGGACGGGGCCGAGCCCTCCCGCTGACTGTCAGCCGACAGACAGCTAAGCACCAAGGAGCCATGCTCATATAGGTACAATCCAGCAGATTTTTTTTACATAACACAGGCATGGGGACACTTATTATTATGGTACAGAGAGGATTACAGGATCTAGTAGCAGATATGAGAGCAGCAGGAGTGGGGGGGGGCAGGCACTGGTACAAGCAGACAGGCAGGGAGGGGAGGGGGGAGGAGGACAGAGGAGGCACAGGCACAGGAGAGCAGAGCTGCGGCTAACAGGGGCACGTATGCTGACCATGGTGTCAGGGGTCAGCAGCCCTGATATATAGTGGTCAGCATACAGGGGGGAGGGCATAGCCTGGCAGGATCAGCCAGGTTTTTTAGGTGGGACGGGGGGCCAAATGACACAGCACAAGCACTGTGCTGTATAACATGCTTTAAGGGAACAGGATCTGGGTTTGTTTTTGGGGTTAACAAACGCTGTAAGACTGTACAGGTCCCAGAGGCAAAGGTCGACTTCAGGACACGAATCACCTAAATTTTCTACCTGAGACATTCTGTGTTTTTCTTACTCTGATGGAGGTCTGTAAACGAACTGTTTGCAGAAGTGGTAATAGAACAATGCGTATGTACCTTCTTGCACAGTTAAAGCCAAGGAGAAATGTATTTTTATGGTCACCAAATAGAATGTATTTGAGAATCCTTGGACCAGTATAAAAAAAACCTTGAAAACAGCAAACATCAACTGGCTTTCCAAGGCAAGAATACACCATATTCAAACAATGTATAAAGAAGAAGCCTTGGGTGATGTTTACCAAACTGGACAACCTCTATAATACCCCTGGACACAAACTCAGGCTAGTTTAAAACCTGAATTTCCATATAAAATAACCCAACCACTGAAAGAGACATATGTATACATCTCAGCCATCATTTAAAATATGTGAACATTATACAGCGGAGATCCAACCAGGAATATTAACATGTTTATTGATGTACAACCTCCATAGTCCATATTATGCTAAGATGAAACTATGGAGGTTTTATTCATGTATTTATGATAATATTCTAATAAGAACTGCACCATCTCCAAATATATATATATAAGAGTGTATGATTATAGGACTTCATTTATTATATCCGATGAATTTGGTTCAAGTCATGATTTTATTGTGTGCTGGCATAATAATAATAATCTCGTTATGTAGTATGTATTTAATTTGATTAGAAATATCCTATATCTGGAAATAGATTAAACAAATAAATTATTGTATTTAGGTACATATACTATAACAATATACAGTATATATCCATATAGTTCTCTTCCTTTACCAAGATGTAGAAATAATCATAACATAGATTAAACACAGTGGCGTAGCTAGAACATTCAGGGCCCCAATGCAAGAAACCATGAAGGGCACCCCTGGCCCCACAACCTGGGCTCTTCCCTCCGAGCCCAGTGGTGGAACTCCAATTATGACCTTTGTGACCCCTGTAGTCCTGCCACTGGTATCAGTCCTTTTTTTATTTTTGTTATTTTATTTATTATTTTTCTTTACAATATTATTTTTTAGGAGCCTAAACAGACCTCCGATGTTCCACCTTTGAGACAGAGAAGGAGACTGAGGACACAGCCCTCAATCTACTCCTCTGCAGCCTCAGCTACACAGAATAAATAGACAGGAATAGCTCTGTAAAGAGTTAACTGTTCATTCATAAACTGAAGTATAGTAAACACAGTTTACTATGCCAAGTTATGAATGGACAGAGTTGGTGATCCGTATGGATCAATGACTCTTTATTCAGAAAAAGACCCATTTACCCTCCCCTTCCCCGCTCTCCATCTTGACAGATCCCCCACAGCAGCCGGCGAGAGAGGGGACGGGGGAAGCCAGCAGAGCTGCAGAGGACGAGGGGGGTCCCAGAAAGAGCACAGGGAGGCTGGAGAGCACACAAGGGGCAGTGGAAAAAGCTCGATAGGCGGAAGGACTGGTACTGCTAGACCCCCCCTGTCCTCCAGCCACCCCACACTGTTATTGCTAGACCCCCTCTGTCCTCCACCCAGCCCATGCTGATACTTCTGTACCCCCCCCCCCCGGCCTCCAGTCACCCTGCTGATAATGTTGTTTCCTTCCCCACTATCTTCAGTGACCCCGCACTGTTACTATTGGACCTCCCCATCCTCCAGCCAAACCACTGCTAGACCCCTCTCTGTCCTCCAGCCACCCCATGCTGGTACTGCTGTACCCCCAGCATTCAGTGACCAGTAACCCCTGCTGGTACACCCCCCAAATCCCCAAGTGGGGGATAAGGGTCCTGTCCCCAGGGCAGATTGGGTCCCTGTCTCCAGGGTTGATGGGAACCCCCTTCCCCAGGGCAGATGGGAGCCCTGCTCCCAGGACAGATGGGGTCCCTGTCCCCAGGGGAGATGGGCTCGCTGTCCTCAGGGCAGATGGGTGCCCTGCCCCCAGGTCAGATGGGGGCCCTGCTGTCCCCAGGTTAGATGAGTTCCCTGTCCCAAGGGGAGATGGAGTGGGGTATGGGTCGTTTCCCAGGGCAGATGGGCTCCCTGTCCCCAGAGCAGATGGGGGCCTTGTCCCCAGGGCAGATGGGCTCCCTGTCCCCAGGGCAGATGAGGTTCCTGTCCCCAGGGCAGATGGAGCAGTGGAGCGGGGTATGGGTTGTTCCCCAGGGCAGATGGGCTATCTGTCCCCAGGGCAGATGGGCTCTCTGTCCCCAGGGCAGATGGGAGCCCTGTCCCCAGGGCAGATGGGAGCCCTGTCCCCAGGGCAGATGGGCTCCATGTCCCCAGGGCAGATGAGGGCCCTGTCCCCAGGGCATTTTAAGTGGGGTATGAGTTGTTCTCCAGGGCAGATGGGAGCCCTGTCCCCAGGGCAGATGGAGTGGGGTATGAGTCATTTCATTCACCGTGACAAAGCTACAAAGTCAGGTTGATGGAGTGCAGGCACTAATAGGATGCATACTGTGCTGCGGCCGGCCTCCCTTCAAGCATGTATCCATGGTCCGCTGGGCTCCTGCCAGTAGCATAGACAGAGCTGATCAGTATGGGAGGCCACATCTCTCTCGGAGGCAGATCTGTGTATGACGGGGAGAGGAGGGGCGGGGCTGAGAGACAAGCTCATAGGGCTGCACTATGCCTCTGTGTGTTGGAAGCGTGCCCCAGAGGGCTGTGCCTGAGCTTTGTTACAAAGGAGTGGATGGAGTGGCTCGTGGAGGGGGGGACTCTGGCTGGATGGACACTAGACCGAACAGCACTGTATGGGGAAGGAGAGATGGACTGGAGGAAACGGCTGAAGAGGCGTGGGTGTGGGATTGTGAGATTAGCAGCCAGTGTGGAAGAGCAGGAAGCTCTGCTACCCACACCGTCCTCCAGCCACTCGGGCGCTCTCATACTACAGCCCACCCAGCTGCCTATGCTGGCTCAAGCATGGGGCCGGGTAGAAATTGCAATCCCTGCACCCTCTGTAGCTATGCCCCTGGTAAAACATTTCTTCATAATCAATATAATTATATTTGAAATAGTGCTGTAACAGGAATGTATGCTCATATGTTGGCGTTACCAGATATCCCAAGCAGTGTATACACTGTGTGCAGAATTATTAGGCAAATGAGTATTTTGACCACATCATCCTCTTTATGCATGTTGTCTTACTCCAAGCTGTATAGGCTCGAAAGCCTACTACCAATTAAGCATATTAGGTGATGTGCATCTCAGTAATGAGAAGGGGTGTGGTTTAATGACATCAACACCCTATATCAGGTGTGCATAATTATTAGGCAACTTCCTTTCCTTTGGCAAAATGGGTCAAAAGAAGGACTTGACAGGCTCCGAAAAGTCAAAAATAGTGAGATATCTTGCAGAGGGATGCAGCACTCTTAAAATTGCCAAGCTTCTGAAGCGTGATCATCGAACAATCAAGCGTTTCATTCAAAATAGCCAACAGGGTCGCAAGAAGCGTGTGGAAAAACCAAGGCGC
>BLSH010412575.1:832417-843984 GCA_018402905.1 Glandirana rugosa
AGTACACCGATTTATAATTAAGGAAATAAACAAGTCCGTAACGAAGAGAATCAGTGGTCCACAGTAGGATTTCGTTCTTTACTGACAAGATTTATTAAACAACATCTTGACACGTAAAAGAGTACTATGTTCACACCGGTACACTATAAGATATATATATATATATATATATATATATATATGTCCCTCACGTCTTAATAATCCGTTCAACATAAAAACTCCTTATTAAAATAATAACTTGTTGTTGGTACAAGAGTTACTAAGGTTTTTGAGTAATTATAGTTTCGACTTATAAAAACCTTCATCAAAAATCAAACAATTGAGAACATGGTTGTTGTTCAATAATAAAATTATTCCTCAAAAATACAACTTGCCTAATAATTCTGCACTCCCTGTATATATATATATATATATATATATATATATAGAATATCACATGGCCACACTTGTATCATGAGAAAATGCACAGTTCTACAACAAATTATTTAGAACAGTCATTTCTTGCTTTAGGATGACACCTGGTGACTAAGAGAAGCAATGCCTGAACAAATAAAGGAATTAATATTTAGCCACATGAACCAATGAAAAGAAGTTCCCCCTTCTGGGCTAGGCTTATTAAAATTTCTATGAGCTTATTGTCCAGAACGGTATCTAGGACCAGGATAGGAAGACATTAGGACACACTTCATTCAGGACACACATTAGATCAGACCCTTCACATCTGATCATCCAATACACTTCATACATACAAAACCGGGCACTTCATACACTCATCATCATGCCTCATCATCTGATACTTTAAGGATGCCAAAACGCAGCTCAACCCTAACGAAACACCATTTTGGAAAGGCAGTCATTTTAGGGGACTCTGGTAACAACCATTGTAAGCCAGCAGCCATTTTGGAAGGGTAATCATAATACATTGATTTTTTTCATGATTAATTGATTATTTAAATATATCTATTATTGATTTCTTGTGATATTTATATTGTTCTTCCTCTGATATAATAACCATTTTAGATTTTTCTTTTTTTTTAATCTTTATTTATGGTATGTAATAAAACATAACAGTATGACATGACCAATCACGATCGATGAAATCCGAATATTTACAGCAATACAAACACAATAGGTATAAATGGATATCAAAGAAGCAGATAAGGTTCCACCATTACAATATAAAATTTCAGTTAACTGTGGGCAATGGCCTCTACAACAAATATATCCTGTATCCGGTCTTGTAATGTGGCAGAAGGCAATTGTGGAAACTCAATAGCCATGAACATACCAAACAAAAAAGAATAACCCTAGCTAGCAGGTATTGAACCACTACAAGGTGGGGAAAAAACGTGGACCTTACACCATATAGGTCTAGATTTTTCTTTAATTTTATTTTTGTTTTTCCTATTTTAATCCTTTTCCTTTTGCGCTATAACAGCATACCATTTTACATATTTAACCCTTACTCTTCGTGCAGGAGAGCAACTGTTGGGCTGCATAAAACGCAGACTATTGTCTGATAGCTAATTATATATACCTGGTTATTTTGTTCATGGGGAGAAATTAATCCTTTCGTTCCATTCATATTGCATAGCAAAACCCATTAGCAAGTGTTACATATAATTGTTTTATTTTATGTAAGATTGTTGTCTATGTCCATCCACAAATGTAACAATTTATTGTGAATTCAGGTCTAGTGATTAAATATTAATTTAATTCAATATTTAGACTGTATTCATATAATTCAATCTATGTTCTTAACCACTTGCTGCTCGCCCACCGTCAAATGACAGTTCTGGGAATGTCGCCCAGAATGCGTGCTATTGCTGGCCCACAGGAGCACGCAGCGCTACGATCATGGCCGTGCCGTGCTGCTAGGACATGGCACGATCCCAATCTGTGTAAAGAGCCATGACTGAGGCCCTTTAAACATGTGATCGGCTGTGTCCTATCACAGCTGGTCACATGTAAACAAGGAAGTGCTGGTAATTGGCATTCCTTGCCTCACACTGACAGAATGTGTGGCGAGGATTGCCAATCAGCGGTATATCCTCTCACAGAAGGCCTGGGCATGTAATCAGGGCACTGATCATCAGTGCCCTGATTACAGCAAAGCCCTAGCAGTGCCAGCAGTGCCACCAATCAGTGCCTATCAGTACCACCAATCAGTGCCCATAAGTGCCACCAATCAGTGCCCATAAGTGATGCCAGTCAGTGCTTCCCATCAGTGCCTGTTCATCAGTGCTGCCCATCAATGCCCATTAGTGCCCATCAGTGCTGCCCATCAGTACCCACCAGACTGCCCATCAGTGCTGCCTATCCGCGCTGATTATCAGTGCCCACCAGTGCTGTCCATCAGTGCCCACCAGTGCCACCTATCAGTACCCACCAGTGCCACCTATCAGTGCCCACCAGTGCCACCTACTAGTGTCCACCAGTGACCACCAAGCCGCATATCAGTGCCACCTATCAGTGCCCATCAGTGTGGCACATTAGTGCCTCCTCATCAGTGTCCCCTAATCAGTGCCCGTAAATGTCTCCTCATCAATGCCCATAAGTGTCATCTCATCGGTGCCCATCAGTGCAGCCTATCAGTGCCCATCAGTGCCGCCTCATCAGCGCACATCAGTGAAGGAGAAAAATTACTTATTTACAAAATTTACAAACAGAAAATTAGAAAAACTGTTTTTTTTCAAAATTTTCTGTCTTTTTTTTTTTTAGTAAAAAATAAAAATCCCAGCGGTGATTAAATACCACCAAAAGAAATCTCTATTTGTGCGAGGAAAGAGATAAAAAATTTATTTGGGTACAGTGTTGCATGACTGCGCAATTGTGATTCAAAGTGCAACAGTGCTGAAAGCTAAAAAATGGCCTGAGCAGGAAGGGGGTGAAAGTGCCCTGTATTGAGGTGTTTAAAGAAATTGATTGGTGAAAATTACTCAGTATAATTAATCATTTATGCACTTCCTAAAATAAAATGCACAACAAAGTGCTGTTGTGGATTCTTGTATACAGTGGTTTTCTTGAAGCGCCACCTGCCCTAACACAGGTTTTTTTTAACAGTGCTCACCACATCATTCTGAGCAATCAGTAGATTCCCTTCTAACTTTTCTCTATGACCACTGCTTTCTTAGTGTGTACAGTACTGGTCAGAGTACTTGTACAGTCCTCTTCATTGCCTTTGGTATTCTAGTACACCTGGGCATTTGGAGGATTAGTTTGAATCTATCTTTGGATTGTTTTGTTTGGCCTTCACGTCTAGAAATGGTAGCACATATTTGGACAAGTGCACCATAGGGCTCAGTCCAATTTGGCTGTTGTGTGAAGGGGGCTTCTTATGGTCTGGTTCAGTTGTCTGTTAGAGACCACCTTGGATCCATTGGTCATTTCTGTCTTAGCCCTTTTGAGCAGCTGATAAATCTGATCCCTCTGTGGATCTATTATAAGATGTGGACTCCATGCCCTATCTGAAGGAAGAAATGTTCAGACTGAGAAGTTATTTTCTCCTTATCGTGGAAGTTAGATTTACCCTTTAACTTAGTAGCATCAATGGCTCCTACTTATGTTTGTAGTCTATTTAACCATGGAGTATACATAGATAATGGCTGTATTTTTTACTTTCAACTGTGCTGGTGTACTAAGAGCTTCCTGTCAGGGCCACAAAAGGAAAACAATAGAGAAGTGACCCCATGGGATTTTCACCCCTATCACCCATTTGTTTTTAAAATAAATTTTACTCTTAATAGAGGGCTAAAATAATTGTTAAGTACATGACCTCTGTGAATGCTCTGTTGGTTCCTTCTGTTTTGTGTTTCAGGTAACAAGTTGCCTGCTTTTGCGTGGAAGATTTACCTCAGCTGCTGAGCACCAAATTGGTGACAAACCTTTTGGAGGGAAACACCTAGCCAAAGAGTGTAACCTTTCACTTGTATATCCTTCCCTGTCACTTGGCGGAGTTAGCCTTCACCTCAAGTCTGTCAGCTGGACTCACCTCTTGATTCTCCTCAGCCTTCATTTTGGATATTTTGACCTGCTCCTCAGTCCACCCTCCCCTTTGCTATTTTCCCTCATCACGGTCCACCTTTATGTGGGGTAATGTAATCCACTTTGTGAGTAGACAGTGGCTGGTACACTGTTATTTGGTTGGGGTAAGATGTTTCTACTTGAGTTTTAGTGTCTAAGAATGTTGGTCTGTTATTGGTTGACAACGGTTTTGTTTGGTATTAAAGGTCCATCTTTTTGGGTTATGTTGCCCACTTTGTGGGTGAACAGTGGTTGGTAAACTGTTATTTGGTTGGTATAAGATATTGTTGCTCGAGTCTTAGTGACTAAGCATGTTGGTCTGTTAATGGTTAACAGTGGTTCTGTTTGGTATTAGAGGTTAGAGTTCATTTCATAATTAAAATTGATTTAAAGTGAATGTAAACCCACCACTCACCCAGTACAAACAAATGGCACAGTATGGCACGAATGGCACAGTATTAATGTATATATACATGCAAGCCTGCTGCATGCATCCGTACCTTCCAAATGTCACCTTCTTCAGCAGTAGCAGCCCCACAAATCTCTGGAATCAGTGGGTGGGTTTCTTTGCTGGAGCTCGGTGGGTGGACTGGTGATGTCACAAGACTCCCCACCCACCTCTACACTCTCATAATTTCCTATTCCTGAGTTTTGAGAAACATCCTTTCAAAACTCAGGAAAGGCACCACATGACTTCAGCATGCCCAATCATGCTGAGATGTGAAGCAGCCAATCCTGGGAGAGCTGGAGAAGAAAGGAGGGGGGGGGTGAAGCTTTGTCTGCTCCGTGCATGAGGTAAAGAAATTACCTGTCACTCACACAGCACAGGGAAGAAACGTCTCCTATTTCTCTGTGAGACATTTTTTTTCTTACTGAAAAAAGATAAAAGGATTGCTCAGAGCTGGATTAACTCTTCGTGTCAAGACTGGGCACAGATGACATGACATCCTATACTCTACTAGGCAGAATTGTTAATTACATTTTTTTTCAGGTTTACATCCACTTTAAACCCAATAAAGGGGCCTGTCCACAATCCTTGTGTGTTTACTTTATTGTTTAGGTATGTTCTTATGGAATGATGGGTGTTGATGGGGTGTACAATTCCATGCTTTTTGCCATGGTGCAGTTCTCCTTTTAATTCAAACAACAAGCGCCGTACTTCCCGGAAATACGTCACACACTCACCATGGACCGGAAATACGTCAATGCGTTTCGCCCCACCCACAGGGCGTCATCAAGGACAAGGAAGTACGGCGCTGGTTGTTTGAATACTGACAGACCGCTCGTTTTATTTGTATTTCCTGTAAGTTTTTACTCTCTTTTGCACAATAAATATTGTTATACAGTATTACACTATGTTTGTCCTATCTCAATTCCGAGGATATTGGTTTCAATGATCCTGAGGGGAATTTCGCTCTTAAAGGCAACATCACCCTGCTGCACATCTACTAACACCAGAAAAGGCTCAACAGACCCCAGACTGAAAAGCTGTGGGTCACCAGTTTCTGGTGAGTAGGAGAGGAGAGGGGGAGAGTGGCACAGAGCACTTTGAAGTGGTTCTCATTACTGAAACACATGTTTACATTTAAGTGAAGCACTTAGCACTTCTCTTTGGATTTTTTCAAGTGAAGCACCAAGCACTTTCCGGATTGACATGAACTATTACCTCATTGTTGACATTTATGTTTGATTTAAAACTGTTAAGCACATTTTTTTTCCTTGTTAGATGAGCACCTTAGCACTTTATTGGATTGAAAAATTGAACTCATTAGATAATTCAATTTTTATTTATTAATTTGCATACGAATATCTGAAATTTGCGCTAGCACGTTGGTGCATTTATCTTAATGTCTTGTCTTGATGCACTCTATGGAATATGATTTTAGGTTATAGCTGCCAGCGCTGTGTTTTTTAATCTTATAATAATTCTGGACACTCTGTTGCTGCAGAAGACTTGATGATGTTCGAGTTTTGTCTTTCAGTCACCATCCTGGAATTTGGGGGGTGGCTATCTCTGCCAAGTTGAACTATCCCTACTGGAACGTCCATCCAATTTAAATGAACCGCCTCTTACCCCTTTCGTGACCAGGCCACTATTCAGCACTGTGCTACTTTAACTGGTAATAGCGTGGTCATTCAACGCTGTACCCAAACAAGATTTATATAATTTTTTTTCACACAAATAGAGATTTTTTAGTGGTATTAGATCACCACTGGGTTTTTTTTTTTAATTATTATTATATAAAACATATCCAATAAAAAATAAACAAAAAAATCTAATTTCTTCACAAATTTAGGCCAAAATGTTTTCTGCTACATGTCACAATAAATGTATATCCCAATAAGTGTATATTGATTGGTTTGCGTAAAAGTTATAGCATCTACAAACTATGATATAGATACTGGTACTTTTATTTATTTATTTTTATACTACCAATGGCGGTGATCAGCGACTTATAATGGGTCTGTGTCTGCGATAGTTCAGCAGGCAATCTTACACTAAGGCTGCATTCACACCTGAACGTAGTGTTTTTGGGCGTTTTTCACGCTTTTTGTTGTGCGTTTTGTCATGCATATTTGCGCGTTTGCAAAAGCCCGAAGAAGCGCATGTTGCGCTAATACACGCGACTGACGCTTTTCCATTGATATCTATGGCAATACAAATGTTCCAGAAATGCCCAAATATCGCTTATGCCTACAGCCACACTGCATTGCGGGTGGGCTGTCTGCAAGTGGTTGATGACATTTTTATACCTTTGATAATATGGTGGGAACCCATTCTTTTTTTCTAATATTATTGTGTCATGAGGTTCTGTATTTCTGTAGCTTTTAAGTGATAAACATTTTGAAAAGAATGCTTTCCTAAGGTGATGTTGAGACCCATGGTTTCTTCTTGCCTAAGGTAGTCTTTCTTTCACTTCAACAACATTGTTCTCCCATCCCTCTGTGCAGCTCCATTTTACCAAAAGGGAATTTTCCACCATCTGATGCGGTTTGGGCTATGGGAGTCTATATCTTAGCCTCTGCTTCTTCATAAAGGCGGATTCCGTTTATATTCCAGGTGGACCCCGTAAGGGTACACCAGCTTCTTGGTCCACCATCTATAGGTGTCTTAGTCAGACAATCATTCAAACTTTTTGTCTTAAGGATTGGATTTCACCCTTTCCTGTCAAGGTGCGCTCTACTAGATCTGTGAGAGCTTTTGTTTTTTGCCACTGTGCAACCTACCAATTTGCAAAGCTCCCACCTGGCCTTCTGTTTGTATTTTCTACCAGGTAGATATTCACCTCTCATCTAAATGACTGCTTCATGCTTTCGGTCCTTCAGGCAGCTCTTTGAACTGCAAGCAGTCCCCAGTTTTCTGTTGTTTTTTTTTTTAAAGGCCTGTTAGCCTTTGTTCTATGTTGCACACCCCTCTACCAGGCTGCTTTTGGGTGTCCCAGCAGTCCATGAATTCTAATAATATCTGTGAAGAATCTCAATGAACAATAAAGAAAATAGGGTTTTTATACTTACTGTAAAATCCTTTTCTTAAAGTCCACTGAGGGACACAGGTCCCTCCCCTCTGTGTTTATTTCATGATGTCCGCCCTTCTTTGCTGAGTCATTATGATTCTGGGCTAGGTTATCCTGTGCTGACCAATAGGTTTTTTTGCCAGTGTCCATTTTATCTGTAGGCAGCAGTATCACTTGTTAGGAGTTAACCTACTACTAGGTTGATCCTATGTAAACAGTAATATCAATCTTTTCTGCTATAATAGGTAAGACTGGAAATAAGAGGAACATCTCTAGTTCATATATCAGATTATGCCTCATATAGGGTAGGCATATCAATTGGGGGATTGGAGGAAGGGAGGCAAAATGGGAGGGGGGGGGGTAGTATGAAAGAATTCAAGCAGGACATACAGAGGGGATAGAGCACAAGTGAAGGGGGGTAGGTCCGTGGTCTGACCTTATTTAAAGGCCCAATAGGCCAGTATCTGTTCGATTTGAAAGGCAGAGTGTGAACCAACGTGCCCTGGAAGAAATAATTTATGATGAAACATGTAGAGCGGTGCTGCGTGCTGACGTTATTGCGTCCTTATCGATCTCGGAAGAGCGGGTTGAATTGGCAGCCAGGAAATACACTGTACAGTTTGGCATTTTATTAATTTACTTCTTTTAAATAAATAATTGGAAGACTTTACACTATTGGAGCATTTCTTTCTTCTATACCCCTGCTAATGGTGGCTGGCGAGGTCTGTCTGGAGGAAACCACTGGTTTAACCACCCATAGGAAAGCATTCCTATCTGCAAAGATCCCATTGATGGATTTGATCAATGTTTAAGTGACCTCTCTAGAGATAGAGGGTCAATGAGATCTGGTAATTTCTCTTATCAGAGGTGGATGTTTCACACAAGGAGGTTTACATTGCTGCTGGTGTTGGGTTTCTCTCAATGAACTCCTAATGAAGAATTTCCATTTATTTCACTTATTCACATGGACTATATTTTTCTTACTTTATGTTCACAGAAATGTATATCATGTTGTTCTGTATTGCATAAGCGCAGCTCTGTTTTTTTTTTCTTTTATATTTTTATGCATTGTGATTATATCACATGGTTGAGTTGCTGCTCTGCACAAGATTACTTTAATTTTGGCATAAGCGTGGTTTTTGCACTTTTTTACAAGTGTATAGATGTGCTTTGGTGGAAGGAGCACAGTTTCATACATGTTATTTGACGAAACACTATCATTTAAAGAGGACTTCACATTGGTGCATGGACATTTGCCTAATGTTGAACTTTATTTAGTATTATTTAATTTATGTATAATGTGCACATATATAGTTGTGCTCATAAGTTTACACACCCTGGCAGAATTTATGATTTATTGGCCATTTTTCAGAGAATATGAATGAGAACACAAAAACATTTCTTTCACTCATGGTTAGTGTTTGGCTGAAGCCATTTATTATCAATCAACTGTGTTTACTCTTTTTAATTCATAATGACAACAGAAACTACCCATATGACCCTGATCAAAAGTTTACATACCCTGGTGATTTTGGCCTGATAACATGCACACAAGTTGACACAAAGGGGCTTGAATGGCTATTAAAGGTAACCATCCTCCCCTGTGATCTGTTTGCTTGGAATTAGTGTGTGTTTATAAAACGTAATTGAGTTTCTGGACTCCTGACAGACCCTTGCATCTTTCATCCAGTGCTGCACTGACGTTTCTGGATTCTGAGTCATGGGGAAAGCAAAGGAATTGTCAAAGGATCTGCGGGAAAGGGTAGTTGAACTGTATAAAACAGGAAAGAGATATAAAAAGATATCCAAGGAATTGAGAATGCCAATCAGCAGTGTTCAAACTCTAATCAAGAAGTGAAAAATGAGGGGTTCTGTTGAAACCAAACCACAGTCAGGTAGACCAACTAAAATTTCATCCACAACTGCCAGGAAAATTGTTTGGGATGCAAAGATAACTTCAGGACTCTCTGAAAACATGTGGTGTGGCTGTTTCAAGATGCACAATAAGGAGGCACTTGAAGAAAGATGGGCTGCATGGTTGAGTCGCCAGAAGAAAGCCATTACTACACAAATGCCACAAAGTATCCCAAACAGCACAGAGACAAGCCTCAAACCTTCTGGCACAAAGTCATTTGGAGTGATGAGACCAAAACTGAGCTTTTTGGCCACAACCATAATCAATACATTTGGAGAGGCCTGTGAAACACAGAGTTGGATCGCGGATGTTTTGGGGATGTGTGAGCCACAAAGGCACAGGAAATTTGGTAAGAATTGATGGCAAGATGAATGCAGTATGTTATTAAAAAATACTGGAGAAACATTTGTATTCATCAGCCAGGAAGCTGCGCATTGGATGTACTTGGACATTCCAAAATGACAATGATCTGAAACACAAGGCCAAGTCGACCTGTCATTGGCTACAGCAGAATAAAGTGAAGGTTCGGGAGTGGCCATCTCAGTCTCCTGACTCAATATCATTGAGCCACTCTAGGGAGATCTGAAACATGCAGTTCATTCAAGAATTTCCAGGAACTGGAGGCTTTTTGCCAAGAGGAATGGGCAGCTTTACGATCTGAGAAGATAAAGAGTCTCATCCACAAATACCACAAAAGACTTCAAGCTGTCATTGATGTTAAAGGGGGCAATATACAGTATTAAGAACTGGGGTATGTAAACTTTTGATCAGGGTCATTTGGGTAGTTTCTGTTGTCCTTATGACTTAAAAAGAGTAAACACTAACCTTGAGTGAAAGAAATGTTTTTGTATTCTCTGAAAAATGGCCAAGAAATCATTAATTCTGCCAGGGTATGTAAACTTATGAGCACAACTGTATTAACATGGCATATGTTTTATGTTTTGTAGTTATATGGTATGCTCTGTACCCTTGTATGTGCTGCTGCTTCTCTTTACATTACTTTTTGTACCTTTTGCATGATAATTCTTATTTTTATTTCTGTGTAGTGCAAGGGCCTGCCTGATTGCATACAAATTGAAAGCGTTTAGGTTTGACCTCATATTATATGATTTCTAAAGATCTAAAGGGAATTTTACAAGAAAATTGTATAATGTATGGCCAGCCTTAGATTGTAAGCTCCTTGAGGGCAGAGACCGATGTGAATGTATGATATATATGTGAAGAGCTGCATAAATTGACCATGCTATATAAGCACCTGTAATAAATAAATAAATGTACTTCCTTTTTAATGCCTCTGAATTGATCTGCAAGAGCATTGAGAGAGGCACTATAGAAGTGAACTGCAGCCAACACCTTTGTCAAAAAAGGCTCAAATTCCTCTGCAGAAGCCTGTGGTTATGAAGCAATCTGTCAGGTGGTCTGGTAGCACCGGAGAGCTGCGATTGGAGCCGTCCTTCACTGTAGTGTGTGCATATTTCATTAGCCTTGCAGCTTCTTCCTTCTACACATCTCTGATTCAGTGGAGGGAGTAGGTCACCACCATCTTGAGCCTGTTGGTCCTGTTTGAGACTGTTTGAGGTGTGTCTTTGTTCTTCTTAGTCATTATCTCTAAGATTGAAACATGTTGTGGAAAGGTAAGGAGAGGTAATGGTCATTAGTAGAGTTGAGCGAACCTCTGGAAGTTCGGGTTCTGCTGGTCCGTCCGAACTTCGGGACAAAGTCTGGGTCCGGGTCCGGACGGAACCCGAACGATCGCACGGACAACGAACCCCATTGAAATCAATGGGGACCCGAACTTTTAGGTACAAAAATGGCTGTAACAAAGTCCTGGAAAGCCCTAGAGGGCTGCAAAAGGAAGTAAAATGGGGGTAAGGGTAGGGCAAGTGCCCTACAAAAAAATGGGGACAGGGAAATAACTTTAAATATTTTTTAAAAAATAAAAACATAAAAAAAGCAAAAATGGAGGTGAATGTGGATCATCTTCAAACTGTGTCTGAAAAGTATTAATTAACGGTAGAAGCCATATAACTGTTCTAAAATCATCTTCAAACTAGGGCAAGTGCCCTACAAATAAATGGGGATAGGGAAAATAAATTAAAATAAAGTAAAAAAAT
>BLSH010412575.1:857256-877967 GCA_018402905.1 Glandirana rugosa
CTCGGTTACTCTCGACGTCTCGATCTCCGCACGGAGACACACTGACACACATTTAGGTCCTTCATTTGTCCGTCGTCGAAGTCGACGGGTGTCAATTGGTGAAGTTATGTCCTGTGAATATGGGGGAAGGACGGGTCTGGTTAAAAGTCGTAAGTCACGAGAGTGTGAAACTTACGGTTAATGAGTCAGTACGTCGTGACATGGGTTTATTATAAAAATATTAAAAAAAGTGTGTTTATCTCGAAAGAAAACCACCATAAATTGGTGAAGTCGGGGCCTTCCTAAAGGTCGAAATCCTGGCCTCGGGAAATGACGCAGCGGTGATCAAATACCACCAAAAGAAAGCTCTATTTGTGGGAAAAAAAGGACGCAAATTTCGTTTGGGTACAACGTCGCACGACCGCGCAATTGTCACTTAAATCGACGCAGCGCCGAATCGCAAAAAGGGCTCCGGTCCTAAAGCTGGAAATCCTTCCGGGGCTGAAGTGGTTAAATACCACCAAAAGAAAGCTCTATTTGTGTGAAAAAAATTATAAAAATATTATTTGGGTACAGTGCTGCATGACTGAGTAATTGGCATTCAAAGTGTGAGAGCACTGAATGCTGAAAATTGGTCTGGGCAGGAAGGGGGTATAAGTGTCCTGTATTGAAGTGGTTAACTGTGGGCAGCTGAAGCTGCTGCCTGTTTACTTCCTGGATTTACACACAGTCACACAGAGGCACGCCTCTAGCTCTGCAGCTCTCATTGGCTCTATTATGACTCATCCCCCATCCCTTCCTGGCAAACTCTTACGAGAGTGAGAGAGAGAGCTGTGCATGAGGTCAAACGCCAAGGCATTTTTCCAGCCAAGAAACAGGAAGTGGTCTGTTTAAGGTATTTCCTGGCAGAAAAAAAAAACGTTTTACTATCCAAGGTTAAAACAACAAGGGCAGAGGATTTAATAGATGGAAAGGTGAAAATGACTGAAGTTCCACTTTAAAGTAGATATAATCTCTAACTGGATGACATACCTTTTTTTATAAATACTGTTTCTTATGCCGCTTCCTGTCTATATGCAATCACTTTATTGGTTGAACTGTATGGACTTTTTTCAACCATATTACCTATGTAACTATGTAAATCTAGTGATTGCATGTCATTGGTCAGGATGGGTTCCTTGATGTTGACAAGGGTAAAACATGCCTGCATAATGAACACTGGCATGAAACAACAGGGTAATAATGCAGCAAGACAATGGGGAAACAGGAATATAATGTTATCACCTAGAAACAGGAACTGCCTTAACAATGAGCTTTGTGGCAGGATTACCAGATATTATTTTAATGCCAGCTGCAGATTTACAAAGACTAAAAATGGATTAAATGAAAATAATTTAGTATGGTAAATACCATTACACTTCCTGACTGCCCAAGCCTGTTGACATTTCTGATATCTGCTAAGTTTGGCATTTTATAGGTAAGGGTACCTTATCAGTTCAACACTAGGCAACAAAAAGCAGTGACATGCAGTTTTATGCATTTAAAAAAAATGCTTCTTTTTTTGGCCCCTCCCTCATAGTAAACTAGTAAGGCATTGAAAGAACCCCTTAGGGTGTAGCAACTACAATCTTTGTATTCTACAAGGTCTCTGTTTTCAGAAATATATTTTGTTTGGGGAGTTTTCTGTAATTTTGCAGCCAAAAATGCAAATGTTAACATGTGTGAAAAATTAGAAAATTGTTGGAGTAGCAAACTGGTTAAACATTGGGTAATGGCGTTTGTGGTTCGAAGGTGACCCCCTGCAGGATAACAATTTAGCCCACCCATTAAAAAAAAATTACATATTCCTTGTAAATAAACTCTGTCTTACTTTGCACTCATAACTCTCTTGGTTGTCAAATCCAACCCATTCATTATCTTTACAAGCATATGGTACCCTCTGGTCTGGAATCCATTTCACCGGGGTCCCCTTAAGCCATGTGCAGATCTAGAAGAATACATGAATGAAAAGTGTTATATAGTGAATCAGGTTAAAAAAAGACACATGTCCATCAAGTTAAAAAAAATAGAAACCTGAATCCTCAGAACCCTAAACACATAGTTTAATTAAATAAATCCCTGAACATATTAGATACTCCTTGGATAAACAAATTCATTTTTTTTTTTTTTTTTTTTATCTAACAAAAAGGTTTATCAAAGCGGAGTTCCATCCACTTTTTACTCTTCACTTGATCCGCTTCCTAACTTGGCATACAAACAGCTTTGGGCACTTTTTTTTTCTGTCATTACCTTGTTTACAGGGCTGTCTCCCCCCCTCTGCGACGATGTGTGTCATTTCCTGCAGCACACTGGCTCCTGGGAGATGTGTGTCATAATTCCCAGAAGTCAGTGGGCCTCGCCGCATCTCATCATCACTACGTGCAGCTTAGAATGCGCATGCGCGAGGTTGGGAGGTGCATGCTGGCTACCCAGCATGCACCTTATCACGGAAGACAGTGCTAGTGGGCTTCACATGCCCACAATGAAGATGGAAACGCTCTGAAAGAAGAAAATAAGGTTAGTAAATTAGAAAAAAGGACTGGGAACGGGATTGATTTAGATACACATACTTGAATGTATATCATGTGGAAAAGTACAGGGGAAGCCAAAAAAAAGTAAATATGTGGCGAAACTCCACTTTAAGAATAAAGCAAAAAACAACAATGCCAAACAGTACATTGCAAATTTTTGCACACAAATATTCAATGCACTTTTAAATATTAAAGAGGAACCTAATTCTGAAAAAAAAAATAAAAGTCAACAGCTACAAAAACTGTAGCTGCTGACTTTCATAAACATGCACTTACCAGTCCAGAGATCCAGCGCTGTCTATTTCCAGGCCGGTTCTTCGGGTTTCCAGTGCCACCATCTTGGATCTGGGAAACCGGCAGTGACTTCCTGGTGCTTCACAGCCAGCTCCCCACTGCACATGTTCCGTAGTCTGTGTGAGATCTCCTCCCTGCCCCTTCCCTCTCCTGTCCTCTCCTCTCATGCCTGTGTAATTCTATTTCCTGCAGCTGTTCCAGTGCTTGCAAGGTAAACAAACATGTATTAATTACTTTGGTCCTCTAGGTCCCTGTTCAGTACAGTGTGTGTGTGTTTTCCTAAAATTATAAATGCTAAATGCCTTCTTTGCAGACATGTGACCTCCCTCTGCTAGCTTGCATTCATCATAGGGGAAGCTCATCCCCTCCCACTGTACTCACTCGGGAAGGGAAGCAGAGGGAGGAGGTCACATGACAGGACAGCAGGGCTCTGCAAAGAAGGTATTTAGCATTATAATTTTAGGAAAACACATAGTGTACTGAACTGGGACCTAAAACAGAGAGGATCAAAGTAATTAATATATGTGACTTTACAAATATTTCCCTATCAAACGCAGTGCATCCAGTTCATCTTACAAGTCAGAGGCATATTGTAGGCACTTTCACTACATATATATATTTGTGTCATCTGCAAATACAGAAATGGTATTTTAATCCAAAAACTATACATAATATTTATGAACAGTTTAAAAAGGCAACATTCCCAACGCTGAACCTTGGGGTACACCACTAATAATATAACATTTTGAGTATGTTATTATTAACGTCTACTCTTTGAATGCAATCTTTAAACTAGTTTTCTGATCATTTGCAAACAGAATTTTCTAATAATCCTTAACCATACCTCCCAAGTTTCTGGGATGAGTAAGGGAGACATCTTTTTGTGCAAGGTATGTAGGCAAAGAACACACCCCTAACATGCTGCCGGTTACACAAATTGCAAGGAATGAATGCACTGAAAATGACTGGGTAAACCACAAGTCTCTTTTCCACCAATCCTCCTTCATACTGGCTCATAAAAACACAGGTGACAATTCAAAAGATAGATGAAAGGTTTAGCATATAGTAGAATTGTTTAACAAGGTCTTTAGACCAAAAAATGAGGAGGAAAGATGGACAAATTTTTATTTTAGAAGTGGCACAGTTCCTAGAAATTAGGGACAGTTGGGAGCTATGCCATAATAACAAGCACATTAGCCACCTGTGGCAAGCTGTGTTAGGGCCAGTTCATAGAGGTGCACAGCACATTCCTGTGCGATTCACATGCAGTTCTGTGTGGTGCGATCTCAGCCCATTCATTTTGAATGGGCTGAAATTGCACTGCACCTCACCAAAAGTAGTGCATGCACACTTCTGTACTATGTGATCCAGGGCAGGCAAATGCACTGTGTTTGTGGCCTAAGTTTGGGGTGTCATTAACTTAATATTTGACACCCACTGCAGATTGAAACTGCAGTGGTTTTGAACATGGTGCTAGAAAAGTGCATTTCCCACACATTCTTCTTAACCATTTGCTGAACACGCTATAGCCAAATGACGGCTACAGTGCGAACGGCTAGTTCTGGGAGGCAGTCGTGTCACGGCCTCCCGTGATCGTGCCCACCGCACGCCTGCGGACAATGCGTCCAGACACTGCTGATCACAGACTGAGGTAAAGAGCCAATCAGCAGTTCTTTGCCATGTGATCAGCTGTGTCCAATCACAGCTGATCATGGATGTAAAAAGAAGCTGGTTATCGGCACTCCTTTCATCATGCTGACAGCATGAGGAGAGGAGAAGGGAGCCAATAACCGGCTTGTGTAAAAGGGACATGTACACTGATAATCAGGCCACTGAATATTAGTGTTCTGATTATCTGCGCAGTCCCAACAGTGCCCATCAGTGCTGCCAATCTGTGCCCACCAGTGCCTCCTCAGCAATATCATCTATCAGTGCCTATCAGTGCTGCCTATCAATGCCCATCAGTGCCACCTATCAGTGAAGCCTCATCAGCACACATTAGTGAAAGAGAAAAATTACCTGTTTGCAACAAACTATGAAAAAGTTTTGTTTTTTGTTTTTTTTATCAACATTTTCTGTCTTTATTCATTTATTTAGCAAAAAATAAAAAATCCAGTGGCGATTAAATACCATCAAAAGAAAGCTCTATTTGTGCGAAAAAATTTTTGTTTGGGTACAGTGTTGCATGGCCGCACAATTGTAATTCAAGGTGCGACAGAGCTGAAAGCTGAAAATTGGCCTGGGCAGGGAGGGGTTGAAAGTGCCCAGTAGGCAAGTGGTTAAAGCAAGGTCCACATACCCTGTATTCACAGTCAACTCTTTGGTACTTCCTCATAAAAAAATGTAGATTAGTTTGACAACTTCTGTCTTTCAGGAATCCATGCTGATGATAAAGCAAGAAAACTAATAATCCAACAGATGGCTTTTCTGTCTTCGGCCAAAACCGCTGTTGTAAAATGGCTATTGTTATGTAATGTATTAGGTAATTTAAAGTGTTACTAAACCCACAACAGTAAAACCAGTCTGTATATGCAGTAAAGTATGCTTGTTATACTCACTGTGGGACCTAAGGGGTTAATCCTCTGCATTGTGTAAAAAGGCTGTTTGATCTCGTATTCTCTGATCCTCCCCTTTTTCCACAATCCCCATTTTATCTGCTGATAGTACAGAGCCTTGGGGGCAAGCTGCACATGCTCAGCTTGTAGTGTATTACTAGAGTTCTTTTTTCTCTTGGGAGAGTGCATTTGATCAGCACAGGGCCAATCAGCACTGTCCAGGCAAAGGGTCAGGGGTCCCGCAGCCTCATAGGACAGTCAGAGAAGAATGAAAACTCCTCCTACAAGCTTTAACCAGACACTAATAAAAGTCACAAGACTGTTCTAACTGCTGATGAGAAAAGGTATTTAGCAGTTTATATTAACTAAAATAATTGCATTTCCATGTCCTGTGTACTGCTAAAGACCAAATATAGTGAATGCAGGGCCCTGGGTTTAGTAACACTTTAAGATGTAAGTTACTATTAGTCAAATAGGTCAAAAGGGTGAATTGTAGGTCATAATATTGCATCGTAATTAGCATTAGCAGTGTAGCAAAAAAAATTATAGCACTGCTAACCTGGCATTGACAGGAACTTTACAACTGTACAAATTTACAAACCCTCTGCATGCTTAAAGTCCAACTTCAGGCAGCAGTAAAAATTAACCTTGCAGTTGCTACTATTTGTTGTATTTATCAATGTAGAATAATATCACCTCATAGTAGGCCCAGAAGCCGGCCTCTCGAGTGTATGTGCCAGCAGATCCTGCTCCCGATACAGGTATTCCCACATCACATAGATTAGGATTGGGGTTCCTGAATGTTCTGCCATACGTTGGGAATCCCATTAGGAGTTTTTCAGCTGGAACTCCGTTTTCTTTCCAGTAATTCATTGCAAAATTCTGGTGATGAATAGACAAACCATGGAATTACATGTTATAGGTAAGTCAAAAAACCTATTAGCATATTGAAATGGTGGTATAGGAGTGTCAGCCATCAGTCAGCTCACTAGAAGCAACACACTCCCTGCCTGGCTGATATACTATTTCAACAGTTGTTAAGAAAGGAGGTAGCATGATTGCACATTGACTGTTCCTGCAGACAGCCAGTCTACATGTCACTATATTTAAAGCCGAACTCCAGGCACAGGGAATTTCTAGTGGGTAAACAAATTTTACCTCTAGTGAGGTGTATGCCATTTATTTATTACAGGCATTTGTATTGCATCAACAATGTACGCAGTGCTTTGAATATTTTATTACATTCACCTCATTCCCTGCTTAAAATCTTAGGTCCTTATTACAAATACTAGGGTCAATTATCCTACCAGCATGTATTTAGAGTGTAGGAGGAAGCCCATGAAAGAACATGCAAACTCCATGCAGATAGTGTCCTGTCAGGTTTCAAACCGAAGACCCTGCAGGGCAGACATGCTAATCACATGGCTGGATCACTTCTCTGTAAGGATGGGCTCGGGCTTGTTCGGAACCGAACGTGCCTGAGCCCGCCAGGAAGTGAACCCTGCACTGCACTAATCACAGGCAGTGAGACATTTCCCTGATGCACAGTGCACACTTCCTGGCGGGCTCGGGCACGTTCGGTTCCTAACACGCCCGAGCCCATCCTTACTTCTCTGCACTATACAATTATTTATGCTGTACAGCTCCTGCTGGATTTGAGAGCTGCGGGTCTCATGGGCAGAAACACTAGTATCTTTTATCCAACCTCTCCTAGGGTTGCCACCTCATCCCTTTAAACCCAAACACATATGAATTACACAGGTTCTGAGGCTAATTTAATGAGTTTAATTACCAGTGAGTGAGTTTAATTACCACCTTAATTAGCCATAGAACCTGTGTAATTAATAAGTGTTCGGTTTTAAAGGGATGAGGTGGCATTGGCAACCCTACCCTTTCCCCATGGCTATTCACAGAACATTGAGCATTCTCATGTTGGAGATTATACAATCAGTGTGCAATGTGTATGGCCAGCTTACGTCACAAATCAAATAAACCTTTAATAGGTGCCCTCTCAATTTGTACATGTAATCACATACATTTATCACTATACAAAGCTATTTTGTTTCTCTTTGCAGATAGGCCAATATGGGCTTGGATGAGTTTTAAAACAAGTCCTTACTGATGTATGTAGCTGTAGGTACTGCGGAGCAACTAATTTTCAAGATTCACAGCAGACGCACCAAAGTCAGCTCTCCCAGTACCTCAGCTCACCCTGTTCCCCTTTCCTGTTCTAAGTTCTTATAAGATATTAGAAGTCTGGAAGTCACTGTTGGGAGTAAAAGGGGGAGTTGAGCTGGCTTAGGCAAGCAATTATTTACTTTTGCTGTTCATTTTGAGGGTTACACAGTGCCTGTAGCAAGAGAGGTCAGATGACTTGCTGCCTTGTTGAAATATGATTGCCAATGGCCATGGCCAATGGCAATATGATTGCCAAATTTACATTTAAAGACTGACTTTGTATTACATAGAATTTGTCTTACAATATTGAAGTATATTAAATCTCCCTTGTCCGTGGATCCCTGACACAGGGGGCTGTTGTGTCCAGAGATAGTGTCCCATCCACCATGGAAATCATACGTCATAATGCTGATGAAATCCAGGAGTCTGTGAAGAAACATGACACAAGAAATTACTTTGGGTTGGGTGGAGATAGCATTGATAAAATGTGTTATCACCCATAATAGTCAATAAAAGCCATGTGAAAATTATTTTCACAAATACATACAGTCTTCAAAATACTCTTACACTGATATTTACACTATTACACTATCTAGTTTAGGATAAAAAACCAGAGATTGATGGGTAAGATTGGGCTCCTAGATGCCTCTGGTGTTGCTCACAGCAGCTTTGTATAATAAGTCTTAGCACTAGCTGCATCATACATTTTCTCTAAGCTTGAGTCCAAGTTGTACCATCAACTTGGCATAATTAATATATTATTGCTAAATATCTATTTGACATATATTGTATTATATATAGCTTATGAAGGGAAAGAGATTTATGCTATCTATTTCTATTTCAACACAATTACAGTTATTTATCTTACTTTCCAATATTTGCAATCTCGTATCCAGCATCAATTGTTCCTTTTCCCGCAGACACAGCTGCTGTGATCAAGAGTCGTGGACGATTTGTGGATGCTGCTTCTGCAGTAAATGCCGCAAGCATTTCCTGAGAAAGACAAAAATGATCACTGCGCAAATCAAAAAAATGTCTCTGGATACGTTCAATTACCCATGACACGTACATAATATTTAAAAGACTGCCAAATAGTAGGTAATGCACAAAGAAAACAGTATTGCACTTTTTTTTTTTTAAAGTGCAATGCGTGGGGTGATAAAATAAATATTGCCATTCTAACCATAAAGTTAGTGTGATTTTCACATATTTGAGGTTACCTCTAGTAACACAAAACTGGGATTTCTATAGTTGCCACTGTAACTGGGCCTGTACTCATAGGGGGCCCAATAAGGCCTCTGATATACACATACTGTACAGTACATTCTCACTGCTGTAATGTTTAAACAGTTTTTTGCTTGGTTGCAGATTAAGCAGAATACATGCCACCACCATCACCACTACAACCATCACCATCCCACCAAGAAAAAGAAAAATGAATACATAGAGCACGGACTAAAAAATAAATAAAAATAAAATAAATAATACATAGAGCATGGACTAAAAATTAAAAGAATACATGGACTAAAATCCATGTAGGCAAGTTGAATATTTTGGCCTGATGTTCTGAGTGGCAGTAAATTGCTTAGTGAGATATTAAACCCTCTAATTTTTAAGCACTTTCAGCAACTGATGTAATCCCTCACAGAGCATGCAGCTTCTTTATATTTTAATCAATGCCTATATTCCAATTTAAGCTGGTGCCATGACCACTGCTCCGGGTTTCCTGTTTCAAGCTTTTTCTTGCAGCATCCTGTGGAGCTACCTTCAGATGCAGAGTCTAGAGTTGTGTCTCCCTACACTGTGTGCATCAATGGAAACACACCGCCCCATAGTCTAGGATGGCAAAGCACTCTCCTGCTCACCCCCCCCCTCCCCCCTACTTTCTCCAAACTAACCGACTGCACTGTCCACTGTTAACTCTTTCCTGTAAAGAAAAGTTAAGGAAAGCAGTACTAAGAGGGCAGAAGCCAGCATCATTAAACATTGTAAACTGTTCCTCCTGTTTTGTATGTCATCATTGGTTGATTTAGTTAGATAATAACTCTCTATAGTAAACATTTGTACCTGTTTGATATGTATTACTTGAAATCTGCCAACAACAACTATTGGAAATTAAAATTGTAAACTGCCAGTACAAGTGTAAGAAATTTAACAAATCATTTATTGGGGAATGTTTATTATATTGTGCTCAGTGTGTTAACTAAAAAAAAGCTGAGGGTTTAGTACTACTTTATTAATGACAATAAGAGCATAGAAAAACAGGATATTATATGCAATAGTTTTGCAAGCCAAGGGAAGTGAAAATCATTTGAGCAATGAAGGTGATGTGGCAAGGAAATATTAAATCAATTGGCATCCATAGCCATACAATAGCCATATTGTTGTTCTCGCCAGATAAAAGCTGGCAAATGCTGATTACTCTGGCTCACCCACACTGGTTTCTGTTTGTGGAAAACAAGCATCACAGCACCCCATAAGAAGATCCCTGACTACTTTATATCAGTCAAATCTAAATAGGCTTGATCCAGTAAAGATCGTAACCCCACTTAGTGAAAATCATTTTTAAATAATCATAACTGCACTAATATATACCCTTACAAAGTCATAAGCTTTTTATTTTCTCACCTGTATCAGAATAGTAAATCTTTGCTTGTCCTCAGGTGGACTGCCTCGGGATCCTGGGTATTCAAAGTCAAGGTCAATGCCATCAAAGTTATATTTTCGAAGATGTGCAATCACAGAATCAATAAAAATTTTACGGTTGCCAGCAGAGGCAACCATATCTGTGAACCTAAGGATGTGAACAGACACAAAATGAGGAAAATAGTCTATAGAACATGGACTGTGTTTTGTGTGAGTATGTGAGCAGATTTTATTATAAATATTGTACCGTAACTTTTATTTCATTAATGGACTTACTTCTGTGTCCCAAAGTTCCAGCCACCAATTGCCAATAGGGTTACCAACTTTGGATTCCTGGAACAAAGTACAGGGCATAGAATAAACATTCATTTCAGACAATAGGTGTTTAACAATAGCTGGCACAGAGTGAATTTAATATAATAAAACTAAAGCTAGAAATCTTTACAAAAATGAGTAGGTTCTCCACATCAATCAATCAGATTGAGTATTTCATTTCTCAGTGAATGAAGAATAAAACTTGATGGGAAACTTTATATAGCTGCCGCAGTCTCCAGATTTAATTCCTAGGTGTTTTTAAGTCTATTAGTAAAGAAAAAATGTAATGTAGTTTTTGGGGTTGGTTATCAACCACCCCACATACAGTATAAAGCTGTTCTTAGCACCAAATATAAATACAAAATGGAAAATGAAAGAAGCAGAAATGAGGTCTTTATTCACCAGAGACAATGAAGTCAAAGATTCATATAAAAGACATATTGTGACTAATGTTACCTAGTTACACAGTTAGTCGGGTTGAAAAAAGACACAAGTCCATCTAGTTCAACCAAAAAAAACAGAAAAATGATATATAACCATACAATCCAATATACAATCCTTCACTCATAGTTGATCCAGAGGAAGGCAAAAAAAAACCAGCAAAGCGTGATCCAATTTGCTATAGTGGGGGAAAAAATTCCTTCCTGATCCACGAGAGCCAATCGGATTCTCCCTGAATCAACCTTACCTAAAAATGTTAGTTAGTTACAAAGAAACTATCTTACCCATGTGCTAGCTGAACCAACTAGAGCGGACATGCTGCTAAATTTGGTCATTTCCATTACAGTAGACCATAATTGTGCAGGTCTAGAAACATTTTGGCAACAATGACACAATTTAGTAACATTTTTTAGGTATATAATTACATGCAGAACCAGGAGCTGCAAACACAATGAACGTTACAAAGTTAAAACTAAACAATGACACTAAAAACTAAATAGGACTTAAAAAAACCTATCATAAATGACTTTTTATTGAATAAAAGGAAATCAGTATGGATGAATAAAAACCTTTTCAATATGGTAGGGTATAAACCTCAATGCAAATTTTAAAAAGTAGAAACTGAAGTTCAAAGTTTCTAAATGCAAACTAATACTCAGGGAAAAATAAACTTCTGATAGCGTACAATACTGGGAGACAGTGTTGGCCAGATGCACAGAAAAAAATATTTGGGATTGCTTATTTCAGATAACTGCAAAAAGAGAAACTAGTGTGGCCAGGTATTGGACAGAATTCTGGGGTGCATCAATAGAGGAATCACCAGCAGGAGACAGAAAGTCTTTACTGGAGGCCTCTCTAACAAAAATATATTGATAAGGTAGATGGAGTCCAGAAATGGACAAGAAAAATAGTGAAAAGTCTGAGGGATAAAACGCATCAGGAGAGACAGCAGAAAATTATGCACAGGCTTAGGGAAAGGGGTACATGACTGAAATTTCTGAATCTATTAAGGGTGCTAATATGATTCAGGATGTCAGTATTTTCAATATGAAATTAAGTTCAAAAACACACAGCTATGGCCTCAAACTAGGAGAAGAAAACCAAAACTAACTTTAGAGGATATTATTTTACCAATTGAGTACTTGATGCTTGAAACAGACTTCCAGTAGTAGTAAAACATTCTGCAGTAAATACATTTAAATCTGCTTAGGACAAAAAGAGCTATATTGAGATAAAAAGTTAAAAAATAAAAATAAAAAAATGGGGCAAACGTCTTTATCTGCTGTTACTCTTCTATGTTTCTAGGTTTAAAATCTTGAAAGTTGAAAATGCTGAAAATATACATGGAATATAACAGAAACAATCTACAAAAAGATAGTTAGTAAAGAAGCAACAAGAAAAAACTGAAAAAAACTCATGATATTTGTCTTCTAAAGAAAAAAATTAACAAAATATAGTTGTAAAAGGCACAGTGGATATCTTAAAATATATATATTTTATCTGTCTTCCCAATGGAGTTAACAGATAATATGGCAGAAGGATGCACTCAAAGTTCCCCATTTAACACTACATGTGCACACATCTAATATAGAGATATTTGTGATACTGACTTTTGCTTTAGGTCATTAAACTGCTTGTACAGCACATCATCATTCCACTCGTATGGCGCAATCTTGTGCTCACTCATGGTGGCAAAGGCATACATGAGATGAGTGCAGAGCTGCGGGTCAATATTCCCTGGCACATACTTTGCAGGCTCGGGTCGGTATTGTGACCAGTTTGTAAAGTAACAAACCAGCTTGTAGGTAGAACCTAGAGGGAGCAGATTATTAGAGGCAGAAGACAATCAGAATTAAATGTAATTCTCAACTCAATATAGTTACATAGTTCAATCAATATAAAAAAACACAAGTAGCTAACTTCCTTCTACACAATCCTATACCCACAGTTGATCGAGATAAAAGAAAAAAAAACAATAAAGCATTATCCAATTTGCTCCAGAAGGGGAAAAAAAATCTTACTGATTCCCCAGGAGGCAATCGAATATTCCCTAGATCAACCACCCTTGGTGTTATTACCTATAAGCATTAGTATCCAATTATATTTTGTGCATTTAGGAAAGAATCCAGGCCATATTTAAAAAAAACCAAATGGGCTTGCCAGAACTGGTTTTTGAGGAAGTCTATTCCACATTTCCACAGCTCTTACTGTAAAGAAGCCTTTCTGTATGTGGAGGTTAATCTGGTTTCCTCCAGACATAAAGAGTGTCTCCGTGTCCTTTGTAATGATCCTAAAGTGAATAACTCTACACTAAGATCACTATATGGACCACTTATTTATTTATACATGTTGATCATATCCCTCCCTCAATCATCCCTTTCTACAAGAGAATAAATTCAGTTCAGCTAAACTTTCGTCATAGCTCAGCACTTTCATGCCTCAGTTTGGCTGGCCTTCTCTGCCCTTTCGCCAGTTCTCTGATATCTTTTTGTGAACCAATGCTCAAAATTGAACTGCATATTGCAGATGAGATCTTACTAATGATTTGTATGGGGGCAACATTATGTCTCTCTCTGGACCTCTTAATACAATAAAGTATTTTGCTAGCTTTAGAAATGGCATGCAAGCTATTATTAAACCTTAATACACACTGTACGACGGTCGTACGACCGGACGTCCAAAATCGTATGGTGGCTGTTGTGTCTCGCATACTGACGTGCAGTAAGCGATCGTACGACCAAGCCTAACGTGGTGACGTGGTACGAGCGTATAAAGAGGAAGTTCAGGTGCATGTGATTTGTGAACTAGGAATGTAGGTTTACACGAACGGACACTTCGGGGCGTTCCTGACTCCTGAGCATGCGTGTTTTGCACGTACAGCTTTGTTGGCCCAACTTCTTTGTACATACGGTACAATGGTTGTACGATGCCCTGTTGTACAACAAACGTCTTCTAGTCTGCTCATCCAACTTCTGTTGTATGACCGTCACGCATCGGCTGTTCTAATCGCATATACTAACGGCTGGATCATTGTACAACAAGCTGTTATACGACCGTCGCACAGTGTGTACGGGCCTTTAGTCTATGGTCTACCAGAACTTCCAGGTTCTTCTCCACCATTGATTCCCCAGTTGTACTTCTAGTCTGTATGATGCATGTATGTTTTTACATTTATTAATCATTAAACCTCATTTGTCGTATAAATAAATTAGCAAAAACTCAAATATGTGGTCTTTCATTAAACTCTACAGTATCTTCCCAACTATCGCAGTTAAAATAACAGGTCTATAGTTACTTGGTGAAGACTTTGATCCCTTTTTAAATATAGGCACCACATTGGCCTTAAGCCAATCCAGTGGTACTACACCAGTCATTAAAGAGTCCCTACAAATTAGAAACAATGGCTTTGAAATAACAGAGCTCAAATCTTTTAGGACACGTGGGTGTATGCCATTTGGTCCAGGTGCTTTATTCACCTTAATTCTGTCTAAATGTTTCTGGACCATATCGCTTTTGAGTCATCTGGGGCTATGTCGATACTATCCCTTTTATGGACTTGAGCTCCCCCATGTTTCTTTGTATACACAGAGCTGAAGAAGGTATTTATTAAATTAAACTTTAAATTATTTTGTAAAGGGCCTACATACTTAGACGTGGCCTTTTTACTGTTTAAAATCTGAAGAATTTTAGGGGGTTTATCCTACTGTCTCGTGCAACCTACCGTTCATTTTGAATTTTTGCAACCTTGATTTGCTTTTTTCATATTCCATTATGTTCTTTGTAACTTTTAAATGGTGATAGTGTTCATTCATGTGTTATATATTTTTAAATGCTTTATTTTTATTATTTATACCACATAGGCTTTATTTTTAGTATTTTAAATGTATTGAGTGTGATTGCATATAGTTGATTTGAAGCATTTCCATTTCTGTTCTGTGCTCTTTGATGACAATATTCCCTCCCAGTCAAAATCTTGGAGAGCAGCCCTCAACTTTGGAAAATTTGCTCTTTTAAGTGTTTTTATCTTTCCAATATGTGCTTGCTGTTTTCAGCTAACATTAAATGAAAACATGTTGTGGTCATTACTACCCAGGTGTTCTTTTATATGAACATGAGTGATAAGCTATGCATGGTTTGAGATTAGCTGGTGCAGCAGAGCAATATTTCTAGTTGTGGCTTCTATCAACTGTACCAATAAATTGTCTTCTAATAGGTTTACACATTTCTGCCCTTTACTCTATTTTAGGGTAGTTAAAATCCCCGTTATCATCCCTGTCTCAGCCCTTGCAGCCCTTACTGTCTCTGAGTCTCCACCTCCTCATTAACACTGGATGGCCTCTAACAAACTCCAAGAACTAACTTTGAAGTATGCCATTAATGCTTCAGCACTATCACACTCTCCACCAAGGTTCTCTTTCAGACAAGATCACTTTTCACATAGAGACAGACACCACAACCTTTACATTTCACCCTCTTTCCCTGAAAGAGGGTATAACCGGGAATTTTAATAGCCCAGCCATGTGAAGAATGAAGCCAAGATTCAGCAATCCAATACGAACTCACATTAAAAATATATTATATTAGTGATTATATTAGCATCTCTAATGCACTGATGTAGCAAAGAATGATGTAAATATGGTGAACTAAATAGAGAGAGAGAGTTATTCAAAAATAAGTAGCTATCTCATTCTAATATCCATGCTTCTCACTTGAGTTATATAAAGAAAAAAGTCATGCATATATTGTAAATCTTGTTAGATATATCACTTACCCAGCTGTGCATGGAGCAGCAAGAATAAACCTATGTAACACATAATAAATGATATATCAATATAACAATATCCATAGAATAGCAAGGTAACTTAGCTTTGCATTCAGTTTTATAGTTTGTAATCACAGAGTATCTGTTGCATTCAATGTGTTAACATGCCATGATGTAGCATTTACAATGCAAAGAAATATCATTCATTTTTCTTACCCGCCCAAAGCAGCATCTTCCTCATGTCTCTCTATCTCAGCACTGGTGAAATGTGGTTGCCACTTTTTATAGAGAAGCAATGACTGGTATCACTGTGGGAGTAATAACATGTGTTTGGGCTCTGGCTAAAACAATTGCTTAAATATTAAAATGTTGAAAAGAGGAATTACTTTGGCAACAAGACAGAAATGACTGACCGGTGACCGCTATAGATGTTGAGAAAGAGGGTGCTGTGGTAGCTGTGGGGAACAAACTATCACCAAAAAAATTAATGCATAATAAAATACAGTATTCTCATTTTCACACACATATACAGTATACATCATTTTTATATGTCAAATGAATATACTAGGGACTGAATGTGGGCTTCCTGATCCTCCCTGTATTTTCAGTCATAGCTTAATAGTTCAGAAAGTGTTTTTATAAAGCGTATCTGTGGTCAAAATATAAAATCATACATTAAAGCGGAGTTCCAGGCAAAAAAGAGAAGTCGGTTCCAAACCATTGTCGACAAAAGTTTGCTCTTTGGTACCTTTTTTGCATGTTTTCTGCTCAACATCCGTCCCATGTCGCCGCGGTGAGGTACGTTACTTCTACGGTTTTATCCAGCCCTCCTCCTTCCCCCCTGTTGCCTTCTGGGACCTATGTGTGCCCCAGAAGATGACGGAACCATTCAGAAACACAGCGTGACTTGTGCATGTGCAGTAGGAAACCGGCTGTGAAGCCTGAAGGCTTCACTGCCGGTTTCCCTTACTTGCAATGCCGGCGCCTGCACCCAAAGCCAATGGACGGATCGGCTTGGGGTGCCGACATTGCGGACTCCCTGGACAGGTAAGTGTCATATTAAAAGTCAGCAGCTACAGTATTTGCAAGAGTTCCCCAAGGCTGGAACTCTGCTTTCATTTCCACATTGCATTTCAATTATTTCCAACCTGTTCCTATTAATCTGAATGATCTAAGTTTGGAAACTTAGTTTGAAAAGATCCCCACACAGGGCTGGTGCAAGTATTTTTGACACCCTAGGCAAAACCTCACTTTGTCACCCCCATTGGCTCCACCCCCTTTGCCCTGCCCATGTGACAGGAGGCAGCGCTGTACAGGAAGCATTGTTTCTGCTTCCTCTAGCTCTGGCTCTAGTGCTGCGCCTCTAATTATACTACCGGTTAGACGGAGCAGCTGCCTGAGACTTAGTTACATTAGTTAGCTACATGCTGCAGCCTGCAGAGCATGCAGACGTAGAGGGAATCCAGTGGCTGGGCGCCCCTAGGCAGCAGTGCACCCTAGGCAGCTGCCTAGTTTGCCTAGTGGTAGCACCAGCCCTGAAATCTGTGCCACGTAATCTCCATGTCCTGTGAGTAGGCACTGCTGTGTCAAACATTTCACAGAGCCTGCCTTCCGAACTACAGAGGAAGTCCTGTACTGGCCATCAGGACTACCGGGAGTTTCCCGGTGGGCCAATGGTTTAGTGGGCCGGGTTTTAGGGTACCATTTGGCATCTCTGTCCCAGGTCCCAGGCACCTTCATTCTGGGAAAATACAGTGTCCCAGAATGAAACTGACACAGCCAGCCACCCTACCAGCTACATTTTACTAACTGGTTGCTAGGACCGCCTACCGCCTGGCATCTAGCAACCAGTGACATCATTCATTCACAGTGAGGCCTAGCATTCATAGCGGAGGAGGCCTAGTGCTAAACTCCATCCACCTCCTCCTCAATGTTCTCCGGTCCAGCACTGCGACATTCTCAGCCTCAGAGAGAAGGACTCGGTGTAATCGGGGGGAGATGCTCTGATTGGGCACCCAGGCCAGCACTGTCACCACAGGACTCTGTTGTTCCTCCGGCCGGGAGATGGATTGGAGGAGGCCCGCCTCCGCCAGACTAATGCTTCTTCCCCTCCTGTCCTGAGATCACCGTCTGTCTGTGTGCAGAGATCGGCGCTGCCAACTTCTCCTCCCCGCCCAACTGCAGGACCTGAGAGAGAGGTATTACCAGGCTCATCACAGGTGGGAGGGTTTGGGAGTCAGGGCATTTGGAGGCAGCTGGTTAGAGAAGCTCAGAAAGTGAGCCCCCCATGGCCCCACCTAATCATATACCCCCAACTAATCATATGCCCCCCACCTGGTCAGATGCCCCACCACCTTGTCATATACCCCCCTTGTCATATACCCCCCACCTGGTCATATATCCCCCACCTAATCATATACCCCACCTGTTCATATACCCCCCGGTCATATACCCCCCACCTGGTCATATACCCCCACCTGGTCATACACCCCCCACCAGGTCATATACCCCCACCTGGTCAAATACACACCCCATCTGGTCATATGCCCCCCACTTGGTTATATACCCCCCTCCTGATTATATACCCCCCACTTGGTCATATACCCTCCACCTGGTCATATACCCCCACCTGGTCATGAATCCCCCCAACGGGTCATATACTCGCCCACTTCTATACCACCTTATCCTGGCTCTATATCACCTAACATGGTACTATTTACCATCCTAACCTGGTTCTATATCACCTAACCTGGCTCTATATACCACCCTAATCTGGCTCTACATACCCCCCTAACCTGGCTCTATATACCACCCTAACCTGGCTCTATATACCACCCTAGCCTGGCACTATATACCACCCTAACCTATTAGGCTCTATATCACCTAACCTGGCACTATATACCACCCTAACCTGGCTATATATCACCTAACCTAGCTCTATATCACCTAACCTGACTCTATATACCACCCTAATCTGGCTCTACATACCACCCTAACCTGGCCCTATTTACCACCCTAACCTGGCTCTATATTCCTACCTAACCTGGCACTATATACCACCCTAACCTGGCTCTATATCACCCTAACCTGGCACTATATACCACCCTAACCTGGCACTATATCACCTAATCTGGCACTATATACCGCCCTAACCTGGCTATATATCAACCTAACCTGGCACTATCTCACCCTAACCTGGCACCATATCAACCTAACTTGGCACTATATACCACCCTAACATGGCTCTATATCACCCTAACCTGGTACTATATATCACCCTAACATGGCACTATATCACCTAACCTGGTACTATATTACCCTAACCTGGCACTATATTCCACCCTAACCTGGCTCTATATCACCCTAACCTGGCTCTATATCACCCTAAACTGGCTCTATATCCCCTAACCTGGCACTATATCACCCTAACCTAACACTATATCAACCTAGCCTGGCACTATATACCACTCTAACCTGGCTCTATGTCACCTAACCTGGCACTATATACCACCCTAACTTGGCACTATATCACCTAACCTGGCACTATACCACCCAAAATGGCACTATATTACCTAACCTGGCTCTATATCACCTAACCTGGCACTATATCACCCTAACATGGCACTATATCACCCTAACTTGGCACTATACCACCCTAACCTGGCACTATATCACCTAACCTGCCAGCATACTACCCTAACATTACTTGACGTTGACATGCCCTGGTTTGAGTGGCTGAAACTAGTTTCAAGGACAGTGTATGAGAGAGCAGCCAGCTTACTTTGAGTCAGTGAGAGGAGCAGCTTACCCCTCCACTACACCCCGCAGTCTTTGGACAGGAGGCAGGCAGAGGCAGTTTGGAAGTTGTCATTACCCCCCAAGAGGCCATGCGGGGACCTGCTGAGGTGAGAGAGAGACCCTGACACCCCCAGCTGGCCCCCACATCTCATTCCCCCCTCCCCCCATAAACTCCATTTACCCTGCCTCAGTGTCCTGCCCATTACCCAGTAACCTCAAAATAGGAAATAGCCCTCAACACTCTTTTTCTGTCAGGTCCTGTGCTGGCCATGGCCTGTGGGCAGTGGATTCAGAAGGGGAGAGTGACCCGGGCTATACCCCGAATGGGCCCCCAAAAAGTCTAAATATTACCAATGACTATTATTAGACCCAAGGCCTGGGGTTGGTTTGGAACTCGGGGCTATTGGCCGCCTGTTTTTGTGCGTGTTTGCAAGATTAAAGTGAGCTGGTCTGGATGAAGTCCAGGGCCAAATTTTTGTCCCAGTCCAGCCCTGTACAGAGATGCTGAGAGGAGTAGTTTCAGAAGGCGAGGTCAGTACAGGAATCAATGCTTACAGACAGCAAGGTACCATGGGATATTTAGTCCTTAGAAATTGAAAGTAAACAGCAGAGAAGAAGCTGATAAGCATACAGGGAATCCAGGAAGTTGTGGAAAGAGATGGCCCGCACAGGCAGCACTCACCACGAGGAGAGGAGATATTTCAAGTATGCTTATATCGGATTGCCAAATATAACTATTGTTAGCGTTGTTATTACACTGTGTGCAGAATTATTAGGCAAATGAGTATTTTGACCACATCATCCTCTTTATGCATGTTGTCTTACTCCAAGCTGTATAGGCTCGAAAGCCTACTACCAATTAAGCATATTAGGTGATGTGCATCTCAGTAATGAGAAGGGGTGTGGTTTAATGACATCAACACCCTATATCAGGTGTGCATAATTATTAGGCAACTTCCTTTCCTTTGGCAAAATGGGTCAAAAGAAGGACTTGACAGGCTCCGAAAAGTCAAAAATAGTGAGATATCTTGCAGAGGGATGCAGCACTCTTAAAATTGCCAAGCTTCTGAAGCGTGATCATCGAACAATCAAGCGTTTCATTCAAAATAGCCAACAGGGTCGCAAGAAGCGTGTGGAAAAACCAAGGCGCAAAATAACTGCCCGTGAACTGAG
>BLSH010412575.1:882193-896557 GCA_018402905.1 Glandirana rugosa
CTCTTCTAAAGTTAAGAAGAAACCCGTAATAATATGCCATACTGGAAAGTTGTAGTCAGTGACTGTCAGTGATCTGTACTTTGTACAACTTTCGTACCAGTGACACAACGTTATTACGTAACACACCTTTATTCCAGACTTCAGGCTGTAATTGACTGCAAAGGATTTGCACCCAAGTATTAAAAAGTGAAAGTTTGATTTATGATTGTTAATCTGTCCCATTACTTTTGGTCCCTTAAAAAGCGGGAGGCACATATACAAACTGTTGTAATTCCTACATCGTTCACCTGATTTGGATGTAAATACCCTCAAATTAAAGCTGAAAGTCTGCAGTTAAAGCACATCTTGTTTGCTTCATTTCAAATCCATTGTGAGGGTGTATAGAGCCAAAAAGATTAGAATTGTGTTGATGTCCCAATATTTATGGACCTGACTGTATATACACAAAGGGTATTTCCACACAATGCATTATTGCAACACAGTGACCATGCTTTCAACATGTTTCATGTCTAGTGACTGTCAGTGACTGATGTTGAAAGGTCATACCGTATAATAATGCCCAAAGAAGAATTGAAATCTTCTCTATTTAGTAGTGGTTAGTAATATTGAAGACATTTCAATACACATTTAAGTGGCTCACTCAGTTCTAATGATTGTCAAGAACATATGTTAGCATGTTCCCTCGCCACATCATCCCATGCCTGAGTTGCCGTATTCTAACCAAGGAACCCATCCTGGGAGTCTGTATATAGTGGAGGCTACAACATTCTCACCTAGGCAAGAAAGCAGTGGCGGCTGGTGGTTTTTTGTTTGGGGGGGCAAGCAACCTCCCCCCCGCGGCACTTCAAACCCCCCCTCCCTGTCTGCCAGTCCACCGGCACTTACCCCATCTAGGTAGAGGGTACATCAGGCAGCAGCAGGGATCGGGCATTGGCGGACATCAGGCTGTGGCGGGCATTGGGCAGCGGCTCTTCTGTCTCCTCCCCTCCTGCTAGGTATCCAATAGGATCGCTTGTCCTTTCAGCCAATCAGGTGAAGGGTATCAGACCCGCTTCCAGATAAGTCTGAGAGAGAAGTTCTCTGTGATTTATCTAGAGATATAGAGTCCCATGTATTTAAATTCTGACACAATCTAAATTTTATGTGATGGGGAGTTTGCCAAGGTTTGCGGCAATGGGTCTATCCTCTAGATTGTAAGCTCCAACGAGCAGGGCCCTCTGATTGCTCCTGTATTGATTTGTATTGTATTGATTTGTATTGTAATTGCACTGTCTGCCCTCATGTTGTAAAGCGCTGTGAAAAATGTTGGCGCTATATAAATCATGTATAATAATAATAATAAGTAAAACAGTGGGCTTATCCCAGTTGTTTAAAGGGTAAGTTCACTTTTGGAACATTTTACATGCTCCAACTGTTTTCAGGGCGCAACACATAGGTGGCTGGTGTATAAGGTGCACTTGGGCGCCACCTCCCCGCCGCTGAGAAGGAAAAAAAAAAGTCAGCCCGGCCCCCCTGCAGGAGGCGCCGGTATATTGACTTTTTTCTTTTTTTTTTCCTCTGCTCCTTGCTGTCAGCTGACAGCAAGTAGTGAGCCTATTGGTCAGTCATTAAAGGCTGAACAGGCGCATACACATAGTCTGATTGGCTGCCCCCTGAGCCATCAGAGCCAATGACTCTCTGTCATTGGATGCTGTTGGCGGGGGCGGGACTACGGCGGACGTGCTGGCTGCGTGATTACTTACATCAGCATGCTCTCCGCAAGCAACACTGCCAGCCTGCCTATTAGATGGAGTAAGTACGGGACTTGTCCCGACCTGGGGGGGGCCTGGTGACTGTATACCCTATCTGGGACCCTGTATACTGCTACCTGGTGCTCTGTATACTGCTACCTTGGACCCTGTATACTGCTATCTGTGGCTCGGTATACTGCTACCTGGGGCTCTGTATACTGCTACCTGGGGCTCTATATACTGCTACCTGGGACCCTGTATACTGCTACCTGGGGCTCTGTATACTGTTACCTGGGAACCTGTATACTGCTACCTGGGACCCTGTATACTGCTACCTGGGGCTTTGTATACTGCTACCTGGGACCCTGTATACTGCTACCTGGGACCCTGTATACTGCTACCTGGGGCTCAGTATACTGCTACCTGGGACCCTGTATACTGCTATCTGGGACTCTGTATACTGCTACCTGGGGCTCTGTATACCCTATCAGGTGACTGTATACCCTATCTGGGACCCTGTATACTGCTACCTGGGGCTCTGTATACTGCTACCTGGGACCCTATATACTGCTACCTGGGACCCTGTATACTGCTACCTGGGACCCTGTATACTGCTACCTGGGGCTCTGTATACTGCTACCTGGGACCCTGTGTACTGCTACCTAGGGCTCTATATACCCTATCTGGTGACTGTATACCCTATCTGGGACCCTGTATACTGATATATGGTGATTCTGTATACTGATAAAAGGTGATTCTGTAAACTGATATATGGTGACCCTGTATACTGCTATCTGGGGCTCTGTATACTGTGATATGGTGGCTCTGTATACTGCTATATGGTGACTCTGTATACTGCTAACTGGGGTTCTGTATACTGTGATATGGTGACTCTGTATACTGCTATCTGGGGCTCTGTATATTGCTATATGGTGATTATGTATACCCCTATCTGGTGACTCTGTATACTGCTATATGGTGATTCTGTATACTGCTATATGGTGACTCTGTATACTGCTATCTGGGGCTCTGTATACTGTGATATGGTGACTCTGTATACTGCTAACTGGGGCTCTGTACTGCTATATGGTGACTCTGTATACTGCTATAAGGTGACTCTGTGAGTGTATACTGCTATCTGGTGACTCTGTATACTCCTACCTGGTGATGCTGTATATACCACTATCTGGTGATGTTGTATACCCTATCTGGTGATTCTGGGCTGTATACTCCTGACACAAGTGGAAACTATAAGGGGTGGGGCTTATGAGAAGTGGGAGGGGTCAAAAAGTAAGGGCGGGGTCTGGCGCCCCCATCCTAAAATTTCACCAGCTGCCACTGGTGCAACATGTAACATGTTCCAGCATCTGCAGCCTCTCCCCTCGTACCCCCACCCTGTGACAGCGGGCGGGGGATCCTATCCCCACACCCACTGTCACAATTTGAAAACAGCAGGCCCATGCAGGGCTTCGACCACACAGGTGTGTCATTCACTTACAGTTTCCTTAATGAATGCCGGCAAGTACCATCAGCCATTGTGGCTAATGGATTGTAGTTCTCAATTAACTACAAGGGTGCTGGTGAGCGCTCTAGTAGTTCATTGATTCTTGATGCTCTTGGGGAAACTTCCTGCCTGTACAAGGTACGAACAGACAGCTATGCTGAGAGTCTACAGGAGTGTGAGATTACAACCACAATCTGCTAATCGTGGGTCTAATCCTCTGAAGGCTCCTTAGAACAAAAATAATAAATGCACATTTTTTGACCTGAATAAGGGTGAGCTTATCCTTTAATAAGCCAGAATAACGTCTGAAGTTCTCAGTTACAGTATCACACAAAAGTGAGTACACCCATCACATTTTTGTAAATATTTTATTATATCTTTTCATGTGACAACACTGGAGAAATGACACTTTGCTACAATGTAAAGTAGTGAATGTACAGCTTGAGTAAATTTGCTGTCCCCTCAAAATAACTCAACACACAGCCATTAATGTCTAAACCGCTGGGAACAAAAGTGAGTACACCCCTAAGTGAAAATGTCCAAATTGGACCCAATTAGCCATTTTCCCTCCGCGGTGTCATGTGACTCGTTAGTGTTACAAGGTCTCAGGTGGGAATGGCCAGGTGTGTTAAATTTGGTGTTATCGCTCTCACTCTCTCATACTGGTCACTGGAGGTTCAACATGGCACCTCATGGCAAAGAACTCTCTGAGGATCTGAAAAAAAGAATTGTTGCTCTACATAAAAATGGCCTAGGCTATAAGAAGATTGCCAAGATTCTGAAACTGAGCTGTAGCACGGTGGCCAAGACCATACAGCGGTTTAGCAGGACAGGTTCCACTCAGAACAGGCCTCGCCATGGTTGACCAAAGAAGTTGAGTGCACATGCTCAGCGTCATATGCAGAGGTTGTCTTTGGGAAATAGACGTATGAATGCATTGCTGCAGAGCTTGAAGGGTAGGGGGTCAGCATGTCAGTGCTCAAACCATAAGCTGCATACTGCATCAAATTGGTTGGCATGGCTGTCGTCCCAGAAGGAAGCCTCTTCTAAAGATGATGCACAAGAAAGCCGCAAACAGTTTGCTGAAGACAAGCAGACTAAGGACATGGATTACTGGAACCATGTCCTGTGGTCTAAGACCAAGATAAACTTATTTGGTTCAGATGGTGTCAAGCATGGGTGGCGGCAACCAGGTGAGGAGTACAAAGACAAGTGTGTCTTGCCTACAGTCAAGCATGGTGCTGGGAGTGTCATGGTCTGGGGCTGAATGAGTGCTGCCGGCACTGGGGAGCTACAGTTCATTGAGGGAACCATGAATGCCAACTTGTACTGTGACATACCGATGCAGAGCATGATCCCCTCCCTTCAGAGACTGGGCTGCAGGGCAATATTTCAACATGATAACGACCCAAAACACACCTCCAAGAGGACCACTGCCTTGCTAAAGAAGCTGAGGGTAAAGGTGATGGACTGGCCAAGCATGTCTCCAGACCTAAACCCTATTGAGCATATGTGGGACATCCTCAAATGGAAGGTGGAGGAGCGCAAGGCCTCTAACATCCACCAGCTCTGTGATGTTGTCATGGAGGAGCAGAAGAGGAATCCAGTGGCAACCTGTGAAGCTCTGGTGAACTCCATGCCCAAGAGGGTTAAGGCAGTGTTGGAAAATAATGGTGGCCACTCAAAATATTAACCCTTTGGGCCCAATTTAGACATTTTCACTTAGGGGTGTACTCACTTTTCTTGCCAACGGTTCAGACATCAATGGCTGTATGTTGAGTTATTTTGAGGGGACAGCAAATTTACAAGCTGTACACTCACTACTTTTAGCAAAGTGTCATTTATTCAGTGTTGTCACATGAAAAGATATAATAAAATATTTACAAAAATTTGAGGGATGTACTCACTTTTGTGAGATACTGTATGTACAAGGCATTGGGGAGAGAGGTATGCGTGTCAGCTAAAACAATAAAGGGGTTGATTTACTAAAAGAAAATCTGGTGCAGCTCTGCATAGTAGCCAATCAGCTTCTAACCTCAACTTGTTCAATTAAGCGTTGATAAAAAAAAATAAATGAAAGCTTGGTTTCTGTCAAGATAGCTTAAAGTGGTTGTAAAGTCTGTGTGTTTTTCACCTTAATGCAATGCATTAAGGTGAAAAACCTTTTTGGTGACGCAGCCCCCCCAGAGCCCCCCTTTACTCACCTGAGCCCGAACCGATCCCGTGCCGGGGAAGAGCCTTGTCCCTGTAGCTGCCGGCTCCGGTTCTCATTAGATAGATTGATAGCAGCTCAGCCATTGGCTCCCGCTGCTGTCAATCAAGTCCAGTGACACCTTAGCCAGGGGGCGGGGCCGAATCCCGCTGTATGTGTGAATGCACGCAACAGCAGGACTCGGGAGTGCGCCCGCATGGATGACAACCAGGGAAAGAGTTTCCCTGGCGGGTCACTCGATGCGGAGGAGGAGTCAAGATCACCATCGAGGGACCCCAGAAGATGAGGATCGGGGACACTCTGAGCAAAACCGCTGCACAGAGGAGATGAGTATAACATGTTTGTTAGTTAAAAAAAAAAACAGAGCCTTTAAAAAGAGTAAAAATGGTCATACACTAGTAGAATTTTCTGCAAAATGTTTCATTTTAAAACAGTTCTTTCAATTTTCTAAACATTAGAACCACAATGATGCTAAAATTCAAAGGAGCAGGATGGAAATTTTTTCTCGACCACATGAATTTCTAACAGTGTATGTTGTTTTTTCCACTCAGTTACATTCATTCTAATTTTGAAGCACCATTGAATGTACAAAGAATTTTGAAGACCATGTTCATATGAGTTAATGTGTAAAGATCAATCAGCGCAATTAGCTTAGTATAATAATGATCATAAACTAATCAGCAGCTATCATCAACAAGTGGTTCCACTTCATTCAACTTGCTAAATATAATGTTCATACAAGTATTCATACAAAGGTTTGAAAATCTACTAGTGTGCAGCCAATTTAAGGCTTTATCCACATGGACAATATAGCAGGGGGGTAGGAGAAACAGTTTGTTGCATTCAGAGGGGGCTAAACACTGCCTCTGGACACAGTTGCACTTTGTGCTACGGCCACATGCAAAGCGTGAATATGTGAACAGCAATGGTGCTGGTAATTGAGTTGTACAGAGTACAGCATTGTGTGCATGAAGCGTTTAGATGCACCAGTAAGGTTGGCCATACATTATACAAGTGTCTTGTACAATTTTCCTTTAGATTTACCAAAACCTTGTAATATGAGGTTAAACCTAAACACTTTCAGTTTGCATGCAATTAGGCAGGCCCTTGCTCTACATAGTTGAAGGTATAGCTAAAGGAAATTCCAATTTACTGAATAAGCGGCTTCCCTGCCACTGCCCCTGGCCATCCTTGTGAATGTAGCCTAAGGGGGGATAAGGGACAGTCCTGACACCTGCCCCTCTGAAGGGGAAAGCTAGAGGGGTTAGAGTCACTGACCCTCATTTTTAAATCTCTTCTAAGCAGCCTGTGAAGTCTCCATTTTCCCACCCTCAGTTCTGATATTGGAGTACCTTTAATAGCCCAAAGATGGTCAAAAAGGAAAGGATAAATATAAACACAGCAAGTAAATGCAAGTTAAAAACCGTGTGTAGGGGAGCTGACCCCTTTTAACCTAACACACTTGACACCGGCTCACGTGCACCTTAGGCCTCATTGAAAACAGACTGTTTGAGGTGCAAAGTAAAGTCTCATATAAAATTTCAGCACTTTTCCCTCCCAGGGAGCCACAGGTGGCCTTACCTGGGTACACGATAATGATTTTGTCCATTAGTATAAGCACACACATATGATGTATTTTCAGAATTTCTAAGTTCAAAGAATATGTCATAAGCTCATGCGTGCTTACACCAATGTATGAAAGCATCGGTATATACCACGGCAGTACGACAGTGTAGGGTCATTCACTCCTGTGGCTGTGTTCTACGTACAACCTGTGGCTACCTGAATTCCTCAGTTTTACACAAGGCCATATTTTGTACCTCATACCATCTGTGTGCTCGAGGCTCTATAGTTGACAGCTTTGGTAAAAAGTTTATGTAGCCATGTGCCCCCTTGGGGGGTGGCTGGTAGTTGTGGTCCACCTGCCTGCTGCCCTCAATCACACGATTTCCACACACCAGAAGTCACCGAACAGGCTGGTACTTTGTTTTTGTTGTTTTATTTAGGGATTAAACTTGGATGGGGATAGGGATGACTGCAGGATGCCCAAGGATCAATCACGGGACGTTCTATATACACCGCCGTATATACATTCCTTCTTCCTCCAGCACATACACTTGCTGACCATTACTCTTCTCCTTCCTCTCTCCTGCACACTACTTGCTTTACAGGCTTGAATGGTAATTTATCAGACCTTTAAAGAGTCCTCTATGTAGCCTTTTCTGCTGCTCCCTCGTGCCGCTCCAGGAACCAACTCCTCTTCCTGGCTGCACCCGAGCCACCAGGCCTCAAGGTCACCCCCCCCCCCCAGACTGGGGGCTCCCTCCCGGGTGAGGACTCTATAGCACCTCTGCTCTGCTACATCTCTCTCTTCCACCCGACAATCTCTTCCCCCCTGTTGGCAGATCGCTATATGTGGATTGGTCAGGGCTCCTTGTCATACATCAGACAGTGACGCCTCCTCATCAATCCCTTTTATCCAAGTATCCAAGGGGTGTTCCTTTCTGCAATCTCCAGCCCTCCCTGAGCCACTCCCTAGCCCAAAACAATCAGGCCTGCACTTACTGTCAGACCTGACTAGAATTTATCTCTCCTAACAAAAACTCACTACAAAAACGCACCTATCACTATGGGGGTGCTACAGTTACATCTATGACATTTTGTATATGTCATATATCAGTTCTGCTGTCATGGTTTATTAAAAAGTAACACTTATATTGAAAATTGTTTTTTCTGGTGGTCTATCAATCAGAAAGATTCTTCAGCCTTCTGTTAAAATAAGGCCAAATATGTGAATACTGCACCTATAGATATTGCATTCTTGTACAATGCTAATTCTTTGGGTAAGTAATGAGTGTATTCTACACAAAACACTTATGTAATAGTTTGCTTCATACGTGCAGGTTGACAGAGGGCAAGCAAAGTAATATGTTTTCCTGCACTTTAGATCACTTATCACTTTAGGCTCAACATGTCATGATGAGCCTCATGACCAAACAGGTCATCACAGTGAGTCAGGATCATTTAGGCATGAATCAACATGCCAGATAACTCACAACAGTAATAGAAAATAGCAGAAGGGCGTTGCATTATTGCTTCAAAAAGAATGTTTCCAGTAAATGTAAATATACCGGGTGTATTTCTGAGAACTGTTCCAGTTAAAGCGTTTGTTACCCTAAAAAAATATATTGATCCAGTTCATTTAAAGCATATTATACAGCACAGTGCCTGTGCTGTATAATTTGGCCCCCTGTATCACCTGAAATACCTGGCTGATCTGGCCTGGCTCTGCCCTCCCCCCTGTAAACTGACCACGATTTATTATGGCTGCTGAGCCCCGACACCATGGTCACTTTACATGCTTTCATCATCTGCAGCTCTCCTCCCTCCTCTCCTCTCTCCCCCTCCCTCCCTGCCTGTCAGCTCTTACAAGTGCCCACCCCTCCCCTCCTGCTGCTAAAATTACTCTTACATTTTCACACAAACTTCCCAGTGTGTGTGCTTTATAAATAAAGTCCCGTTCTATACCTGATTTCAGAGCGCCGCTCAATGCTCACATGACCAGCCGCCTCTCTCCTCCCGAAAGACATCAGTGTGGGATTCTCAGTCCCTCCCGCTCTAGCTGTCAGATCAGGAGAGGGGAGAGCTGGCTGGGCACGTGAGCGCTGACCGGTACTCTGAAATCGGGTATTTTATTTATAAAGCACACACACTGGGACACTTAAAAAGGAAAAAAATTCCCTTGTTTTATGGCTTCTCACTTCACATGTGGGGGACATATTCATTTTGGCAAGCACGGATAAACTCCCTAGGCTGGCCTCCATCCATTAGGATTGACATTGAGGGACACCAAGGGAAATATTTTCTTCCCCCATGTCATGATTACACTCCATTTGTTCCCCGATGGGTTCCTGCTGGTTCCGCTCATCCGGCTTCCGGGTCAGAAACATCTTGCCGCCGCCATTTGGGATATCAGCCTCTGGGACCTTGGCTTACCCGATTTATACATTGCATACACGTCTACCCCTGAAAAAGCGAGCACAGGCTTGTGAAACGCGTCAAGCTTTAAGATGCCTGTGTATTACTCCACATTAATCATTGCAATATTTGGGAATGTTTTTAAGTATTTTTGTATCTTGTTGTTACCAAATCGGTTTGGCACTTATGTCCATATACTGTATATATGATGACTGTCATAAATCCTTAATAAATCCAGAAACTATGTTTACCTTTTACTTATTGCCAGTTTTTTGCTCACCTCATCCCATGGGCTAAATTTAGCTTTGTTACACTGGGACACTTCTGTTATTAGCAAACAGAGAAGTTTGTGTAAAGAGAACGGAGTGGCTTAACAACCACTTTAAGGTAAAAATGCCTTTCGTACTTAAAAATATCAAAACACTAAAGTAAAGATGCTTAAAGACATATTAAGACGAAAAAAAAAGTAATATATTGCAACTTAACAATCCCCAAATGTGGTGGCTGCATTTATTTAAATTTTTAGTTTTTTCCCTTTATTTTTACATGATGATCCTGCCTGTAACACACTCCTGCCAAACTCCTAACTCTTTTAACACAAGCAGTTACAGGAAGAGTTTTTTTTTTTATCCCTTTTGGGATAAAGGTTTTACATACAGTAAATGAATAAATGCTGACCATTGTAAGCACCCTAACTGCCACTTTTTGTTGGACAGATTGACATGTTATAGGAAGTTGAAAAATAACAGACTTATTGGCTGGGCCATCAGGTGAACATATAAAAAAAAAAAGTTATGCAGACACGATGGGACATTAGATATCCTCATCTGTTCCGCCGAAGTATCCCGCGATAGTCCCCCTCCCTTGGGGGCCACATACCCGCCAGATGACTAGTGTCCATCCTTTGCCAGGTGGGGGGTGTGTCGGCTCTTTGCCTGTTTTTTTCCCGGCGGGTACGTGGCCCCAAGGGAGGGGGCTATTGCAGGTACCCCGCTATTCCCCCCTTGATGTCTTATGGGCGACACTGCGGCGGATTTGGTCCGCTGCTGTGTGTACCCTTTGGAGACATTGCGCATGCGCACTACGAGACCAGGTCCGGCGACGTCACAGGTCCGGACAGGAGCACTCATGGATGCAGTTGCAGCTAAATAGAGGGACTGGATGTTCATGTCCCCCTGTCGCTGCAACCTTCCTCTGGCACCGGTCTATTCGTGGTAAGCTTCCACATTTAACCCTTCCCTTGTCTAATCTGCAGTGCTTGAATGTGACTCTGAGACCTTTTTTGTCATACATTGTACTGACTGATTTGCAGGCAGCCTTATGGATGTTCCACACAAGGCTTTTAGGATGCCTAGATAAATCCACTCCAGGGGAGGGCTGGGCCAGGGGGCAGGGTGGCAATTGCCCCCCAGGCCACCCTAACTTACATTCAAAATGTCCGACGGCTGCTGCCTGCTCACACTTTTTTCTTCTTGTGGAGGAAGGAAGCAGGGGCCAGGGGTGCAGCCACCAACTAACTGCAGGCAAAGGGGGGGGGGGCACCCAGGGCCAGCTGTGCTGATAGGCATTGGCGAGCCTGCATGATGGGCACTGATCAGGTTGCATTTGATAGGCACTGGTGAGGCTGTATTGATGGGCACTGGTGTGGCTGCATTGATGGGCACTGGTGAGGCTGCATCGATGGGCACTGGTGAGGCTAAGCTGATAGGCACTGATTAGGCTGCATTGATGGGCACTGGTGTGGCTGCATTGATGGGCACTGGTGAGGCTGCATTGATGGGCACTGGTGAGGCTAAGCTGATAGGCACTGATGAGGCTGCATTGGTGAGCACTGATGAGCTGCATTGATGCATTCTTTTTGTGAAACCTCCTTTGTTGCTATTAACAGTAAATTATGTTACCACATTGTATCATAGTTGTCTTGCTTCATAACATCAATATCCGTTCTAAAACCAGGTGGGCATGGATGGTGAGCTGATTCGGTGGTTCAATGGGCCACTTGACTGGACTTGCCTCCCAGGCCTAAGGCTGCCAGCCCTCCCCTGATCCACTCTACCACCGTAGAGTGGCCTAACCCTTACTATTTACCCATATTAAGATAATCCATATCCTCTTTATTTTAGTTGGTATCCATAGGACTCTCCTCCAGCGTGCTCTCTATACTGTTCCAGTCCAATCTGCCATATTTTTTTACTGTGTTTTCTGCACTTTTTAAGGAAACATTGGTGACAGCTGGCTGATTAGAGAATCCTTTCTTGCACAGACGTTTACCTATCTATTTAAAGCTATATGCCACAGACTGGTGCTAATAGGTTATTTTATGCAATTTATCTTTTAGCCCTTTTTTGATTTTGATTTTGTTTTCCCTGGATTGATTTGCAATCAATCCTTACAAGATCTCTATTTCCTCTTGCAGCACCGCAGCCATACTATGACATGGTTTTACATAAAACCACATAAATAAACAGAGGCTTATAGTCACACATTTTATGCAATTTATCTTTTAGCCCTTTTTTGATTTTGATTTTGTTTTCCCTGGATTGATTTGCAAGCAATCCTTACAAGATCTCTATTTCCTCTTGCAGCACTGCGGCCATACTATGACATGGTTTCCAGGGGTCCTCAAACTATGGCCCTCCAGTTGTTCAGGAACTACAATACCCATCATGCCTAGTAATGTCTGTGAATCTCAGAGTTTTACAATGCCTCATGGGATATGTAGTTCCGCAACAGCTGGAGGGCCGTAGTTTGAGGATGCCTGTTTTAAACTACTTATGAGGCTCAGACAGCGCCTGATGTATATGCTAACTTTGGTATGTTGAGATATGTATGTACATGTATGCATACTCATCTGTTTGTGTGGTCTTTTGTGACCAACACACACCAATATCTTCTGCTCTTTGCGGCAATTTTCTGATTTGATTCTTTTAATTTTTTGCATATAGATCTAACATCATATAACCTTTTTACATCTGTGAGGCTCCCATGCCCACCAGGGCAGACTCAGTGTCGTGGGTCATGCACGCACCCTGGGTAAGGGGATGCCTTTTGAGGGTGATAGCCATGCATGAACTTACAATGTACTTATCTTCTGTTTATGTTATTGTTTATGTCCTTTATGATGACTAATATCTTCTCTTTTTTCATTTGTAGTCTGGTGACATATGCTCTGTTATACTATACCCTGCTGTATACACTCCTGAGGAAGCGGTAAACAAGACCGCGAAACATGTAGAGCTATCATACAGATGGTATAGAATGTCATACAGATGGTATAGAATGTTCTTGTATACGTCAAGCTAACTGTGATTTTGAGAGCTACATTTGTAACTAAATGTGTTTTTTATCACAATTCTGTGTTCTTTTTTAATGAATGGTTTTACTATTTTGTACAATAAAAATTTAGATTTTTATAGGTAAACTGCTTACTCCAAGTTCTATGGTACCATGAAAGTCCATTTCAGCCTCTCCTTCCCAATATTTTCTAATCTAATCTATAGGACGTAGGTACAGCCCCTTTCCCCTTTACTTATTACACCATAGCACTTTTCTAAACACTGCACAGTGAAGTAGGCATAGACAGACAGCAGGATCTTTGTGAAAGCAAAAACTGTGGTTTATTTACATGTCCATGGTTACAAAGTGCAGACATAAAAACAAATAGAATAAAACAAAAGAGAAAATAAACCCTTGCCACTTTGGGTGTCTAACTACAGACATAGGAATCTGACTACTTGTTCTGCTACAGCCTCCTGCTGTCCGGACACTTGGTGGTCACACATAAATAAACAGAGGCTTATAGTCACACAGACTTAATCTCACCATTCAGAGGTATTGCTGCTCCCCAGTCTGCCATGCACAGAGATCTGGTTCCAGGGTGCAGCCCCTTGTTGAAGCAACCTGGGAGTTTTATAGAGCCCTGAATGCTTTATCTGTTAAACCTGAGCTTGTTAACCCTCATTGAGCCCGAACAGGCTCACTACAAAGCACAAACACAAAAGTAATCAGTGTACAGCATAAATCCCATCCTGGACACAACCCATAGATTTTCCTGGCTTCCTGTCACACAACTCACAATGTTTATGAGGATAAGAGCAGTGCGGTTAGCTATTGAACCTCAGTGTGCCTTCAGAAGCCAGCAAGGAGATGCTGATGTAAGGAGCTGTGTAGGACACCAGAAACGAAACCAGAAATCCTGGAGCCACCCTGGAGCGCATGGACTGAACATAACTAGAAGTGTCGCCACACCTGGAAGGCCGCAACGTGGAGAGTGTGGCTACATGTTCAGACCGCAACTGCTCCTTTTCCAAGGGGCAGCCCATGCACTCCGGGATTTCTGGTTTTGTTTCTGGTGTCCTACACAGCAGCATCTGCTTGCTGGCTTATGAAGACACACTAAGGTTCAAAAGCTAACCACACTGGGTGGATGACATGCTCTTATCCTCATGAACATTGTGAGTTGCCACTTGTCTTTTCCTATGTACTGCACTATGGGCGCACACCAGATGCACACCAGCCATTAGGCCACGGCTGGGTGTCTGGTCCTGTACCTTTAAGGAGGGATGGGCTCCTCCAGTCACCTGTCCTCCATCTATCCATTAAATTGCATGTGCTTCCATTGTGAAGCCTCATATATAGAGTTAGGTCTGCAGTATACAGGGAGCCTTGACGGGGCCTGCAGCTTACGCATGCACTTGCAAATGTGTGTAACCAATCCCCTGCCTTTTAAACGCTACTGTTAGACAGGTGAATTTGTTTGGTGACAGACTGGTCGGTAAGTTGAGCTTGGAATTCTTTGTTGTTTGTTTGTAGATGCCCCTCCATAGCTCCTTGCTGTAGTGGCCAGTTATAGGTGGTGGACAGTGACCTTGTTTTGTATTGTAACTATGGGCGCACACCAGATGCACACCAGCCATTAGGCCACGGCTGGGTGTCTGGTC
>BLSH010412575.1:897325-907669 GCA_018402905.1 Glandirana rugosa
GTCAGACAGTGGTTTGTTTAAGTGGACAGATTGTCATCGCAAATTTTCCGTCCCCTAACCAATGTGTGTGTAACCAATCCCCTGCCTTTTAAACGCTACTGTTAGACAGGTGAATTTGTTTGGTGACAGACTGGGCGGTAAGTTGAGCTTGGAATTCTTTGTTGTTTGTTTGTAGATGCCCCTCCATAGCTCCTTGCTGTAGTGGCCAGTTATAGGTGGTGGACAGTGACCTTGTTTTGTACTATATACTGCACTTAGTTGGTGCCCTCTGCTGTTTCCTTTATATATTGCAAAGATCACTACGGTCTCATTGAGGAGCTGCCACAGACATTTTTGAATCTATGGACTTTCTAATATAATCCCACGCCTCCATAGCACATTCATGTGTTTAATTATGTTGTAGCTCAGCTGTAGTGCCATTCTCAATTTTTCCATGTGTTATATATAGGATTGATAAGCTGCAATATATTAGCTTTTTGTTTTTGCGTTTAGAAATGCCTTATACAGTCAGGTCCGTAAATATTGGGACATTGACACAATTCTAATCTTTTTGGCTCTATACACTACCACAATAGATTTGAAATGAAATGAACAAGTTGTGCTTTAACTGCAGACTTTCAGCTTAATTTGAGGGTATTTGCATCCAAATCAGGTGAACGGTGTAGAAATTACAACAGCTTGTATATGTGCCTACCACTTTTTAAGGGACTAAAAGTAATGGGACAATTGGCTGCTCAGTTGTTCCATGGCCAGGTGTGTGTTATTCCCTCATTATCCCATTACAGGGAGCAGATAAAAGGTCCAGAGTTCATTTCAAGTGTGCTATTTGCATTTGGAATCTGTTGCTGTCAACTCTCAATATGAGATCCAAAGAGCTGTCAATATCAGTGAAGCAGGTCATCATTAAGCTAAAAAAAACAAAACAAACCCATCAGAGAGCTAGCAAAAACATTAGGTGTGGCCAAATCAACTGTTTGGTACTTCCTTAAAAAGAAAGAACGCACCGGTGAGCTCAGCAACACCAAAAGATCAGGAAGACCACGGAAAATAACTGTGGTGGATGACTGAAGAATTCTTTCCCTGGTAAAGAAAACACCCTTCACAACAGTTGGCCAGATCAAGAACACTCTCCAGGAGGTAGGTGTATGTGTGTCAAAGTCAACAATTAAGAGAAGACATCACCAGAGTGAATACAGAGGGTTCACCACAAGATGTAAACCATTGGTGAGCCTCAAAAACAGAAAGGCCAGATTAGAGTTTGCCAAACAACATCTAAAAAATCCTTCACAGTTCTGGAACAACATCCTATGGACAGATGAGACTAAGATCAACTTGTACCAGAGTGATGGGAAGAGAAGAGTATGGAGAAGGAAAGGAACTGCTCATGAATGATCCAAAGCATACCACCTCATCAGTGAAGCATGGTGGTGGTAGTGTCATGGCGTGGGCATGTATGGCTGCCAATGGAACTGGTTCTCTTGTATTTATTGATGATGTGACTGCTGACAAAAGCAGCAGGATGAATTCTGAAGTGTTTCAGGCAATATTATCTGCTCACATCCAGTCAAATGCTTCAGAACTCATTGGACGGCGCTTCACAGTGCAGATGGACAATGACCCGAAGCATACTGCGAAAGCAACCAAAGAGTTTTTTAAGGGAAAGAAGGGGAATGTTATGCAATGGCCAAGTCAATCACCTGACCCGAATCTGACTGAGCATGCATTTCACTTGCTGAAGACAAAACTGAAGGGAAAATGCCCCAAGAACAAGCAGGAACTGAAGACAGTTGCAGTAGAGGCCTGGCAGAGCATCACCAGGGATGAAACCCAGCGTCTGGTGATGTCTGTGCATTCCAGACTTCAGGCTATAATTGACTGCAAAGGATTTGCAACCAAGTATTAAAAAGTGAAAGTTTGATTTATGATTGTTAATCTGTTCCATTACCTTTGGTCCCTTAAAAAGTGGGAGGCACATATACAAACTGTTGTAATTCCTACACCATTCACCTGATTTGGATGTAAATACACTCAAATTAAAGCTGAAAGTCTGCAGTTAAAGAACATCTTGTTCGTTTAATTTCAAATCCATTGTGGTGGTATATAGAGCCAAAAAGATTAGAATTGTGTCGATGTCCCAATATTTATGGACCTGACTGTATGAGTGCTGGAACAAAATGATCCAGTGTATAATACACTATATATGCAAATGGGCTGCAGGCTGTTGCCACTATTCTATCATACAATATACAGTATGTCTTTGCATTATATACACCACTGCATCATTATCATTACCCAACCCTTAGTCAAACATGTCAGAAATAGGATAAGGAAAAAAAATTGTGACTTTCTAAGCCTTCATCATTTTCCATTGCTGCACACTGACAACTTTTACTTTACTTAATCATTCTCATTTCTTCTATGTTCAACTCTTCATAATAAGTAATGGGCTACTTTAAAGCCAGGTTTTCTATCACTTTAAATCAGGGGTGCCCAAACCTTTTGAGGTGCGGGTGACAGGTCTGTTTCTACTCAGCATATGTAGAGCAGACGCGGACGCAGCCTGCCCTACCCTAAGGGCCCTCCGATCCACCCAGACAGAAGGGGACGGATCCCCTTCTGTTTTTTTTAAGCAGATCGGATTGGAGATAGGCGGGTGTAAAAGTACACCTGAAAAATAGACAGGCGGACCTGATCAGACAGATCACGTGAAAGGGGCCCAAGGCTGCTTTCACACTGATGCACTGTGGTTTACCTGCACCTCAACTGACCTCAATCTATACTTCTTCCTCGGGTATCACTGGCTGCTGCTGTCCCTCAGGTGGGTATGGCTGTCCTCCAGGGTAGGCACTGCTGGTGGGTACTGCTAGCTGATACTGCCGGTGGGTACTGCTGGTGGGTATTGCTGGCTGGTACTGCCAGTGGGTACTGCTGGCAGGCACTGCTGGCTGGTACTGCTGGTGGGTACTACTGGCTGGAACTGCAGGCTGGTACTGGTAATGCTGGTGGGTACTGCTGACTGGTACTGCTGGTGGGTACTGGTACTGCTGGTGGGTACTGCTGACTGGTACTGCTGGTTGCTGCGGTTGGTGGGTACTGGTACTGCTGGCTGGTACTGGTACTGCTGGCGGCTACTGCTGGCTGGTACTGCTGGTGGGTACTGGTACTGCTGGTGGGTACTGCTATCTGGTACTGGTTCTGCTGGTGGGCACTGCTGGCTGGTACTGCTGGCAGGTACTGATGGCTGGCACTGGTACTGCTGGCTGGTACTGCTGGTGGGTACTGCTGGCTGGTACTGCTGTGGGTACTACTGGCGTGTACTGCTGGATGGTACCGGTACTGCTGGCTGGTACTGATAGCGGGTACTGATGGCTGGTACTGATAGCGGGTACTGATGGCTGGTACTGCTGGTTGGTACTGGTACTGCTGGAGGGTACTGGTGTCTGGTACTGCTGACTGGTACTGCTGGCTGGTACTGGTGACTGGTACTGATGGCTGGTACTGGTGACTGGTACTGATGGCTGGTACTGGTGACTGGTACTGATGGCTAGTACTGCTACTGATGACTGGTACTGATGGTGGATACTGCTGGCTGGTACTGATAGCGGGTACTGATGGCTGGTACTGGCACTGATGGCTGCTGCCCCAGATCTCGGGTTCCTGATTCCTGACCCTCAATCCCTAACAGTGTGACAGAAGCATGTGGCTGAAGTAGAGGGCAGAGCCGATGCTTCCTGTCACAGGCGGAGTACATTTGGTATCACTCCGCCTGTGAAGGAGCCAGTGTTCAGTCACTATAGCCAATTCATCAAAATGTCCAACCCACCATCCCCGAGCCCAGATCGCGGGTTCCCGACCCACCATCCCCGAGCATCAGCGCAAAGAACGGAGCCGCCGCTAAAGGTAGCAGAGCTGATGCTTCCTGTATAGCGCCGGTATTTTGTCAATATAGCCAATTCGTCAAGATCTCCAATTACGTCACTTACGGTTACTGAAAACTGTCCATAATTGGAGATTTCGACGACTTGCAGTTTTGACTCAACACCGGGAACCGTAAACACTCCGGTACATGAAGACTTTGGTGTTTTGACACAACAGCAGGTAACTAGGAAAAAGTTTTGTTGATTAGTATCAGAGTGGACTAAGAATATCCGCTCATAATGCCGTGTACCGGATTGTTTACGGTTCCCGGTGTTGTGTCAAAACGGCAAGTTGTAAAAATCTCCAATTACGTACGGTTTACAGTAACCAGAAGTGACATAATTGGAGATCTTGATGAATTGGCTATTTTGACAGAACACCGGCACTATACAGGAAGCATCGGCTCTGCTTCCTCTAGTGACGGCTCCGTTCTTTGCGCTGATGCTCGGGGATGGTGGGTCGCGAACCCGCGATCTGGGATTACCGACCCACCATCCCAGAGTAAAACATGGTGGGCCACATCAGAGGACGCCCGCGGTTGGGCACCCCTGCTTTAAATAGTTTGTTCAGTCCGGCTTGGCCCAAATAAATTATTTAACCACTTGCCGACTGCCCGCCATGGCTTGACGGCGGCAAAGTGGTTCGTTAACGCGAAACGAATAATGAGAGCGCATGCTGGCTGCCGGAGGCGCGCTCGCATGCTCACTGTGTTCCGGGGGGCCAGGGAGCGGGTAGGGCGGACTCGATCTCCGCCGGCTACCCGCGGTGGCTCCCCCACACTGAGAGAACGGAGGTCCGTGCATGTAAACACGGATCTCCGTTCTGACAGAGGGGGAAGGGATGTGATCACAGGCTTCCTGTATATTGGAGCCGTGATCACTACCCTCCCCCTGCCAGCCCAGCCCCCATACAGTTAGAACACACTGAGGGAACACAGTTAACCCTTAGAGCGCCCCCTCCAGGTAAACCCCTTCACTGCCAATGGCATTTTCATAGCACTGATCGCTGTATAAATGGCAATGGTCCCAAAAAAGTGTCAATATGGTCCGACATGTCCGCCTCAATATTGCAGTACTGCTAAAAATCTCAGATCACTGCCATTACTAGTAAAAAAAATAAATAAAATAAAAACCCCATAAATGAATTCTCATAGTTCGTAAACGCGGCAACTTTTGCGCAAACCAATTAATAAACGCTGATTGCGATTTTTTTTTTTTTTTACGAAAAATATGAGGAAGAATATAAATCGTCCAAAACCGATGAAAAAATGTTTTTTTATATTTTCTTTGGATTTGTATTTTAGAAAAAGTTAGAAATACAGTTTTTTTTTTGTTTTGCAAAATTGACGCTTTTTTTTTGTTTATAGCGGCGATCAGAAATGACGCAGAGGGGATCAAATACCACTAAAAGAAAGCTCTATTTGGGAAATTATTATGGGAAAAAAAGGACGCAAATTTTGTTTGGGTACAACGCGACACGACCGCGCAATTGTCATTTAAATCGGTGCAGTGCAGAATCGCAAAAAGTCCTCTGGTCCTAATGTGGGAAATCCTTCCGGGGCTGAAGTGGTTAAAGTCACAGGAAACCTGGATATCAGCTTTAATGCAACAATCATGTGTGCCTGTCATTACATTGTACTGGATGAGCGTCTGCAGCTCTGTGCGCTTACCTATCATTCCAGACACTGGAATCCGCAGATTAATGGCACGTCTGCAGTAATGGACCCTTATGGCAGTGCGCTTCCATTACGGTGAAAAAAATCCTGCTTGCAGCATCTTTGGAGCAGGTTTGGGGAGCTAAAAAAAGCGCACCAAAATGCTCCTCCCCATTGAAATGAATGCTATCTGCCTCAAAAATGCTCCCACTAAGCGTTTTTTGGTGCAGTTTTTGAGTCACATGTCCCTTAAAAACCACACCGCAAATGCTGCAAAAGCAAAGGAAAAATGCTCCGTTAACGCATCAGCGTTTTACTGGCAGTTTTGAAGCGAACCTGTGTGAAAGTGCTCTAAAGGGAAAGTGTACCTATATTTAGGCTGGGTTCACACCTATGCGAATTGGATGTGGGTTTCCTCACATCCAGTTCGCAATAGCAGGAGATTGTGACCGACTCTCTATGAAGCCGGTTCACATATCTCCGGAGCGGCCCTGGTGCGAATTTGCACAGGAGCCCTGTGCGTCTTTTGGTTCGTTTCAGGTTTGAATTCAGGCAAAAATCAGACTTGAAGCGGTGGATGGGGATGCACCGGACCCCTGCTTGAACCAGCTGCATTTAGGGTTGCCACATCATCCCTTTAATCCAGGACACATATGAATTACACAGGTTTTTAGGCTAATGAATGTGTATGGGGGGGCAGAATGTCCCCTCCGTGCACATATGGGACAAGGGCAGACAAATGGTTGATAATAAAGCATGATTGTTTTAAAATAAAAAAAAAATAAAAAAAAAGATGTGTGTTTTTCGGTTACACTTACCTATGATTGGTGGAAATAACAAGTAACGGTCCTGGCACGAGCTTGGTCCTATAAAAGAAAAGATAAGACGTCAGTATTGAAGCAAACGGCGGGGAATTGGAAGAAGAAGGACGTCTGTGGCTGTCCGGTGCTTTCATAATGGAATCCCTGATACAAAAATTGCTTGAGAGGGCCAGCGCGGTGGATGGGGAGCAATGGATGAAAAATTGTTTGGCTTTACCTGGCTCATCTTCATTTCTGCCATCTGCCACACCACCGATTGTGGACCCGATGCTCCGCCAGCCTGTTATAGAAGAAGCGACCCCGCCGCTGTTACTAGGACCGACCGCTCGTAATGAGGCTTGTGCTGCTGAGACACCTCCGATGACGCAGCTATCAACATATCGCGGTAGAGGATGGGATTTCACTCGGCCATCGACTTCTACAGCAGTGGAGCCGACAGGACACCTAGTGGCTAAACAGAAGAGGATTGTTAAAAAGCCATCTAGGTTCAACTCACCGTCCAGGCTCAGAAGTGAAAAAAAAAAGGAAATATTCAGTTAAAGGTGATAAAGGTAACACTGTGTCATATAATGGTGTACTTTTGCCTGCTGATGATGTCGTTTGGGAAAATGATCATGCTGTTGCTATGGTTACTAAAACAGTTTCTTCGCAGGTCTCTGATCAGCAATATAGTGTTCAAGAAAACAATGGTAATGTGGAACTGCTGATGCATAATGATGTTGGTTTAATTGATGTTGTGCATACTGTTTCACCTGCTTTAACTACTGTTTCTACAGCTCATTTGTTACAGCACGATGTGTCACCTGCGGTACAAGCCACTGAGAAGGCTGTTGCTATGGCTACAGACCCTATTCCAGCCGTTTCAGCAGCTCCTTTACCTACCATTGGTTCTTCCATTCCTACATCAGCTGCTGATAGAGGTGAGTCAATTGATGCCTCTATAATAAGAGATTTTACATTGAACATTGCTAATTTATTATTTAGAATGTTGCCTTCTCCTAACACTACACAAAATGCTGATTTGGGTTTAGCTTCGGTCTGGAGGGATAATATGTCTTCTATTCCTAATTTGTTTTCGGTGCCCCCTACCCCTTCAATGACACATATGGTTCCTGAGAGGCCTTTACATTCATCTTCGGACACGTCTATTCCTGAAATTTGCCTTAAGGAGGTAATGTCATCTGAAGTTTCTCCATTAGGTTTTCACCTCTCTGATTCCATAAAAGCGAAAATTTGGAAAGGTGGATATATAGATCTCTTGTCTTTACTTCCTTCTAATAAAGATAATTCTCTTGAAAAAAAGGATGATAGGTCTGGCGATGACAGAAGAAGACCTTCAGCTCCGCGTACTTTTAATAACTGGCTACAAGCTTTTTGCATTTTTGCTAGTGTTCTTGGTGAAAGACGGCCTGATTTAGGTAGCGGTTTGTTTCACCATGTTGAGATAATTTTAGAGGCCTATAAAAATTTTCCTGGTTTGTCTTGGTTTTTTTACGATGAAGCTTTCCGTCAAAAATTATCTGTTCACAATACACTAAAATGGGGCATGAAGGATATTGGTCTGTGGTTAAATCTTCTATTGCCACAAAAACAATATATTAGGCCTAATGTCTCTGCCTCAGGACAATTCAGAAAAGGAGTCTGTTTCAGTTACAATGAGGGCCATTGTAAATGGCCTAATAATTGTAAATATAAACATGAATGTACTCATTGTGCTGGAACGCACCCTGCAGCGCGTTGTTTTAAAAGAACAACTAATACTCCTACACCCACTACTAAGGATCTTTTTCTCAAAAGCGGTAACGCCGGTGAATTGGGAAAAAATGCTGCCATGGCTTCTAATATACCCCGATTGCAACACAGCGGTAACAATCATTGATGGTTTTCGCAATGGTTTTTTTCTACCTTCCTTTTCAGGTCATGGCTGCATGGTTTTTGATAATTTATCTTCGGTCAATTTATATGCAGATATAGTCTAGGCTAAGATTTTTAAAGAAGTCGAACTTGGTAGAGTAGCAGGTCCTTTTGCGTACCCACCTTTTGAGGATTTTAGAGTTTCGCCACTAGGTTTAATACCCAAAAAAGAACCCAATGAATTTCGTTTAATTCATCATTTGTTATATCCGAATGGTTTCTCCCTGAACGATGATATTGACCCATGTTTCTGCTCTGTTTCTTATGCGACCTTTGACGATGCTTTGGAAAAAATTAGGTTGGTTGGTGATGCAGCCCTGTTGGCAAAAGCTGACATCAAATCTGCTTTCCGTCTTTTGCCCATACACCCCTCAGCGTTCAATTCACTAGGGTTTGTTTTTGATGGACAATTTTTCTTTGACAAATGCTTGCCAATGGGCTGTTCTCTTTCCTGCCGTTATTTCGAAAATTTTTCAACTTTTTTAGAATGGGTTATTTGCTATAGATCTGGTTCTCTGGGCTGCTTACACTATTTGGACGATTTCCTTTTCGTTGGCTCTGACAATTCTTTTGATTGTCTTAATATGTTTAATGACTTTCAGTTCATCTGCAATCTTTTTGGGATTCCTTTGGCTCCTGAGAAATCCGTTGCTCCTACCACATGTTTGGAATTTTTAGGTGTACAAATTGACACGGTGGCGATGGAATTCCGTTTACCTATAGCAAAAGTGCAAAAAATTAGATGGCTTTTGTCCTTTGTTTTGTCCAAAACTAAAGTTCAATTACGAACAATACAATCTTTATTAGGTTTATTGACGTTTGCCTCGCGCATTATGCCTATGGGACGTGTTTTCTCTAAACGTTTATATAGAGCTATCTCGGGTGTATCTTCCCCGTTTCATTTCATTAGAATTTCTTCTAGTATTCGAGAAGATTTGCGTGTATGGCATACGTTTTTGACCTGTTTTAACGGCTGCTCCGTGTGGCAATCACAATTTTGCAGTTCCTCAGCTCTGAATCTTTATACTGACGCAGCGGGTTCTTGTGGTTACGGAGCATTTTGGAATGGACATTGGTCTTCGGATATTTGGCCTAATTATTGGTTACGCAAGGGTTATACTTCGAATATAGTGCTCTTGGAATTATTTCCGGTGTTAGTCGCTTTGGAACTCTGGGGCCCTCAGTTTCGCAATAAGCGTATCCTCTTGCATTCAGATAATCGTGGAGTTGTGTATGCCATCAATTGCTTGGTTTCAAAATCGCTGCCAGTTATAGCGATCTTGCGACAAATTGTTTTTAAATGTTTTGAGCTTAACATTTGGGTTAAGGCTAAATTTATGCCAGGTTTAGATAACCTTGTCGCTGATGCGTTGTCTCGCCAACAGATGGAACGATTTCGTATTCTGGTGCCGGATGCGGTTCCTTCGGGCCTCTCATGTCCTTCCCATTTGTGGGATCTCATATGACTGCCGCACTTCTCGCTATACAACATTCCTTAGCACCTTCCACGTGGGCAGGATACATTGCCGCGTGGAATTTATGGTGTTCGTTCATACAGGGTAATAATCCCCTTTGTCCTTATTTTCTAGAGCAAGTAGTGCTTTCCTTTTTAAACTATTTGATGAATTGTGAATATTCTTATTCACATATTGCAAAGACGCTTGCTGGGGTGTCCTTCTTTCTCCGATTAGGAGGGGCGCCCTCATGCCTGAGTTTTTTCTCAGTGAAGTGCGCCTTAAAGGGTTACCGCAGGAAGCACTTTGTACGGGATAACAGGCTTCCGATTACTATAGATAAGTTGAAGCAACTGGGTTCTGCTACTAAACAGATTTGTTTTTCGTCATTTGAATCATTAGTCTTTAGGCTTGCGTTTAGCCTTTGTTTTTTTGGAGCATTTCGCATTTCCGAATTGCTTGCGCCTACTAAGCGTGGGAATGTCAGTTTACTGTTTACAGATGTAGTTCCCTCACAGGATTGCGTTCGCATATTTTTGCGTAAAAGCAAGACGGATCAATTAGGTGTTGGCCGTTGGATTAC
>BLSH010412575.1:908046-919945 GCA_018402905.1 Glandirana rugosa
TTCACTTTTTCCCCGTGACGTGAGATACTTCACGTCGCGTTTGTGTTTCTTTTAATATAATATTATCTCAACGGTGGAGTAGGGAAATTTGGGCTTGTGTATACTTAATGTGGCCAAGACTCCGATTAAATTACGATGATTAATGTGTCCAAGACACCAACTAATTCCACCATTAATTTGATTGAACCACGGAATAGACGTAAGTTACCCTGTTCTCCGTCTTGTATTTAGTAAAATAATTAATTGTTTGACATTGAATTTCATATGGTACCTGTGTTCTGCAAAACACCTAATTTTACCGGCACCGGAAAATAATATAATAAAAGGCCACGGCCATTTTAATCCACAAAACGTCTTGTGTCCATGGTATACTTTAAGTTACAGTTTGTTAATTAATAAAATGATTTATGTTCTGCCTCTTGTCCCATTGAATGCAGATAAGGCACCAAGTTAGTTTAATTACCACCTTAATCAACCACAGAACCTGTGTAATTAGTAGCATTAAATTAGCCTCAGAACCGGTGTAATTCATATGTGTTCGGGTTTAAAGGGATGAGGTGGCAACTCTATTATAATATAATTTTCTTTGTGTTTGCGCTGCACTTCATAGAGTGCAGTGCCCCTTTTTCACTTTTGGTTGTTTAGTTATTATTGTGTGCATACATCACAAATGAGTATTCATTTTAGCACACTGAGCTCAGAAAGCACAATTTATATTTACAACCAGGAATATGACTCAAAAAGGCCAATGTCGTATAGGGATCAGAACTCAACCTCAATGACTGGTGGAAATGTTTCCAGTTCACAGTGGCAGCCAACACAATCCTTTTAGCCTGCAGTCTCTGACATTCTCAGCTTTCTGTAGACAGGTCTGGATGGGGATACTGTTCTCTGAAGGTGCGGATATCTCCACCATGACAACCATAAGTGGGCAATGCACTGGTGGAGCGGTGCTCAAGTTTGTGCCTCTGAAAAAGTCAAAGCTTTCAAGATAGGATCTGCCTTTAGCTTCCTCTTTATCCCAATGAGTCATGCTCCCTGTGTTTTAATGTTTCAATTCCTATTTTATACATTCATTAAACAGCAAGTAGCTAGACCATGGGAATAAAGCCTCGTACACACGGGACGACAATCGTACTTACGATCGTCTCAAATCGTATGTTGGATAATGTAAATTGCATACTGACTGCACTACACGACCGTACGACCACAGAAAGAACGTTCAGGTGCATGCAATTAGCATCTGGCCGTTCCTGACTTCGGAGAATGCGTGTTTTGCACAATACAACTGCTCTGTATACTCGATACAACGGTCGTATGGCTGCTTGTTGGTACGACCAAGTTTTCTAGTTTGCTCATACAACTCCCCTTGTACGACCGTCGTATGTCGGCTGTTCTAATCGCGCATACGAACGATCGATTTTGCATACAACGGTCGTTAGTACGACCTGTTGTATACGATCGTCGTCCCGTGTGTACGAGGCTTAACAATTTTTTTTTTTTTTTTTTTGTGAATTGACCAACGCCAATTATGACCAACCGCCTCTATTTTGCAATGATTACCAGAGGTAATTACTCCAAAGACATGCTGGTAGGTTAATTAGATCCTGTCTAAATTGGCCCTACTATGTGTATGTATGACTGTGAGTTAGGGACCTTAGATTGTAAGCTCCTTGAGAGTAGGGACTGATGTGAATGTACAATGAATATGTAAAGCGCTGTGTAAATTGACAGCGCTATATAAGCATCTGAAACAAATAAATAAATTACTGCATTTGTGGTATTTAACACAAATGTGGTTATCTTTAAATGTAATGAATTGACACTTCGCAAATCGCATTTAATATTTTGTAAAAAAAAAAAACAAAGCAAAAAAAAATTATCACATGCGATAAACATTACTGAACTTTTACCCACTATCTTTTGGAGATGTCATCCAGAGCTTCTCTACTTTTTGGGTTGGCTATTCTGCATCTAATGCTGGCCATTAACTTATAGATTTTTGTTAGAAAGTTTTTGTTTTAAGAACGTGCGTTTAATCTTCTGAAACGTTAGTGCGATCAAATCGCCGCTTGTTTTCAACCACAGGGATGGGAAAATTTAAATGAGAATATAAAACTTTTCGAATTGTCGGAGAGTGTATGTGATTTTTATTCAGAAATCCCATTCATTTTACATTCAAATGTTAAAAGCAAGTGAAATTTTCGAACAACATTCATTGAATGTACAAAGAATTTATACAAATATTCTCATGCAAAAATCTATACATGTATGGCCTGTAGTATGTTAACATGAGGAGGGCAGGAAATCCTTATTTTTCTTTCCTGGCCAATAATGAGTTTAGTATAAGTTTCCCTTTCTACTGTCCTGTAGCAAGTCTAGTTAGGGAACAGTGTGAGTGAATAAGGTTCAAACTTGTGTGCTGTGCAGGTGGTCCTACTAGGGGTCACCAGGCAGAGCTGACCCATAGTATGCCGACATGAGGAATGGCTCAAAAGGAAAATTACAGTATGTATAAGAAAAACGAATTTCTGATATATTTTCTGAAAGCAGAGACCTTGTCAAATAAAATGGTGGCAATTTTTTATGTCACATAAAAGTTACACTATCGTTTATCAAATCTATATTTTCAGTAAATGAATAAAAAAAAAACACACACACAACTCAAATTACTTTTAGTGCACACAAACAAAATAATAACGTGCACTTTTTGGAAAAAATATAATTGATAAGGGTGCACTGAGTAAATAAAATATTGAATTTGTTAAGCCTCAAATTGCACACGCCCATAAAATGGCAAAAAGCACCAAATTATCCTTATAATCCCCTTGTATGATAGCATGCTGTAGGTTACAGGTTCTCTTCAAGGAGATATCAGAAGTCTATTGGAGCCCTAAGGTCACCCCTAAATCTTGTTGAAGCAAATGGGGCACAGACAGCAAGCGCAACTAGAGATTGACAGCTTTAAACCAGTAAGGCTGCTTTCACACTGAGGCGTTTTACAGACGCTATTTAGCTAAAAATAACATCTGTAAAGCGCCTCAAAAGTTCCCCCCAATCCACCCCAATGTGAAAGCCCTGGGTGCATTCACACTGGGGCGGTGCGCTAGCAGGACGTTACAAAAAGTCCTGCAAGCAGCATCTTTGGGGCGGTGAGGGGAGCAGTAATATACCGCTCCTCTACCGCCCCTGCCATGGAAATGAATGGCAAGCGCTGCCGAAGCGGCTTCACACCGCCTCGGTAGCGCTAAGCGCCGGCACTTTTAACCCCTTTTTAACCCCTTGTGGGGGGTTAAAAGCGCGGCGCTTCCGCCCGCATAGCGGAGCCCTATGGCTGGTAAAACTCCGCTAAAACTAGCGGGATTTTACCGCGACCGCGGGTACCGCTCCAGTGTAAAAGTAGCCTAAGTGCTGCACTTTTTCCTGGAGAATATCAGCAGAACACCTGATGGGGAAAGGGAGGGATGTACATTTCTGAGCATGTAGTAGTGATCACTTCCACTAGAAACACTTCTTTTAGAAAGTCAGCAGCAAAAAGCTTAAACAATGCGATAACAGCCAGGAGTTTTCTTACAAGACGATGCTGCCTCTGATATTGTACATAAAGGTTAACTCCACCTTTTGCACCAGGTTACATTTTACAATCATATTTAGGATGTTGCATATAACATGGTGCAAATGGTACCCTGCACATCCCCATTGCCACTTCATTCAGCTCTCCAACTAAAAGTACAACAAAGAGGACCGCTGCTCCAGGTAAGAGATCCACGCTGATAATTTCTGATCCAGATGAAGGTGCAAGCCCCAGACTGCCAGCCGTAGATCCTAGGTAAAGGAGAGATGGCTGCACACTGTCTTCACAGAAAATCCTTTATTGGAATGCTTAAATCATGAGACATGACACATCACAGAAGAGTCTAGCCAGAAGCGAGGTGGACTAATTTCACACACCTGATGTGTGCTTACTCATCACCTACCTCCAACTAAGAGCCCTTTCACACTGGGGCTGGCGGGCGCTAGCGGTAAATCCCCGCTAGTTTCAGCGGGGATTTACTGCTGTTATAGCGGCGCTACGGCGCCGCTATGCAGGCGGGTGCGCGGCGCTTTTAACCCCCCACAAGGGGTTAAAACGGGGTTAAAAGTGCCGGAGCACCGCGCTACCGAGGCGGTGTGCAGCCGCTTCGGAAGCGCTGCCCATTGTTTTCAATGGGCAGGGGCGGTGGAGGAGCGGTGTATCACCGCTCACCGCACCGCCCCAAAGATGCTGCTTGCAGGACTTTTTGTAACGTCCTGCAAGCGCACCGCCCCAGTGTGAAAGCACTCTGGCTTTCACATTGGGGTGGGTGGGGAGGGATTTTTGAGGCGCTTTACAGGCGCTATTTTTAGCTAAATAGCGCCTGTAAAACGCCTCAGTGTGAAAGGGGTCTTAAAGCCCATACCTAGGTAAGGACAAGGAGCTTCAGCAAACATATGCACATTTATTATATTTTTTCTAAAAGGTAGACTTAAAGAGGAAGTAAACCCAGATGGGGTTTACTTCCTCTACATTCCCCTGTAAACTAGAAGCACAATGGGCTACTATGCATCGCATAGTATCCCATTTTGTGCCACTTACCTGCAAACTGAGCCTGCGACGTCCAGCACTGTCTCCTGTGCCGGCAACGTCCATCGTCTGCCCCTCTTCCTTCCGGGGCCGTGACTCCGGCTCTGTAACTGGCCGGAGTCGCGTGACGTCACTCCCGCGCATGCACCCGGGAGCCACCAGTCACGGCACGATCACAGTGAATAAATGGCACGGAGGTCGTTTCTTCATTGCGCATGTGCCAAAATGGCGTTGGCTCATTTACTACCCTGCATATCTCCTGAACCATACAGGTTTGGGAGATATGCAGGGCACCTACAGGTAAGCCTTATCATAGGCTTACCTGTAGGTGAAAGTGGTTGTCACAAGTTGACAACCACTTTAAAGTGGTGGATTATGTTATAATGTACTATTATGCACAGCATATCAGTACATTATGGCAGACTTTCCCGTCATATGGTGTCCTCCCAGCACAGCACTGGGATCAATCTAGCGGGCCCCTGGCATTCCCATCTTCACCCGGTCTTCCTTCCAGGTCCCATGCGTTCGGCCATTTGACAGGCTAGGTCATAATGACGCCACTCCCGCACATGCACACAGGAGTCACATCAAAGCGGCACGGGTGGGGGGGCGGTCGGGCTGTAAATGTTCGCTGAACTGCACATGAGCGGCTCAGTGAACATGACAGCTCACAGCAGGATGCATTTATGGCAGGAGACCAATAGGGTCTCTCCTGTCATAAATACCCTGCCTGTCAGCCATTTGAAGAAAAAACAAGTTTGCTTTCTTTCTAAGCCAGCCATAGATGGTTTGAATCTCGACCAGTTCAGAAGGAAGCGACAGAGAATCAAACCATCTATGGGCAAGCTGCATGTACTCACTTTTTTTTGTCAGAGCTTAACTGAACAAGCTGCATTTAGGAACTGATTGGCTACCACGCACAGCTACACCAGATTTTGCACTCTCCAATTTTGGTAAATCAACCCCTGTGTTCTCCGGCAGGGATGGCTTCCGTGGTTGCTTGATGACTTAAAAATGTTGCCATTACAAAAAAAAAAAAATGTAATCTGGCAGCCCTGTGCCCTGTGTGGGTTGACAAGTGACACATAAGATTGCCCTGCCCTTGATTCCTCCTCCTGTCCAGAACACAGGGAGTAATTATTCTGTAGTCCAAAATAAGAAGTGAGAGGACCAATTAGGCTCCTAAGGCTACATACACATGGGCTTTTCAAAAAACAAGCTGTAAAGTTAGTACCAACCCCAGGAAAAAAGGCACGTTAAAACCGTGATTTTATCAGCATTTTGCATTGGCGTCAATACGCGTTTTTCAGCTCTAGCTTTCGGCTGCGTTTCTCTGCCTGTATTCAAAATCAATGGTTCCCTATGGGAGCCCATTGATTTGAATAGAAGTCGCATGATGATCCGACTTCTGGTGCAACTTCTGTTCAAATCAATAGACTCCCATAGGGAACCATTGATTTTGAATAGAGGCAGAGAAACACCTGGCGAGGCTTAACGCTGTGTATACAACATTAAGCCGTGTTTTAACAAGACATGGGGAATGTGGAATATGTTCCTCATGTCAGGTGACGGGCGGGCCCTTGTCAGCTCCTCGGCCTCACAGTGAAGATCTCGCTCCCCCTGGTCATATGGGTGCTTGTTTTCGGAGGGGGCTCTTCATCCCATCCTCTGTCCACCATTCCCCCTACCCTCCCTCCACACCTCCCCAACATTTCTGTACTCCCCCCCAAGTCCTTTCCTTCCTACTACTCATTCTCTCCTTTCCTCCCCTTCTCATTTTACTACTCCCAGAATAGGGAAATTAGGAGTGGGTGGGGGCTTGGCAGATGCCTTGACTAGGGGCGCTTGGTGCTAGACTGGGGGCTCCCCATCCAGAGAGAGGGGCCCCTGGCTGGACGAGCGTTTCTCAGATGTTTTGTTTGCTTTTATTTCTGTTCCGGAACATAGAGATACGAGATATTTTACTGTCATGTGTATTAGCTCAGTAACTACGGTTAACTCTATGTCTTCTGATTACCTACACTTGCTATGTACTGGCTTGCCCTTACTGGATATTAATAATGTTTATATTTGAAAAAAATTGACATCTCATTGATACGACAGGACCTGGCGGCCGTGAGGGACCGAGTTACGGAGATCGAGGCCAGGATCAGCAGTGCAGAGAATATACTGCAAACCTACAACACACCACGGAGCAGGTCCAGAGCCAAATACAACAGATCACAGCCAAACAAGAGGACATGGAGAACCGTCTTCGGAGGTGTAACTTGTGGTTTATAGGCCTGCCCGAGAAAGCTGAAGGCACTGATCCTGCCAGCTTTCTAGAGAATCTCCCCCCCGCACATTCATCGCAAAGTTTCTCAACTGCAAAGACCGCGACAAGATTTTACGACTGACCTGGGAAAGAAGCAACATTCCCTTCTCCAATGTGCTTGTGGCGGTGTTTGCGGACTTCTCTAATGAGGTCCAAAAGCAGCGGCCAGGTTCCAGGAGATCAAGAGGCGCCTCCACGTCCTCCATCTTAAATACGCAATGTTGTACCCCGCCTTTGGGTAGAAGATGGACGCGAACATTTCTTTGAGGATACCGCCATGGCCGCTGACTGGCTGGACCACCGTGCAGGCCCGGCCTGATTCCTCTTATGCACCACGGCCTTGGATGCCGAAGCCCGCGCTTTCCAGGTACTGTACATATCCCTACCCCCTATATGTTTATCTTATATCGCCATGCCGGGACACGGTCTCACAGGGCCGCCGAGCAATTGATCCTGCACCCTTACCCTGAGACGGTGTTCCCGCCTACACTCAGGGTAACAGCAGGACATCTACCAGGGACTGTACTGGTTCTTTCCGCTGTGGCTCGGACTGGGACTTATTCTAATTAACAAAGATCCGCCACATTGCTTACAGGAGCCCTCGTGGATCGTACCACCACAGCAGTCTACATGACTCACTTACCTTCCAGAGGAAATGTCGCTCCCATAGAACTGCAAATTCTCCTTTTTCTTTATTTCGTCCCCTTTTCTCCGTACCACTGTTTTGTTTTTTTGATGCTGCATATCCCTACATTTCAACCCTGTATGCGGTTTTCCACAAGAGAAGTACCTCTGGCTCCAATGAAGGACTGGAAGACTGTTTTTTATGTTTCTGTTTCGGGATGTATGCGCTCATCTGGACACCCAGATGCGGAGCTGGGAGGGGGGTGTTTGGTTGTCATTTTTTTGGTTGATGTTACTTACAGAATAGTAAATTTGTGGTACATTGACGGTTTTAAAAGTATATATTTCATGTGGTCTAGTGCACATCAATGGCTAGGAGGTTTGATGCTACAATATGATATTGAACTGAAGTTTAATACAGGACACCTACCAAACTACCCACCTGGAATATCCGCGGTGTAAGGGACAAAATTAAGAGGACTGCAGTTCTCGCCTTTCTCAAGGCACAACATGCTGATATAATAGCCCTAACCAAAATATATCACGGGCTCGCTGCAAAAGGCACTAAAGCGCCCCTGGGTGGGCTGGATATACCACTCCACTCATACACAGTACTCTCGGGGGGGGGGTCTCAATCCTGATTAGGAAGAATGTCCCATTCGAGATAGTGCTGGTACAGATGGATCGGCAGGGTAGATATGTGTTCCTAAACGCAACCCTCAGGGGAAACCCAGTATTGATTCTTGCATGCTATTTCCCACCGCCCTACAATTCCGAGGTAGTGAGGGAGGGTCTAGCCTTCATGTCCCAACACCCTACAATACCAGCAATATGGATGGGTGATTTCAACATGGTGCTGGATCCAGGGCTAGATAGACTAAACTCAACAGGGGGACCCTCACCCTCTACCAGGTTTAGTAGGTTGATGACGGACTTTGCTCTGACACTTGGAGACATAAGTTTCCAACATCCCAAGTTTACTCCTGTTTCTCAGCCACTCATAGCACCATGTCCCGGATTGACCTAATTTTAACCACTTGCTTACTGGGCACTCAAACCCCCCTCCTGCCCGGACCAATTTTCAGTTTTCAGCGCTGTCACTCTTTGAATGACAATTGTGGGGTCGTGCGACGTTGTACCCAAACAAAATTGGCGTCCTTTTTCCCCCACAAATAGAGCTTTCTTTTGGTGGTATTTGATCACCTCTGCAGTTTTTATTTTTTGCGCTATAAATGAATGAAGAGCGACGATTTTGAAAAAAGAACAACATTTTTTACTTTTTGCTATAATAAATACCCAAAAATAAAAAAACAAATGTATTCATCAGTTTAGACCAGTGGTTCTCAACTCCTGTCCTCGGGACCCACCAACAGGCCAGGTTTGCTAGATCACTGAAATACATCACAGGTGATATAATTTGCTGCTCAGTGATTGCAGTATTCTAGTCTGCATCTCCCCAAGGTAATACTAAAAACCTGGCCTGTTAGTGGGTCCCGAGGACCGGAGTTGAGAACCACTGGTTTAGACCTATATATATTTTTCTACATATTTTTGGTAAAAAGAAAATCATCGCAATCGGGGTATATTGATTGGGTTGCGCAAAAGTTATAGCACCTACAAACTATGGACATTGGTTTATGGCATTTTTATTTATTTATTTATTTTTACTAGTAATGGCGGCGATCTGTGATTTTTATCGGGACTGCGATATTGCGGCGGACATGTCGGACGTTTTTGACACTTTTTTGGGACCAATGACATTTATACAGCGATCAGATCTAAAAATAGACACTGATTACTGTGTAAATGTCACTGGCAGTGAAGGGGTTAACCTGCAGGGGGCAGTGAAGGGGTGAAAAGTGTTCCCTGGGTGTGTTCTAACTGTGGTGGGGGGGCGGGGTTGGCCCTCTCTGTGAGGAGATCGCGGGTCTCTGGCGGACATCGTGTGCACCTGACCCGCAGGCACACTCACGCAGCGTACGCCGGCGCGCCCAGCACAAGCCAAAGGGGAGGACATCTATTGATGGTCTCTCGGCACTTTAGAGTGGCGCTGAAGCCATCATTCAGCTATGGCGCGGACGTGAAGTGGTTAATGTCTAATACCATGCTCCCTAACCTACGAGATGCAGGATTCACTACCAGAGTGCCGTCAGATCACTCCCCATATTGGATCACCCTTGAACTATATGCAAACTCCCCTAGGGGACAGTGGAGGTTGAATCCATACTGGCTTAAAGTACTGTCAGATCAATTAGACATACCCTCTGAGCTACAATTCTTTTTTACTACTAACCACGACACATCGATGGTTGTGAATATATGGGAAGCTTTTAAACTTCATGCGCGCACCCTTTTATCCACACGTATTAACAGGCACAAATCTACTACTAAGCAAGTGTTACAACAAGCCACTGATGACCTACAAACACTGCAGGACCAGTTTGTGAGGGACTCCTCCCCACAAAACTGCAACAACCTCAAAATGCACACCTGAACGGTCACTCAACTCCACATAGACAAGGCCAAGCAGCATGTGTTTTTCACAAAGATGCGGGTCTTTGAACATGGGGAGAGGGCAGGCAAGTTATTGGCGTATTTGGCACACCTAGATAGTGCACCCCAGTAGTAGTCTCCTTACGGGGAGAGAATGGAGAACTTATCACCACCCCCAGTCTAGTGGCAGCCGAATTTCATAGGTACTATGCCTCTTTATACTCCTCTCAGGCTAGAACCCTGCAACAAATAGAGCACTTTTTACAAGACATACAATTTCCCCAGTTGAGTCAGGAAGAGATGAATATGCTGGAGACCCCAATAACAACCGAGGACATTACTACTGCAATGTCTCAGCAACAGCTAAAGCCTGTGGCTCAGACGGACTTCCGCTGGAGTTCTACACTGCCTATGCGGATGTCCTGGTAGATAGACTACATGCCCTATATAGCTCCATTTTTGAACAGCAGACGCTCCCATCTTCTATGCAAGAAGCCAAGATCATAGTTCTCCCCAAACCCGGAAAGGACCCCCACTCCTCGAATTCTTTCAGGCCAATATCCTACAGGTCGACATTAAAATACTGGCGAAAATATTGGCAACGAGTCTGAATCGGGTGATTCTTTCCCTGATTCATGTCGACCAAACTGGCTTCATGCCTGGTAAAAACACTGCAATGAACATCAGAAGATTTTCATGAATATTCAAGCCACGCATGGCAACATCTGCACAAGGGTGATTGAGGCACTGGATGCCGCTAAGACTTTCGACTCTGTGGAGTGGGGGTTCCTCTGGGAGAGTCTCAGAAGGTATGGCTTCGGCCCCAACTACATAAAATGGGTCCAACTACTCTACCAAACACCTAGGCTAGAGTGCTAGTTAATGGATGGCTATCAGAAGAGTTCTCACTAGGACAGGGCACCCCCCAGGGATGCCCCCTCTCCCCCCTTCTCTATGCGTTGTCGGCAGAACCACTGGCCATTTCTATCAGAGCCAACAATGCCATCAGAGGTTTACAAGTGGGGAACTTCATTGAGAAAATCGGCCTCTATGCCGATGATATGGTGCTATACCTGGCAATCACGACACCTCTTTACAAACGGCACTGTCGGTCATAGAGCGAATGGGACAGTCAGGGCTGGACTGGGACAAAAATTTGGCCCTGGACATCATCCAGACCGGCCCACTTTAATTTTGCAAACACACACAAAAACAGTACATAAACTATACGCAATTGTGTAAAAAAACATAAGTAGCATAACATAAGGAGTCCTCACTCACCTCTTATTATTTCACTTATTCTCCTCTGTATTTTTCTTCTCCTTCTCACATCCCTGCATGAAGTGGGAGGGCTAACGTTATGCAGGCACAATGGTACAGTCTCATTGGCTGGAATTTCAGAAACTGGCATTGCTGCAAGCCATTTGCTGCCTTTCAGCAATGCAGCGGCACTGAGGCTGAGCCGGGTTGCGCACCCCAGAGAGTCCCCTTACATCAGGGTCCCCAGAGAGCCCCCTTACACCAGGGTACCCAGAGAGCCCCCTTACACCAGGGTCCCCAGAGAGCCCCCTTACACAAGGGTCCCAGAGAGCCCCCTTACATCAGGGTCCCCAGAGAGCCCCCTTACATTAGGTTCCCCAGAGAGACCCCTTACATTAGGGTCCCCAGAGAGCCCCCCTTACATCAGGGTCCCCAGAGAGCCCCCTTACACCAGGGTCCCCAGAGAGCCCCCTTACATCAGGGTCCCCAGAGAGCCCCCTTACATTAGGTTCCCCAGAGAGACCCCTTACATTAAGGTCCCCAGAGAGCCCCCCCCTTACATCAGGGTCCCCAGAGAGCCCCCCCCCTTACATCAGGGTCCCCAG
>BLSH010412575.1:920836-937007 GCA_018402905.1 Glandirana rugosa
CTCTTCTCACAGTGGCGGCTCGAAGGGGGGGGGGGGGGAGGACAGAATGGTTTCTCCTCTATGGACCTGCTCGCCGCACGGGAAGGAGCACCTGGGCTTCGGCGGCCCCCCGCTCTGCCACTGTGCAGTGTACAGCGGTGCTCAAAGTAATGGCTGCACGAGGTGCGCAGCCATTACTTTGACAGGCTGTAGGATGTCACAGTGACACTGAACCGGTCCACTGAGCCATTCGGCCCACCGGGAAACTCCCGGTAGTCTCGATGGCCAGTACAGGCCTGGGGACAGTTCTCGGCAGTGAAGATTAATTGGGACAAGTCACAAATCCTTCCAATTGACTCGCCCCCACCAGCGCACACTGACCCTCCCATACCGTTGAGTCGGGTTTCTAACATTGAGTATCTAGGCATCTAGGTTACCAACACACTTGCGGATTACATACCACTTAATATCAAACCCCTATATAAACTGATTAAAGCCAAGACCCAGATCTGGACTGAATTGCCTTTGGATGTAATGGGCCGAATTAACCTCATAAAAATGTTACTATTGCCCAAACTATTGTACATGGTCTGACACGCCCCACTCTCCATCCCAAAGAGATTATTCAAGTCCTTTGACGCCATACTAAACTCCTTTGTTTGGGGCACAATAGACACAAATTATCTTGGCTCACGCTGAAAAATCCGGCAGATATGGGAGGCGTGGCACTGCCCGATTTCTTTAACTACTACCTAGCCTCCCAGGCTTCGCATTTCTTTCATTATATGAGCTCGGATCATACAAGATACCAGACTTCATTCGGCAGGTCGTCACTCCATCCCGCATACTCTCCTATCCAGAACATAATGAGTAATATGCTAGTCTCAGCCGCCCCCACCCCCCCAGGTCTCCTAGGAGCATGGGAATGCATCACCGCATCATTTGGAAGAATAAGAACCAAGCTAAAGATGCCAACCCTGCATACCCATACTCCCCTTTGGTACAATGGCGACCTGCCAGAGTTACTCACAATCCCTGATCCTGTGATATGGTTAGACCGCAATTTACACCAGGTTCTAACTCCGGATGGCTCTAAAACATTTCAAATCCTCAAAGATGAATACACACTTGACAGTTTTGACGAAGCACGCTAGACGTGTGAAACGCGTTAACCAATTTTGTCTGTACCCATGCTCTGTACATGTTTTATGGACATATCAGCTTCTGAAAATAAATTTTGATTGCATCCATTCGGGAGTGCCGCCATCCTCACTTCTTGGAGTATCATGACGAATACACACTTCCCAATAATCTACTGTTTAGATACCTGCAGCTCAGGTATGCGCTGCAGGCCCAATACCCTCAATTAACCACCCCCTCTATATAACATACTATTTTGGGAGACGATTCCTTCCAGCTGTTTTCCAATTTGTACTATGCAATACGTCTCCCTGACAGTACCACCCTAGCATACAAAACCAAAGTAAAATGGGAGGCGGACCTGGGTGACATTGAAGATGAAGACTGGGAGGAGATTATGGAGGGAGTGAAATTAATGTCCCCTAGGATTTCCGACCATCTTACACAATTATAGATTATGCACAGAGCATATCTCACCCCTCATGGGATCTCTCGGTTCCAACTGTCCAGAAACCCACTATGCCCTATGTGCGGATTGTTCCCTGGGACTTTTTTCCACCTGATGTGGCCTTGTGCAGTCATACAAACTTACTGGTTGCAAGTGGTCCGCTTCCTCCACGATGACATGGGTTCCCCAGCGGTATCTGACCACAAACTATGCCCATTAGGCCTACTTCCAGACGTAGACACAGATAAATACATTGCAGTATTCCTTAGAGAGGCATTATATATCGCCAGGAAAACCATAGCTAAAGCCTGGATGTAATCGATCCCCCCCCAACTTTCAGGATTGAATCCAGGAGGTAAACCTGGTTTTGCCCTATAAGAAGCTAATCTATGAACACAGAGGATGTCCCCTCAAGTACTCCAAAGGATGGGATAGGTGGCTATCAAACTCAGCTACATGTACCAATTGAGAATACAGATTGGATTTGGGTATAAGCAGTTTACTGCATCTCTAGATAATGTGTATGGACACAAATGTCATAAACCGTTAAATGTATATCAATACCCTGATGTATTTTTTTTTTATTTGATTATAACGCCTATGCCACTTACAGCTCAAAAACGTCAGTGTGTGTAGGAGGCCATTGAATAATACGGAGAGGCGTTTTTAAGCTGTAAAAACAGCTCAAAAATGTGGCTGTGAAAACACCCGTGTGTATGAGGCCTAACACAGGAAAAGTGAACAGGACACAACACAGCTGTGATTTTCTATCAAGGTCAACATGTATTTTTATGCACTTCTAAGATCTAAATAAAAACCCTTTTGAAAGTTATATAGAGCAAAAATGAGCAAATAAGACAAGTTCATTGTTAGGGTTGACATATGCTTTAAGATTAGAGAAAGAAATTAGGCTGAATTGAAAACAAAAATATTTTTATCTTGAGAGTGTTTTATTTTTTTACAAATGAGTTTCTTCGTGGCTTCTCTTGAAAAAAAATGGCCTCATTGCATTAAAGAGACCTCGTCACATTATAAAAAAAATTTCATCCAAACACATACCTGTAAAGAAGAGGGTACACTTACCTTTTCTGCCCCCACACTACTCAGCTGTAGCAAATTGTTAACCTGAAGTCCAACACTTTCATGTGTGTCTATCCCCATTATCCCCCACGGCTCTCACTGCTTCCTTCTTCTGATCATCACTCTGTCATTACCAGATCTTATTTACAGTTATGGGTTTGAATTAAAAAATGTTACAACATGATATGGTCTCTTTAAAGTGGCCAATTTAATAGCCTTTTTATTACAATTCTGCAATAAAGCTCATATCAACAGAACACAGAAAGCTTTTAAAATTATGAAAACTGACACATTTAATACGGTGCCTTTTTTTATTTTTTGGAACTTTATAGACATCGCTTCTTTGGACACCAGCCAGACTCTTCATAAACAAAACACAGTGCTGGGGTCGGTCCTAGATGAAGCTGAACAAATGGATTTTTAGCCTTTCACTGGGACTTGTTTGCTGCAAAGGCATCTCAATACTTCAACAGCCCAACGGTCCATAACATGTCTTTAATCAATGTGAACAGCCCAACCAGACATGTTAAAAGGCGTTGAGAAATTCTGAGGAACACAACATTATATCCTTCCAGTGTCACATCACATAGTCTGTGTGTAAAGCATGCCCTGATTCCTAGCTTTCCCCTTGACCACAGGGCTGTCATTTTTTTCGCCTCAGCTTTGGCTTTTTCACAGGTCGTAAATAGGGATTATCAATCAGGGTTTCTTCACCACCTTTCAGTGAGCTGTGCTGAAGAACTGAAGAATTTTCCTTTTCTTCTCCAGGATCATCCTATTAACATAGAAAGAAAAACCGATTTAAGAATAATCAATTCAGATAACACAATTCGAAAATGATATTTCACAAAAAGAGAAAAGGAAGAAGAATAAATAATATAAAGCAAATTATGTGGCATATGCATGTATGGACAAGAACATTTAACAACTTTGTGTGAATCCAGGAGGAGATGGCTAGAGTTGCCGTTTCAAGGGCTCTTTGTCAGGCCAGAAAGGTCATTCTGTTGGGCTGGAAGCCAGACAGCCCACCCAAAGTGGACTCTTGGATATCACATATGGGCACCACTCTCATTATAGAGAGATACATATATCAGCATAGTGGAACTGGGGGTAAATTCGAGAAACTATGGTCCCTATGTTAGATACACCAGGAAGAAGTCCCCAGGAGCTAGTCATATCAAGGCTTTTCCAATGCCCCACAGGGTAGAAATGCAAGATGTAAAGTAAAAAATGGTATGTTTGATGCTGGACCAGGAGGAGGGACGGTCATCATATTATGGCAATGTAATAACTATACCCAGCTACACTATCTATAAAGTCTGTGAACTGCCGATGTGTTTGTTGAACTATGTTTTGTATGTACACTGGATAATGTACCTTTTGTTTCATAAAACCTTTTCGGATTAAAAAAAAACACAACTTTGTTTGTTGAAAGACATGGCTATATTTTGGAAGCATTTAAAAAAAAAAAAAAAAAAAAAGAAGTAAAATGTGTCCTCGCTGCTTCCCCTAGTATCTGACACTGGAGATTTTTTTTTTTTTTTGTTAACAGAAGAAGTGACACTGGATATTTCAGTGCCAACTGTGACAGAGGAAGGAGGCATCGGTGGATCAGAGGGACCTCTGTGCAAAGACACTGTTAAATGAATACTGTGACCAGATTCCATCAGCCGCAATTTTTTTTTTCATTTTTCACACACACATTAAAATCTGTATTTTTGACTATAAAATTACTTAAAACCCCCCAGCACATTATATATTTTCTGAATGCAGAGGCCCTGTAGAATAAAGAGATGTAGGATATTTGCAAAACTGTATATCAACTCCATATTTTCAGGAAAAAATACACTAAAATTAATTTTAGTACACACAAGCACAATTTAATCCCCAATTGTTTGTACAAAATAAAAACATGGAGGTAGTGTTGAGTAAATAGTTACCCAATTTGTCAAGCCTCAAAAATTTGGACGCCTGCGAAAGGTTGAAAAATTATGGTATTCAAAATGATCAATGGGCGACACTTTAAATGCCTTTACAGCTCATCACTTTAGAGTTTGCGATAAATAAGGGACCTAGAATTATTGCTCTCATTCTGGCATGTGCAATGATATACAACGTGTGCGGTGCAATAGTTTACATACACGTGTGCACTTACATACACATTTGCATTCTTATTTGTGTGTTTGTGTGTGCGCATATCGATGTGGGTGCTTTTCATTTTGCTTTAATTTAAACACAATTTTTTTGGCACTTCACTTTTTTTGCTATTACAAGGGAGTAAACAAGCCCCATATGTGACAGCTTTAAACAAGTGACAGATACTCCTTATAAAAACATCTTTAGAACCCCTAATGTGTTCCATGACCTCTGGCTCCAGCCAATCAAGCACAGACTATGCTTGATCTGCTGTGAGCCAGGTTTCCAGATGGGATTTTGACAGCTCTGAACCGAAAAATGCTGAGCTGAGAATTTCAGGGTTCACACACAGCAGAGGAGATTGGAGAACAGATGGCCTATATGTGTGTGTTGTGCAGGCCTCTCACCTTTTCTGCCAACATGGCGATGTGCAGTTTTAATTTGTCCTGCGAGCTTCACACAATAAGTTGATTTAGATTTGATGACTGTCTGTATGCTAGGAGAGGAAACTCTTCTAGGCATACCAGGAACAGCCGCTAAAACAAGAATACAAGCCTGCAACAATCGACATTCAGTTAAGAAAAGCAGTCGGTATACCTAGGACCAAAGTCCTGAATAACAAACAGACTCAAAAAAGAAAACCTGTGTCCCACTTGTGGTCCTCTTTAATCCACATCTGAAAGTCCTACGCAGAGCAATAAAGAACTGCAGCTTTTCCTTCACAGAGATCAGAGAATATGGGAAATATTTTCTGAGCTCCCTCGCCTAGCATATCCAAAACAACTTATTGTGAGGCGCTCACTGGAGGCATAACAAAAACAGGCCATGCTGGTTAAAAAAGGTTTGAGACTTGCATGCATATGCCACTGACATGGTATCAATGCCAGGCTTGCAGAGCAATACAGTATGAAAAACACCCTCTCCTAAAAGCTTATAATTTGGTATCTTATAATGTGAAAAATGCCCTACCGGTCTCTACGTTGATTTATCTAGGATTCTCTGTGAACCATCACATCCTACTAGGAGTAGAGTAGGCAGAACGAAGTTCAGAAAAAAAGCAAGCTGACCCCTCCCAGGGGTCCGTCCTCACTCAGCATATAACCCCTCAGCTCTGCAGAGCATATCAGTTAGTAACAGGCCGTACAAACGCAACACAGAGGGGCGGGTGCTGCGTCTGTCAATGAACTCAGAGAAAAGGATTTTACGGTAAGTTAAAAAATCCTATTTTCTCTAATGTTCATTGACAGACGCAGCCTCCATACTTGACAAGTGGGGATGTCCCAAAGCAGTGTCATTCAAGAGGGGTGGGTAAACAACAATTCTACTCAACAGAAAACCTCTCAGGAGGCACCAGCCGCACCTACACCGCCGCCTGCAAAACTTTGCGGCCAAAAGCAGCATCCGCGGATGCTGACACATCAACTTTGTAAAATTTAACAAAAGTGTGCACCGAGGCCCATGAAGCCGCCTTGCACACCTGAGACACCGAAGCTTGGTGTCTGAAGGCCCAGGAAGTGCCAATCGCCCTGGTGGAATGATCAGAAAGCTTGAGAAAAGCAAAAAGCATAAAAAGGGAACCAGGTCTAACTCCTTGCACTAGGCATAAAAAAACTGATATGCTCTGCAGAGCTGAGGGGTTATATGCTGAGTGAGGATGGCCCCCTGGGAGGGGTCAGCTTGCTTTTTTTCTGAACTTCGTTCTGCCTAGTCTACTCCTAGTAGGATGTGCATAAACCCCACTTGTCAAGTATGGAGGCTGCGTCTGTCAATGAACGTAAGGGAAATACAGGTTTCTTACGATCTGTTCATACTGCCCATATAAGTGGCCAGCCAGTATGCTTCAAAAGCTTGCATTACAATCTATTTAGTTGGCCCATAAATGGTATCAACCTAAATCTAAACTACAGCTTTTGTTGAAGGCTAACAAATTTAGGAGTCCAAAACAACCCTGTACTGGCAAGAATCTTCCACATAGAAGCTATACATTCATCACACAGTACACATCTATGCTCTACATGCTGAATTTAGGTAACTACCTACATAATGGAAACTAAAACAGAAATCTATGGCATCAAGGAAAGCAAAAGATAGATAAATTCAAGAAAGCTACGAATAAGGACTATCTCAGCACCCAGGGATCACACATGGTTATAACAAAATATATCATTTATTAAAATACATCATTGCAAAAAGACATAATACATGAGGAAATATGCAATAAGAATAGTTACAGCCCCTAGAGGGGTCAAGACACTTGTTAAGGCTCTCCGATATAGGTCAAAGACCTTATGGGATTGATCCTAATTCTTTCTCTACCGGTTTCGCGGGCGTAGCTGCTTTTTCAGGAGAACAAAAAGAAGAGATCTAAAGGATAAGGTAGTACAAGAAGTTATACCATATACATTAATTGCATTTAAACATAGTAGATTCAGAAACTGGGAACAAGTTTAACTCTCGTAATGCTTACCCAGACGAGTCGGTCTTCAGAAACACAGACTGCAGAAGACATCCGAAGGCATTTCCCCCCACGGCGTACACAGGGGATAAAAAGGGTGCTGTAACTGTGTACAATATTTGATGTTGATGAGGGTCAATAAAGGATTAATTTGAGGTATTCATAAAGATATATGATGGGAAACCCACGTGAATAAATTCATGCAGGACAGCACCCTTTTTATCCCCCGTGTCCGCCATGGAGAAAAATGCCTTTGGGCGTCTTCTGTAGTCAGTGTTTCTGAAGACCGACTCGTCTGGGTAAGCATTGCGAGAGTTAAACTTGTTCCCAGTTTCTGAATCTACTATGTTTAAATGCAATTAATGTATATGGTATGACTTATTGTACTACCTTATCCTTTAGGTCTCTTCTTATTGTTCTCCTGAAGAAGCGGCTACACCCGCGAAACCGGTAGAGAAAGAATTAGGATCAACCGATAAAGTCTTCGACCTATATTAGAGAGCCTTAACAAGCGTCTTGACCCCTCTAGGGGCTGTAACTATTATTTTTGCACATTTCCTCATGTATTATGTCTTTCAATAAATTTTATATTTTTTTATAACCATGTGTGATCCCTGGGTGCCGAGATAGTCCATGCTCTACATGTTTAGGTAACGGTCTACAACTGGTGCAGTCCGAACCGCCCTTTCTCTAATACCCAATTTGGATGATGGCTTCCTTAATCCAAAGTTACAAATAAGATTCTTAAATGCAATACCGCATGTAAATGCATAGAAAGGTTTTCTGTATCAGTCTGGTCATCTTGTTCAGAAGAATCAGTCTCTTCTACTTGCTGCAGCTCTAATTCTGATGGGAGAAGGGCATTCAAATACGGGATGGACAAAGGGCGAGCAGCAATCACTGGCAAAAGGAAGAAAATGTGATAATGAAGGTTATCTCCTTGAAACCAGAGAAGTAGTGAGCAAGTAAAATAAGATGAAAAGCAATTATGAAATAAATACATAGATCGGGTTGGCTTACACACCACATTAAATAAATTGCTGTCTTACGTGGGAAAATGCTGGTGTCATCCTTGAAAAGACTCTGGGTTTCACCAGTCTTCGCCATAAATCGCGTTAGTGCTCTTTCCACATCTCTACGTTGAGATGCTGCCTTCTCTCGAAGGACCTGGTAATCTCCCACTGGTTCTCTGCAGGTCTGCAGTAAGAGTAATACACTGTAAATCTGTAAACTTTTCTTCTCTGTCTCCCTTCAATGGAACTGCCTCCAACAGTGCAACCTGCAACAGCATCTCTAATCCTGACACCTCAATGACAACCCACAAGCCCCCTTTCTCCTGCAGAATGACAATGCCAAGCCACTGCCTAACAATTAGCAGCAGTATGGTAAACCTGCTGTGAGTGCTCCTTAAGTTAGCCCCTGCGCTGCTAATTTAGAGGCAATGGTTCATGTTGTCAACTTGCAAAAAGGAATTGCTTTTCCTGGCAGAATCTCCAGATTCACATAAAAAGCATTTGCTTAGGAAAACTGTGCACAGTGAGGCATGATGCCAAATATACTGACAATTAGATATAAAATTTACATACAGTTTAAAAAAATAAAGCCGAATTCACACTGGTCCTCAGTCAAATTGCAGAGCAGCCAGAGCAATTCAGCGCTCCAGCTGCTCTGCGTTGCCAGCTGTGGTGCACAATTCAGTTCAGAGCCCCCCCCCCCCATTTTTTGTACAATCTGTATTTGAAGTGCACAAAATGTATACTTCTTTCACTGCAATGTCGGGCAACACAATGCATTGCGCTGCCTAACACTGTAGTGCAGTTCAGGTCAGTGCGCTGCGATAAAATGCAGCACTAGGAATGCACTATGAATGAGACACAAAGGAAACAGTGGTTACCTGTGTGTCCCTGCTGTGACAAGACATTTTACCATGCAGTAAAACGTCTGTCACTGCATACAGTGTAAATTGGCCCTAAATAACTTTTGAAAGGAAGGGGTGTCACCTCCTAGCTGTGTTGTCTGGCAAAATGTGTATGAATCATAAAACAACTAGACAGAATTACAAACTCTTTGGCAGATAAGACAGTTTACACTTGCATTTCATGTTTTTATTCAGAGTTCACCCTAGAGCTCATCTTTAAAAAGGAAAAGTACAGCCAAAGCGCTTTTGGCAGTACTTCTGTGGATCACAGGATTGCAGATCGTTCTGCACTCCTGTGGCCTGTTTTCAGCAGACAGCGGGTGGAAACGTTGGCTGATGTCACAGAGCCGGTCCAGGCTCGGGAAGGATCGTGACCATATGGTCGGGATCCTCCCACATGCCCGGACCGGCACCCGGCTCAGCCTCTCAGTTTGGGGCAGAGCAGAAGAAAAGAAATTCACATACTCTCCCGGAGTAAAATTTCAAATTTCTCCCAGGAAGCACAAATCGTTAACAATAGGTATATATTCTATTTTGTTATACAATTACACACTAACACATCCCATGTTTAACAGCACATTTTATTCCTTTTTCTACTGTTCAACTCTTAAGTTTATTAATACTTTTCTATTCTGTATCTATATTTACAGTCTCGTTTCTTTTTTCCCATGAGCATCCAAATGGCTTGACTTGCTCTTCTCCAAATAGACTAACCAGATCGTATTAGTCACACCTATCTCACTGCTTGATCCTCTTCACCCCGCATACTCACAACTGAAGCCTTAAAAAGTGGCTCATTATATACTCAAAGTGAAAGCTGACCTAAAAAAGCTTTTTCTTTTCATTTCTGACAACCTTCACCTGGCAGTGCCAGACTATGAGCTTTGGGGACTGTGCTCTCTCATGGGTTTCCTCGTACATAGAGTATCTCACTAAAGTGAGTACACCCCTCACAGTTTTGTAAATATTTTATTATATCTTTTCACACTGAAGAAATGACACTTTGCTACAATGTAAATTAGTGAGTGTACAGCTTGTAAAACAGTGTAAATTTGCTGTCCTCTCAAAATAACACACAGCCATTAATGTCTAAACCGCTGGAAACAAAAGTGAGTACACCCCTAAGTGAAAATGTCCAAATTGGGCCCAATTAGCTATTTTCCCTCCCCGGTGTCATGTGACTCATTAGTGTAAAGCTCTCAGGTGTGAATGGGGAGCAAGTGTGTTAAATTTGGTGTTGTTGCTCTCACTAGAAGTTCAACACGACACCTCATGGCAAAGAACTCTACGACGGTCTGAAAAAAAGAATTGTTGCTCTACATAAAGATGGCCTAGTCTATAAGAAGATTGCCAAGACCCTGAAACAGCTGCAGCACGGTGGCCAAGACCATACAGCAGTTTAACAGGACAGGTTCCACTCAAAACAGGCCTCACTATGGTCGCCAAAGAGGTGGAGTGCACATGCTCAACATATCCAGAGGTTGTCTTTGGGAAATAGATGTATGAGTGCTGCCAGCATTGCTGCAGAGGCTGAAGGGGTGGTGGGTCAGCCTGTCAGTGCTCAGACCATATGCCGCACAGTGCATCAAATTGGTCTGCATGGCTGCTGTCCTTCTAAAGTTGATGCACAAGAAAGCCTGCAAAAAGTTTGCTGAAGACAGGCAGACTAAGGACATTGATTACTGGAACCATGTCCTGTGGTCTGATGAGACCAAAATAAATTTATTTGGTTCAAATATTGTCAAGCGTGTGTGGAGGCAACCAGGTGAGGAGTACAAAAGACAAGTGTGTCTTGCCTACAGTCAAGCATGGTGGTGGGAGTGTCATGGTCTGGGGCTGCATGAGTGCTGCCAGCACTGGGGAGCTACAGTTCATTGAGGGAACCATGAATGCCAACATGTACTGTGACATACTGAAGCAGAGCATGATCCCCTCCCTTCAGTGACTGGACCACAGGGCAGTATTCCAATATAACAACCCCAAACACACCTCCAAGACAACCACTGCCTTGCTAAAGAAACTGAGGGTAAAGGTGATGGACTGGCCCTACTGAACATCTGTGGGGCATCCTAAAATGGAAGGTGGAGGAGAGCAAGGTCGCTACCATGTGGAATGAGTAGAACCAGTGGCAACCTGTGAAGCTCCGGTGAACTCCATGCTCAAGAGGTTTAAGGCAGTACTGGAAAATAATGGTGGCCACACAAAATATTGACACTTTGGGCCCAATTTGGACATTTAGGGGTGTGCTCACTTTTGTTACCAGCGGTTTAGACATTAATGGCTGTGTTTTGAGTTATTTTGAGGGGACAGCAAATTTACACTATTATACAAGCTGTACACTCACTACTTTACATTGCAGAAAAGTGTAATTTCTTCAGTGTTGTCACATGAAAAGATATAATAAAATATTTACAAAAATGTGGAGGGGTGTACTCACTTTTGTGAGATACTGTATATAGTCCTCCATGGTCTGCTTCAACAGTGCCTTATCTTCTGCATCATTTAATTGGTACTTTTCTCTACCTACACAACTCTTAGCACACTTATCCATTTCTTTGCCATTCAATACCATCCGTATGCAGACAACACCAACAACTCTATGGCAAAATGACCATATAAATAAAGCAACAAGTTTTTTATCCAGTCAGACAGGCCCTTATATTACATCGTTGTTGGGAAATCTAACACAGGTTATATAATTAGACTAACATGTATGGGCCACTTCTGTCCTAACAAGGATTACTAGCGGCTTTTTTTGTTGACATCTCTATCTTCCACAAAGACTTTTATCCTTAAAACATATCATTAATTTCCCTGCAAGACTTATATACACACCTACAACCACTCTTTTTTCTAATAGTTCTCTTGACCAGTCTCTTTAGTGGCTTCCAGAGTAACTGAAATTCTGGTTCCTATGGTTTGCCTTCAAAATACAAATGTAATATCTGTGCCCTCACCTTAGTTCTGCTTTAAAAACTGATTTTTCTCTTGAGCAGCCATTGTTCCTTCCAATTCTTTTATATCATACAACACTCACTCAACTTAGGATAGGTTTACGCAGTTCCTCAAAACCCACCTTTGTTTTTCCAAATAAAAATACTCATCCTTTTCTGTAATCAAATCTATCTTACGTTGTGTTCCTCCACCCTGAATAGTGTATGTTTGTTTTGATGGGCCCCTTTCTTCTCCTCGTGTCATATTTATCGGATTGTTCCCAATAAATAGCTCTTTATCCGATAAACAGTGCTGTGCTATACTGGCTTGTAATAAATAAAGAATAAGTGTTACTTATGCTCCTACCGGCGTCTTGATGTAAGTGTGGGGATCCGGAAATTCTGGGAGGTGACCTGGAATGTGTGCAGGATGTGGCTTGTTCTGCCCTGCACTTAAAGCTTTTGGGGCAACCGGATGATTTGTCACAGGGGCTGCAAAGAAAAACAATGCATGAGCAACTGATCAAACAGAACTTTTTTTTAGTTTAGGATAAAGTGGTGAGTGGTCAGAACTCCTGTCAGGTTTTCAATTCTGTCTATCACCTTTAGGGAGATTTGCTCACTCTTATTTGTCCTGGTAGCCAATGTCACCAGGAATGAAAGCAATTAAAAAAAAAAAAATACAATATTTTGCATTGTCACCAGAACAGCAAGAATGGGGAAATCTTTAATTTAGGACCTATGTCAGTTGTGACAACTAAGAGGGCATTTCTCTCTCTCTCTTTCTGTTGCGTTTCTAGGACAGGGAGTCGAGGAAAATGTATCCAATGGGAAGAGAAGAAGGGGGTAAACTGTGTCTTCTATTGGAAATAATGCAAGGCATCCCCCCACCCCAAAGCCCTAAAGTGTTGCAAGTTTCCCAATCGGGATTCTTCAGAAGACTGGTTCTTTGGAAGCTGATTAAAAGCACAAACATTTAAATATTGCAAACATACAACTATTCTCAAATTCATTATAAATGTTGGTGGAAATATAAGGATGGTCAGTTTAATCACAATACAAGTGACAACAGCAATACTGCCATTGATTTTTTTTTTATAAGCAAACAGAATACTGCAATGCTTTAAATTGTATTATATTAATGTTAAAACAATGCTCCAAGAAACATTGGTTTCAAAATTATTTTTTTTTATCTTAATGCATTCTATGCATTAAGATAAAACTACTTCTGTGTGCAGTAGCCCCCTTCATACTTACCTGAGCCCCATCTCGATCCAGCGATGTTGCACGAGAGCCTCAGCTATTGGGGACTCTCCATCCTCACTGGCTCCCACTGCTGTCAAAGTCATTGAGCTAATTAGGAGAGTGAGGGGGTGGGGCCGAGCCGCATCTCCATGTCTGAATGGACACACAGAGCAACCGCTTGGTTTGGGAGGGAGGGGCCAGGATGCCGGCGAGGGACCTGAGAAGAGAATCTGGGTTGCTCCCTGCAAAACCACTGCACAGAGCAGGCAAGTATAACTTGTTTGTTATTTTCTTTTTCCAAAAAAAAAAAAAAAAAACAAACTTATTCTGAATGATACAAAAACATGGATGCACTCCATAAAGTGACACAAAAACTTACGTGCGGTTATCACCATCCTTTGAGAACGCTTGGCATATGCAGGCAACGTGTCCACATTAAAACCTGTGAATATTCACTTTGTTAGAAGAACAAATCACAATATTATATTATTATTATATTAATAAATTACTCAGCACCACTTACCCATTTCTATAAGCGTGACAACTACATCTGGTAAAGTAGGCTGTGTACGTGCTGTATGTTCACAGAATGATTTGGCACTGCGCCCAATCTCTGTCAGATCTGTGAAAATGGAATCATTAAATCAGTATGATTATGAAAGATGTGCTGGTCTGACAAAGATTTGTTCCCCTTAGTTATTTTTATATAAAATTAGCTTTTTGTCAAGTATATACGCAAAAAATTCAGCCAAAGGAGGACCAGTTCCCAGGTAAGAGGGTCCCCTGGACATACTCTGCCTTCAGCAATAAGGCCCCTTTTACACTAGTGGACCGATCAGGTCCGCCTGTCAGTTTTTTGGGCGGATCCAATTGGATTCTCCAGTTTTCCCTATGCAGCTGCGCGTCTAAACGGCATGGGTCCGTCTACACCCGCTCAAATGAGATCCTATCCACTTAAAAAAAAACATTCCCCATCCATCAGGCCAATAGAATGGCAGTCGGATGTAAATGGTCAGGTGGTCCGTTTACATCTGACCGCCCATAGACGAGAGCAGGCTGTGTCCGCTCTGGATAAACAGAGTGGACACAGTCCAGCCCTCCACCTGCTCGGTGGGGATAAGCTGACAGATTCCCCACTGAGCAGGCGGACTCCAACAGATCTGACCCTGTGTGGAAGGGAGCCTAAGTTATCTGCAGCAGGAAGCTACCTGACCTGCGAACAATCCAGGGGGCACTGAGCCCTCCAGTAATGATCTGAGGTACACCTGCAAACCTCTCCTCCACTCTGTGCAGGCACTACTAGAACCAGTTTCCAAACCAATGTCCTTAGGAAGGACAGTTTGAGAGAGGCTGTTGATTTTCACTTCATGAAGCACAGGGACCAGGCAACAATCCTTGTTGTGAGGGGGACTCCCGCTTTATCCCAGGGGTAAAAGCACTGTAAAACCTAGATAGTGTCCAAGGAAGCCTGAAGAACACTTAGTCAAGGTGGGAGCACCCAACATAGAAGGAACCATTTGTTCCAAGGCCCCAGATGGTAATCCCTAGGATGGAGGTGCTCCAACGAGTGGAATGCCTCAAGAACTGGAAGTCAAAACTGGGACTACCTGATCTGTAGAGACAAGCTTGTAGGCTTCCTCAGAAACCTAGCCTTAGATCACAACAGTTCCCCAAACATTGAAGAACAGCACAGAACGCATATTAATTATTTTATATTCTATGTAAGGCAAATGAGAATAAAGAATGTCCTGCAACATGTAACCAACAGAGTTCTGGAAGTATACACAGAACATGTTTTGCCCAAGTATCAGATTTCTCTCATAACAGTTGAACGTGAGTCCATGATGCTCCATGCATCAATGGAAAATAAGAGCCATGTTTACTTTTTGTTGATGTATTTCTAGGATGCTTGAATCATACTCACAACTTTGTAGCATCTCAGTCAGGGTTTCTACTGCTGCTTTTTCTGAACTCTCAAAACCAGCTTCTGTGAGCAAAGAACTCACAACTACTTGTAGGGTTCGCCTACGAGCAAGCAAGTAGTTATCAGCAGGAGTGGAGTTACCACGGCCACAGGATCGCTGCGGAGAAACAAGATTTATCTTAAAATTTAAACTTGCCTAAAATATTGAAAAATAGTGCAACTCATCTCAGATGATAATCATGTAATGTATTGTGAAATATAATTTTTAAAAAGCAGTCGATATAAATGCAGGCACCCAGAAGTGCTTTTACAACTAAATATTTTTATGGAAAGTATTTATGACATTTTAGCCAATATAGAGGCCACAATATTAATAGGGAACAGTTATAGCTTTCATTTCGTATGTATACATTGGGGGAGATTTACTAAAACTGGAGCACTCAGAATGTGGTGCAGCTGTGCATAGTAACCAATCAGCTTCTAACTTCAGCTATCAATAAAACCTGAAACCTGTGCAAAGCTGCACCAGATTTTGTATGCTCCAGTTTTAGTAAATCTACCGCATTGATTAAAAAAAAAAGGGATTTTATTAAAACTTACCGTAAAATCTTTTTCTCCGAGTTCACTGACAGACGCAGCTCTTCATGACTTTGTGGGGTTTTATGTTCGTCTTACCAGGAGTTAACTAGGCAGGGAAAGAATTCAGCTGGCCCCTCCCCTGGGGGCCGTCCTCCTTTCCTACATTAAAACCCCCCCTCACAGAGGAGCTCTCCAGTTTGTACACAAGCCGTACCAAAAACAGAGCCCAGAGGGGTGGGTGCTGCGTCTGTCAGTGAACTCGGAGAAAAGGATTTTACGGTAAGTTTTAATAAAATCCCTTTTTCTCCTACGTTCACTGACAGACGCAGCTCTT
>BLSH010412575.1:950954-961799 GCA_018402905.1 Glandirana rugosa
TACATTTGTGACGTAAAGGGACGAGACAGTCACCCGTACATTCTCTAGATGACTAGGGACAGTGACCCTAGTCAATCTAGAGAATACGGAGACCGTCGGGTCGGGGGAGTGTCCATATTGTGCGGATCCCTTGTGTCAATTGGGGTAAGTAACGGGGGACGTCCAATTGGGGAAGGGGCGGTCACTGTAAATTTGTCATTAGTCACCGATAAATTTAAAGACTAGCGACATATTTACAGTAACCAGGGTTTTTTCATAGTTTTTACAGGCTGTACAGGTGACGTTATAGCGTCAGGGATATTTTAGCGTCTAGCGGCGGCAATGATAATTTTTTTTTCTTTGAGGGGGCTGGGCTGCCAGAGGCATAAGAGATCTAACTGATCCCAGTGACAGGGATCAGTAGATCTCTTACATGCCCACTGACAGAGCAGGGAAATGCAGTGTTTACATCTGCGTTTCCCCATTTTTCTTCTGTGCCAGGCGATCGTGGCTCGCCTGCAGACATCGAGTCCGCCCGACCCGCGGCCATACTGCTGGAGAGTGCGTTGCGCTCCCGCCCGCTAGCCGCGCATGCCACTTTGCAGCAGTAAATGTACGCGAGCCAGCCATTAACTGGTTAAAGTGGTTGTAAAGTCTAAACTTTTTTACCTTAATTATTATTATTATTATTATTTTTATAATACAGGATTTATATAGTGCCAACAGTTTGCGCAGCACTTTACAAAATGAAGGCAGACAGTACAGTTACATCACAATTTGGTACAAGAGGAATCAGAGGGCCCTGCTCGTTAGAGCTTACAATCTAAGAGGGAGGGTCAATCGATACAAAAGGTAATATAGCTGTGGGGGATGAGCTGATGTAGAAAGTAAGAGAGTATTAGATAGAAGCAGGATAGGCTCCTTTAAAGAGAAGGGTTTTCATGGATTATCTAAAGATGGATAGATTAGGAGAGACAGATTGGGGTAGGGAGTTCCAAAGGATGGGAGAAGCTCTGGAGAAATCCTGGAGGCGAGCATGGGAGGAGGTGACGAGGGAGCTAGAGAGCAGGAGGTCTTGGGAGGACCGAAGAGAGCAACTTGGTTGGTATTTTGAGACCAGGTTAGAGATGTAGCTGGGGGCAGAGTTGTGGATGGCTTTGTAAATGATTGTTAGTACTTTGAATTTTATTTGTTGGGTGAGTGGAAGCCAGTGGAAGGATTGGCAGAGTGGGGTGGAGGACACTGAGCGGTTGGTAAGGTGGATGAGTCTTGCAGCAGTATTCATTATGGACTGAAGGGGGGACAGTGTATGTAAAGGTAATCCAATGAGGAGAGAGTTGCAGTAGTCGAGGTAAGAGATAACCAGAGAGTGAATTAGAAGCTTGGTGGTCTCATTGGTTCAAAAGGGGCGTATTCTAGCGATGTTGCGTTAATGCATTCCTTGTATTAAGGTAAGAAATGTTTAGATGTTAGCATCGCCCCCTCAGCCCTCCATTACTTACCTGAGCCCTCATTCTAGCCAGTGCCGTGCACGTCTGCAGGTCTTCTCTCCCCTTAATTCCGGGTCTCGCTGGGGCACCGGAAGCTATTAGCTCCCGCTGCTGTCAATCAAAGCCAGTGACGAGGAAGGCGGGGCCCAGTCCCGCTGTCTGTATCAATGGACTCGGGTATGAGCATGCACAATGGGAAGCAGCTTACTGTGGGGGCACTGGACAGAGAGAAGGGGCCAGGAGCGCCGACGGGGGACCCGAAAAGAGGAGGTTCCTGCCCGCTCTGTGCAATTCCATTGCACAGAGTAGGTAAGTATAGACATGTTTGTTATTTTTATTTTTTTAAATTTACCTTTACAACCCCTTTAAAGCTTCTATCATGCTAGTGCACTAGTTATCTGTTTTAACTAAAGGCAAAACGTATTCCTGGGGCCTCCATGGCAGCATACATGTTATAGTAGCCCTGCCTACTTCCACCAACAGGATCAACGCTTAGCTATAAAGAGTTAATGCAGTAGTAATGTCCTCTTTGTGATTTTTACCTATAGGTAAGCCTATAATAAGGCTTAGCTGTAGGCAAAATGAATATCTCCTAAACGTGCACCGTTTAGGAGATATTCACCCTGGATACAGCCAGTGATGTCACCAGCGCATGCGCTCTGAAGGTCCAGCATACCGTGCCCGACCGTTAGAGCACCGCGCTGTAACCGAGGGCTCCCGCGCAATTACATCATCATGGGTCCGGCCACTCACACAGCCAGAATCCATGAATCTGGAAGGAAGACTTGGGGAAGATGTAAGCCAGCTCATCAGTGACAGCGCACCACTGGAGGGCTTCCTTCTAAGGTAAGTATTTCATAATGTGCTACTATGTGATGCATACTAGCACATTATGCTATTATTTTGCAGGGGTATGTTTTTATTTTTTTATTGCAGCAATTAACTACTGCTTTAACACCCACACAAAAGCCCATTCTTTTTTTTGTTCCTGACAGAACTCACAGCCAGTGTGAAGAGAAGAAACTCTTACCTGTCACCTTTGGTGGTTTTCCGCACAGGTTCAGCCTCTCCTGTAGTGCAGTCCTTGACCTTGGGACGCTAAATACTCTGTTAAGGCAGGGAGCCCCTACTGTGAATCTTTTGGGGTGAAAAAATTGGGTGCTAACTAGCCCCACATACAGCAGTACAGCCCAAGCTATGTTCCTCAGAAGAGCTGCCAGTGTCTGGAGCCTGCCTCCCAGAAGTGAGTGGATCCATGGAACTGTGACACTGCATTTCCAAGACATGAATGTTTTCAAAATTTTTGGAATTTATCTGTGAATGGCCTCATACATTATGTGTTACATCTCCTCTCGGATGCGCTGCAGCTGCGCCATGTTCCAGTATGCATTCTAGTGCCAATTGTGAGAAAGCTAAATGTCTACGTTCAAGGGAATGATGCATAATGCTGAACACGTGAAGTGGATAAAGCACACAAGGGGGCCATCTTTGGTTTGGGCAAGTACTACCCCAGTGACCATCTTGGAGTTGGGCAAGACTGCCTGGAAGTCATCTTGGAAGTGGGCAAGGGGAGAAGGTTGCCAGGAGTGGGAGGCAGGCAGAAGAGTTGAGGAACATGGGTTTAAAGCCCCACAGGGTGTTCACAGGATAGGACAGCATGCCCATAGTCGCAAACCCTGCGTCAAGGGCCATTTCCTGCTACCTAGCTAATAGATATGTGTGAGAGGTGCGCCAGAAATTCAGTCCGAGGTATAGAAAATTCTCTTCCATACTGCAAATGCCAACACTATGGCCTGAAGAATGTGTCAGGATGGCCTGATCCTACATGATCCAACTCTTCCAGGGTAGGGGGCACGCACGCGACTCGCTTCTGCTGTGATTACGCACAGTGGAAGCTAATCAGCGTGTGCACAGTACCCGATGTCCTGCCAGTCGTTAAGCAGAGAGACAGAATGGTGATCTGCCTAAGTAAACAAAGCAGATCGATGTTCTGACATGAGGGAAGGGATGGAGTTTGTGTCCCTGCAAAATTGAATATATTACATCTTTTTCCCTAGTAAAAGCACCTCCCACAGTACAGTAAAACACTGGCTAGACACACAGTTAACCCTTTGATTGCCCCTGATGTTAACCCCTTCTCAGCCAGTGTCATTAGTACAGTGACAGTGCATATTTTTTAGCACTGATCACTGTATCAATGTCACTGGTCCCCAAAAAGTGTCAGTATCAGAATGCCCCCACAATATCTCAGTCCCACTATAAGCTGCTGATCACCGCCATTTTTTTATTTAAAAAAAAAATAAAATATCCCATAGTTTGTAGACGCTATAACTTTTGCGCAAACCAATCAATATACACTTATTGGGATTTTATTTTTTACTAAAAATATGTAGCAGAGTTCATATTAGTCTAAATTCATAAAGACATTCGATTTTTTCAATTTTTTATTGGATAGGTTTTATAGCAGAAAGTGAAAAATATTGTTTTTCTTTTAAAAATTGTCAGTCTTTTTTTGTTTATGGTGCAAAAAATAAAAAACACAGAGGTGATCAAATACCACCAAAAGAAAGCTCTATGTGTGGGGAAAAAGGACAGAAATTGTATTTGGGTACATTGTTTCATGACCGCGCAATTGTCAATTTTAAGTAACACAGTGCCGTTTCGCAAAAAATGACCTGGTCATGAGGTGGGGGTAAATCTTCCGGAGGTCAAGTGGTTCAAGAGGGTGACAGAAGCTCTTCTAACCATTATTCATAGCCACACAGGATTGCTGTGTGAGCCTTGGTGAAGTTACCATATCAAAGTGATTGCAAGCAACTCAAGCTGTATTCCACTACTGTTGCTACCAACTGCATAAAGCCTCCCTCAGCAGACAGCAGACCAACTGCTGGTAAGGAAGCACAAAGGGGATAAGCTGGCACTTTATGTTCAGCCTGAGGCTTTGCCCCTGCTGCCCATTTTCCTTTAAGGTAGGTAAGTTTAATGAGTGGAGAAGAACCAGAGGAGCCAGGTAAGAAACCAGAGGAGGCTCTAGGTAAGAAACTTGCTACAGCATTTCCTCGGTCAGAAGAAGTAGCCTGTATGGCCTTCCAGGAACAGGTTCTCTTTGAGACAGTCCAGGTCAACAGCATTAGAGATGCCCCTGAAGTTGAACACTTGCCATTACTATAGGAAAAAGGCTAGAGTACAGATTGCAAGGTCTTTTTCTCCTTCTAATTGTTAAAAAGCGTAATTTCTCCACTTGTGACCTCTGCATATCCTTTGAAAGTTTTCTGGGTCAAGGTGTTTCAGCATCAGTTGTGGTGGCAAACAGTTCACTATCCAAAAGCTCAAGGTGGCATTATCTAATATCAGGGGCCATTAAGGGCGCACGGGCGCCGCCCCCTCTATCCATGCCACTCCCTATGCTAAATGGATAGATTCATGCACAGCATGAATCTATCCATGGCCGCCACGGCCACCCCCTATTCATGCCTCTGGCCCCATGCAGGATGCCGGGCGCATGAATTACAATGTCGGGGGTCTTTTTTTTTAAGCACCTGATTAGAGCCATAGGCTCTAATAGGCTTCAAAATAGAGTGGACTGCAAGCTCAGAGCATTGCGCTCACAGCTCACTCACATGTGTTAGAAAAGCAAATGAATATTTGCGTTTCTAACACTGAATTGCCTCTCCGCCAATCAGGAAGCACAGGTATGTTACCCATTTCCCGATTGGCTGAGAAGTCAGCCGATCCTATTGGACGCCTTTCTTGGAGGAGGAGGGGGAAGCCGCCGAAGCAAAGCACGCTCCTGCTCGCTGGACACTGCTGCCTGCCCGCCTGCTTCCTAGATAGGGTAAGTGTGAGACTTTGATGTCAGTGCCGTGAGCCCCGCGGCGGGGGTGCTGTATACCCTATCTGTGATGCTGTATACCCTATATGGTGATGCTGCATAACCCTGTATACCCTATCTGGTGATGCTCTATGCCCTATCTGTGATGCTGTATCCCCTATCTGGTGACGCTGTATATACCTGTATATCCTATCTGGTGATGCTGTATATCTCTGTATACCCTATCTGGTGATGCTGTATGCCCTATCTGTGATGCGGTATACTTCTGTATACCCTATCTGGTGATGCTGTATACCCCTGTATACCCTATCTGGTGATGCTGTATGCCCTCTCTGTGATGCTGTATACCCTATCTGGTGATGCTGTATATCCCTGTATACCCTATCTGGTGATGCTGTATATCACTGTATACCCTATCTGGTGATGCCGTATGCCCTATCTGTGATGCGGTATACCTCTGTATACCTTATCTGGTGATGCTGTATACCCCTGTATACCCTATCTGGTAATGCTATATACCCTATCTGGTGATGCTGTATACCCTATATGGTGATGCTGTATACCCTATCTGGTGATGCTGTATACCAGGGATATGCAATTAGCGGACCTCTAGCTGTTGCAAAACTACAAATCCCATCATGCCTCTTTCTCTGGGTGTCTTCTGGTGGCTGTCAGAGTCTTGCTATGCCTCAAGGGACTTGTAGTTCTGAAACATCTGGAGGTCCGCTAATTGCATATCCCTGCTGTATACCATATCTGTGATGCTGTATACCCCTGTATATCCTATCTGGTGATGCTGTGTACCCCGGTATACCCTATCTGGTGATGTTGTATACCCTGTATACCCTTTCTGGTGGTGCTGTATACCCTATCTGTGATGCTGTATACCCCTGTATACCCTATGTGGCGATGCTGTATACCCCTGTATAGCCTATCTGGTAATGCTGTATACCCCTATAACCCTATCTGGTGATGCTGTATTTCTCTGTATACCCTATCTGGTGATGCTATATGCCCTATCCCCTATCTGGTGACGCTGTATATACCTGTATACCCTATCTGGTGATGCTGTATGCCCTATCTGTGATGCGGTATACCCCTGTATACCCTATCTGGTGATGCTGTATACCCTATCTGGTGATGCTGTATACCCCTGTATACCCTATCTGGTGACACTGTATATACCTGTATACCCTATCTGGTGCTGCTGTATATCTCTGTATACCCTATCTGGTGATGCTGTATGCCCTATCTGTGATGCGGTATACCCCTGTATACCTTATCTGGTGATGCTGTATACCCTATCTGGTGATGCTGTATACCCCTGTATACCCTATCTGGTAATGCTGTATACCCTATCTGCTGATCCTGTATACCTGTTAGTAAAAGGGACTTTGCCAGTGTTCCTGGCCATTTCCGGGTGGTGCGCGCACCTCCGTGCGCGTTCGCGCGCTCCCGGAAACGGCGCCAAATGGTGCCTATTTAAACCCTGGACATCCTGCACCAAGTTGCTGCTTGTTCTACAGCGTTCCAGACCTGTGGGCCTCAGCTCCCTACCTGTTCCTGTGTTTCATCTGTTTCCTGTTAACCCGGCTTGCTTTGACCTGTTGTCCGCTACCTGCATCGATCCCCGGCTATCCACGACCATCCGCTTGTCTACTCCTTTGTACCTCCGCTGCCCGCCCGTTAACGAACCTTGCCTGAACTTGACTATCCGCTTGCCTAACCCTTTTTGTACCTTTCTGCCTGCACGTTGCCAACCCTGCTTGTACGACCATTCTCCTGTTTGCACGACCTGCTGGAATCTCACTACAACATCTGTGACCATCCAGCCCTCGTGCCATCCCGCACTCTCGGGCCTCTGTCTACACTACCAGGGGTCCTTGAATCGGGTGCGCAAGAGCGGTTGTTCCCTGCACAAGACAGACTCCACCGTCAGGTACGTAACAATACCCTATCTGGTGATGCTGTATACCCTATCTGTGATGCTGTATACCCTATGTGGTGATGCTGTATACCCCTGTATACCCTAACTGGTGATGATGTATACCCCTGTATACCCTATTTGGTGAAGCTGTATGCCCTATCTGTGATGCGGTATACCCCTGTATACCCTATCTGGTGATGCTGTATACCCTATCTGTGATGCTGTATACCCTATCTGTGATGCTGTATACCCTATCTGTGATGCTGTATACCCTATGTGGTGATGCTGTATACCCCTGTATACCCTAACTGGTGATGATGTATACCCCTGTATACCCTATCTGGTGATGCTGTATGCCCTATCTGTGATGCTGTATACCCCTGTATACCCTATCTGGTGATGCTGTATACCCCTGTATACCCTAACTGGTGATGTTGTGTACCCCTGTATACCCTATCTGGTAATGCTGTATACCCTATCTGGTGATCCTGTATACCCTATGTGGCGATGCTGTATACCCCTGTATACCCTATCTGGTGATGCTGTATACCCTATCTGTGATGCTGTATACCCTATGTGGCGATGCTGTATACCCCTGTATACCCTATATATATCTGGTGATGTTGTATGTAATAGTATCATGTGCGGGACACACAAAACCTGCACCATGACAGTTCTAACTTAGGAAACCCCTCACTCCTCACCCCCCCCCTCCAAACAACTTAGGAATGCCTAGGTCCTTGTAACAGGCTACAAAAAGTCTGGAGATGTTTTGGCAAGCCTGATCATAAACCAATAAATCAGATCCATTAAGAGACAGCACAGGATGCCTGGGTGATAAGGAAAGGCCATAAACCCCCTCCCTCAGGCAGCTGTGACATTTCAGAGACCCTCAAGCAAATTTAAAGCTTAGAATTACCCACATTTCATAATTCCAGATAGGAACGTGACATCGTAATAAAAGGTATATATTTGAATGTGGAAAGTCATTTCGAATAAACCGAATCCAAATGTCAATGAATTCAATTATAAGGGAACCCACTGCTAGTTCTGCCTCTTCCCAGGGTAACGGAGAGTGAGAAGGCTGTTGTATGCAGACTTATTTGAATGCACTGTGCACGCTGAACTTGAATTCCTTAATGGTGGGTTTGCACGATAATCCCATCCAGAGATATGGTTTTTATATTGCAAACTGCATATTAGGGAGGGTTGTTATTCCACAGGCCGCCCTGGACAGCCCACGGGCCCTCCTTACCCATGAGAGTGGTCAGGGGCATATAACACTTGGCCTCCGGAGAAAAAGGGAATAGACCAGACAGTGTGGAGTTCTCACCTTACCATCAAAGAAAGAACATCCGAGAACCTATGGACTCATCAACAAATCTCTGATTAATCATGGACATTTAAATACAAGTAACTTTTCCCCTTCCATTCTGTCTTTATCTCCTTGCTGCTGTATATTATGTCTCTAATTGCTTTGTAACACCATTTTTCTGGAAATATTTTATCTGCACCAATTTTGACCTTTTCATTATTAAACCTTATTCTGAAAAGTGTTAATCTTGTCCCTAAAGCTCTTAATGCAAGCTAACCTGTTCCTTTGAAGAGTGCTACTGTTTGGGATAACTCATATGAATATCCCTGTCTGTGGTGACAGTGTGTGCTACAGGTGGTTATTCTAAAATCACAAGTGGTATTGCTAAAATCCGGGTCTTCTGGCCAGCATCCAATAGTGGTGGTACTGAAAGGGTTAATTGCTTGAATTTGCCCGGTAACAATCACTCTCAGGCGGCTGGCACTTAGACTTTGGTCCCACAAGCTGGAGAATCTTTGTGCTGGAAGCAGCTGAGAGTGGTATTGTTACGTTAGTGACAATCGCAGTGTGAGCTCAAGGTGGTCCTCTGTCACCGGTGAGTGAGGAGGGCAGTGATCTGATATCCGCATTCGTCACATTGTATACCCCTGTATACCCTATTTGGTGATGCTGTATACCCCTGCATACCCATCTAGAACTGAGGGTAGTCTCATGTAAGGCAATTCCTTTGGCCTGATTTCACCCCAGGCCTTCACAGGCCTTTGTTCTTCGAGGGACAAGTTGACTCAGTCTTTGGTCAGGTGATTTCCCTATTGCTGAAGCTCAGGGGTCTGGCCTGGAGCAAGGAAGTCTTCTCTTCCTGTTTTAAGGAATCCCCATGGAAAGACACCTCAGACAGTGGATCTTTTTGGGGAAGAGATGTAGACACCCTTGATATCAAGGGGCTTGGTTGCCTTTGGCATCTTGTTTCCCAAGGTAACATCCAGACGTTCTGGGCTGTTTTATACAATCTGGATCCAAACAGACAATGCCATGAAGGTGGCGTACTTCAATTTTCAGGTAGATTTAGAGTTTTGCAGTAGCAAAAGATTGGTATCCTTGGCAAAACGTCAGGCTCCAGCCTTGTCAGGTATGAGTATACATAGGGACAGGCAGACTGCATCTGGCAGCAGCACCTAAACCTGTAAGACTGATTTCTACCCCTGGAGCTATTCCTGTAGTTGTGTCCCAGGTAGGCAATTTCAGAGGTCGACTACTGGGCCCCTGAGGTCAAACTAAAGACTAGACAATTTTAGCTCAGGTGCATTGGTAGGATGCTCCAGTGACTCTCAGTACTTCCTTCCCTCATTTGTCTTGCATGTTCAGAATAGAAAGCATTCTGATGTTCCTCATTGTTCCAGGCAGATGTGGTACGCCAACCTAAAGGGATGCCGGACAGTTGCTCCATAGGAGCAGCTGGGCCTAGGTGAGCATTTAGCCCTTAACCACTTGCCAACCGTGTAACGTAGTTACACGGCCGCAAGTGGCACTCATTGTTCTGGGATGGCGTGTTATAACGTCCTCCCAGAATCGCACGCACCTGGGAGCATCCGTGACCGCCGGGTCTGTGAGACACGGCACATCATGGATCACGGTAAATGGCCGCTTAGAGCGGCCATTTACCACGTGATCGCTCCGTCAAATGACGGAGCATCACATGTAAACAAGCTGGCAGAAGTGCCGGCTTGTCTCTCCCCTCTCCGCACCGATCGGTGCAGTGTGACAGGATAGGGGGGAGAGAGGAGATGCAGCGCTGCTCTTGGCAGGATCTGAAGTGCCCACAGCACCGCTATGTGCCAGGCAGGGACCCCTCATCACCCATGCACCCTCAGCCATGCCCACCCATCCGTCACCCATACATCCATGCCCACCCATCCGTCACCCATACATCCATGCCCACCCATCAGTCACCCATACATCCATGCCCACCCATCCGTCACCCATACATCCATGCCCACCCATCCATCACCCATACATCCATGCCCACCCATCCGTGCCCAGCCATGCATCCATGCTCACCCATCCATCACCCATGCATCCGTGCTCACCCATCCGTGTCCGCCCATCCGTCACCCATGCTCACCCATCCGTGTCCACCCATCCGTCACCCATGCTCACCCATCCGTCACCCATACATCCGTGCTCACCCATCTGTCACCCATGCATCTGTGCTCACCCATCCGTGCTCACCAATCCGTGCCCCCCATCTGTCACCAATGCATCTGTGCTCACCCATCCGTCACCCATGCATCCATGCTCACCC
>BLSH010412575.1:980235-991208 GCA_018402905.1 Glandirana rugosa
CCTGAGTCCGAAAGTGTGACACTTCGCGGACTTTTTGTGGGGTCACACTTTCCCCAGATTAACGTTGCCCACCGACTGTCTCTTACTCTACCGGTAAAACATAGACGGTATCCGTCCCTGTTTAGATTAACGGTCGTTACCCCTATACACACGACACACTCACACATACCGACAACTCGTCTGGTTAGTTGACTTTTTGAGTTTCACCACGACAGATGAGACACTTAGTACACGGTGCACACACAACCATCACCTTTTCCACTAACACGTTCCTAACGTTCCATTGGGTGTCAATGGACACATGTCTGTTGACAACCGCTGCTCCGTAGAGGAGAATGGACGGTCTGGTCAGGTCCACCTGAAAAACTGACAGACGGACCCGATCAGTCCGCCCGCGTGAAAGGGCCCTAAATGTTTCATAACAGCTATGAGACTCCCATACACTTCTGTGATTCCCCAAGCTACCTTGCAATCCTTGCACAATCACCTTTTCCACTACCAACACACACGTGGCACATGATTCACAGAGTAGACAGCACCACTTTGAGTTTTTCAGTTGATTGGTCTGCTCAACAGCCATACACACTCACACAGCACACATATCCCCATTGCTGGCAATTAGATTTGTCCCTGCCTATGGCAGATACAAAATGGCCATCTCATTCTCTGTCAGCCACCCGTTGCAATTAGACCCCTTTCACACTGGGGTGTTTTTCAGGCGCTTCACAGTGTGAAAGCCTGAGTCCTTCTTAGGGGTTAAAAGCACCCGCTGCCGCCTGATTAGCGGCGCTAAAACTAGCGGCACTTTACCACTACTGCCCCCGACGCACCAGTGTGAAAGTAGCCTTACAGAGAACGTGAGGAAACAGCCAAATGATAAACTCCCACAAAGATTAAAGCAGAGTTCCACTGATTTAAAAGTCAGCAGCTACAAAAAGTGTAGCTGCTGACTTTTAATAAGCAGCTACTCACCTGTCCCAGGCTCCAGTGATGCGGCTGGCTGAAGCCTCGCTCCTCTCCCCCTCCTCTCTGCGGTGCCGGCATTGCAAGTGTGGGCAGCCGGCTGTGGCTACACAGCCAGGCGTGCACTGTGCATGTGCGAGCCGTGCTGCTCGTTGTAAATGGCCGGACAATCTTTTGGGACCTGTAACATGTCCCAGAAGATTGCAGGGAGGGAGGGGGGAGAGGTGAACTTCCGCTTGGCGCCGTGGCGCCAGGAGAGGAAGTGGGAGCTGGGTACCTCTGAAAACTAGGTACCCACTCCCCCACAAAAAAAATGAAATGCCAATTGTGGCATATCAGGGGGTCACTAGTACTTAAAGAGGAAGTTCCACTCTTGAGTTTAAAACTAAGCTTACATGCACTGGTATTACAATACAACTACACACGCCAGGTGGCATAACAGTCTCTTTAAGAGTTGTTCATTCTTTCATTGGTACATAGAAGGCCAACTTATTCAAATTATATTTATTATTCCAAAAATGCATAGCAGTGCACTGAAATACATACAGCATAATTATTTATAAAAACAAGGAAGAAAATGACATACAGGAATATTAAAGCGGAGTTCCACCCTAAAGTGGAACTTCCGCTGGTTGGATTCCTCCCCCCCCTCAGGTGTCACATTTGGCACCTTTCGGGGGGTGAGGGGGAAGAGGACACCTGTCTTTAGACAGGTGTCCTTTTCCACACTTACGGGAGCTCTGGCCGGCGGACGCGGCCGCTGACGTCAGAAGCCCGGCTCCCTCCTCCCTGCTCACTCTGCTACTGGCCGCCTGGCCAGTAGCAGAGCGTGGCAGAGCTCGCGTATGCGCGGTAAGGTGCCCGGCGTGAAGCTGTACTGCTTACACGTCCGGGTTCCCTTACCCGCGATGGAGGCGGCTGCACCCGTCCCCCGATCCGAAGATCGGCGGCGGGTGCCGACATCGCTGGAGTCCAGGACAGGTAAGTGTCCTAATATTAAAAGTCAGCAGCTACTGTATGTGTAGCTGCTGACTTTTAATTTTTTTTTTTAGCCCGGACCTCCGCTTTAAGTCAAGTTTAGCACTTGGGAAGCATTGCTTTATCCTGGTGGGAGCACACCAGGGACAGTCAGTACCACTTTGCTCAGAACAGGCTCTTGATGAATTACACCATTTGGGTGCATGCAATGTGAGGCAGGCAGGGTCCATATAATTGTTTAGTTGGTCCCTAGGATAATTTAAAAGGGCATGCCATTTTGTATGTGCATGCAGCTCATAGTTGATACTATCAGAAGGCATAACTCTCATCACCCCAAGATTAATGTTTTGGATTTAGGAGAGATTAAACCTTTTCCCTCTGATATTTGGGAATGAACAATCTTCCCAAACAGTTTGGTGCCCCAGTGTTGAATGAATATTCCTTCTTTTCATATTTCAATCTATCTTTATTGTTAAATGCAATATACATAATGACCAATAATTAATCATATTAATTAGTTATAAGGCACATAAGGAAAGAGCGAAGAAAGCCATGGATACACATACCATATACAGTATCTCACAAAAGTGAGTACACCCCTCACATTTTTGTAAATATTTTATTATATCTTTCTATGTGACGACACTGAAGAAATGACACTTTGCTACAATGTAAAGTAAATGGGGAGCAGGTGTGTTAAATTTGGTGTTATCGCTCTCACTCTCTCATACTGGTCACTGGAAGTTCAACATGGCACCTCATGACAAAGAACTCTCTGAGGATCTGAAAAAAAGAATTGTTGCTCTACATAAAGATGGCCTAGGCTATAAGAAGATTGCCAAGACCCTGAAACTGAGCTGCAGCACGGTGGCCAAGATCATATAGCGGGTTTAACAGGACAGGTTCCACTCAGAACAGGCCTCGCCATGGTGGACCAAATAAGTTGAGTGCATATGCTCAGCGTCATATCCAGAGGTTGTATTTAAGAAATAGACGTATGAGTGCTGTCAGCATTGCTGCAGAGGTTGAAGGGGGAGGGGGGGTCAGCCTGCCGGCACTGGGGAGCTACAGTTCATTGAGGGAACCATGAATGCCAACATGTACTGTGACATACTGAAGCAGAGCATGATTCCCTCCCTTCGGAGATTGGGCTGCAGGGCAGTATTCCAACATGATAACGACCCCAAACACACCTCCAAGACAACCACTGGCTTGCTAAAGAAGCTGAAGGTAAAGGTGATGGACTGGCCAAGCATGTCTCCAGACCTAAACCCTATTGAGCATCTGTGGGGCATCCTCAAACGGGAGGTGGAAGAGTGCAAGGTCTCTAACATCCACCAGCTCTGTGATGTCATCATGGAGGAGTGGAAGAGGAGTCCAGTGGCAACCTGTGAAGCTCTGGTGTACTCCATGCTCAAGAGGGTTAAGGCAGCGCTGGAAAATAATGGTGGCCACACAAAATATTGACACTTTGGGCCCAAATTGGAAATTTTCACTTAGGGATGTACTCACTTTTGTTGCCAGCGGTTTAGACATTAATGGCTGTGTGTTGAGTTATTTTGAGGGGGCAACAAATTTACACTGTTATACAAGCTGTACACTCACTACTTTACATTGTAGCAAAGTGTAATTTCTTCAGTGTAGTTACATGAAAAGATAGAATAAAAAATTTTCAAAAATGTGAGGGGTGTACTCACTTTTGTGAGATACTGTACATACAGTATAATCCGCTAGTACAACTTGGGAAATAACAAACACAAAATGTTTACTGAATAAAAACTACAGAAAACGAAAGTGTAGGTTTGGTTTTGTAGAGTATGAGTTCAGTTGGTAGATAACATGAGGGGAGAAAACATTAGATCAAGAGGTACAATGTGAGGGTGAACTGAGGGTTCCAAATGGAATTCAGTGGTTATATATTACAGTAAGGATGTCAGGTGACCATGGGTGGTGACGTAATTTCCAGCCGGTGAGACGCACACCAATGTGGACTTCCGGTTCTGTTTTTTTTCATGCCTGTCTATTACCAAATCAATGTGAGTGGATATGTTTTAACCTGCTGATTTTATATTTAATCAGAAATAGAGGTTTATTGAATAGAATGAGCAGTACATCCACAATTGCAACATCAAATTAACATCATACGTTCAGTTTGAATTCATGCATACACAATCAGGGCATTGGCAAAGTTGGCGGTACATCATTCATATGAGTGTATCTGCATAACATATCTACCATACTTAGTGGTCTTTGTGGATAACCTAACATCATTCTTTTTAACCTCAGTAACTTATACACTATGTCCTAAAACAGTGTACACACAGATAGAACCACAGTCCCGCTTGGTCTACTGACTTCATTTACAATACTGCTCCAAGTTTAGATATACAGCCCATTCGACCTGCAGTAATCTGTCTTTAATCAGCTGTTCCGGGCCAGGCCAGGGGTATCCAACCAAGATTGCCAGAGTTTAGTGAATTTTTGAGGGGCGTTTCTGTGTTGGTATGTATATTTTTCTCTGATCAACATGTCATTGGCCATATTGATCCACTGTCTCACCTTGGGAACCCTGGATGACATCCAAAACTGTGCTATTAGTTTGCGGGCGATGTATAATAATCGCAGATCCAAACCTGCTGATTTTATAATAAATAGTGGAATTCTACTATGTGGATTTCTTTTGCCATTTATTTATGCATGAGCACACTATTGCCCTAAATATGGAGGAACAAGGGTAGCGAGGAGAACAACAAAGACCAACACACCCAGGATATTCAATAAGCGCATATGATTCCTATCACTGGGAGTCCATAGCAGCTGGTGAGTGTGTGGGCACACAGAAAGGGAGCACAAATTGCACTTCATTTTGAACCTACAAGCACTTTGGCACTTTCATGATGGACATGAAGATTGTTTGATTGACACAACAGTCCCCCTGTCAGAACAAAATAGCTCAGCAGGGGAGATCGCTGTACTAACATTGGATAGTTAGTACAGCAGCTCCAACCTGAGCTGTCAGTAGTGTGTACGGGGCTTAAAGTGTTTGTAACCATAAAAAATAATGTCACTGCCAGCCCCTCTGTTTTATGCAGCCATAATGCACCGTGTAAGTATTTTTTAAAACAAAGCCTCTAAATACCTTTTTTTTTCCGGAGATCTTCAAGCTGGTCACGTGACTCCCAGCTGCTGTCCTACTCCGATCCAGGACTACAGCAGGAGGTCCCGAGATCTCCCTCTGATGTCAGCCGGGGAGGTCACGTGACCGCCATGCTGTCCACTCAGCCCCTCCCACTGTAGCCCTGGAATAGGAGAGTGGCCGGGAGTCACGTGACGGCCTGAAGATCTCTGAAAAAGGTATTTAGAGGCTTAGTTTTAAAAAAAATACATACACTGTGCATTATGGCTGCATAAAACCAGTGCTTTCTTTTAAAGTTTGATTTTTTACTGATAGCGGCAGGAGGGGGGGGGGGCGGAGACACAGAGACACACAGAGCTGACAAGCAGGAAGGGGGGAGAGAGGAGAACTACGGATGATGGAAGCATGCAAACTGACCATGGTTATCAGGGCTCAGCAGCCATGATTATCATGGGCGGACACAGAAACTGACAGGATCAGTCAGGATTTTTACATTTTAGAAAGGGGCAGATTAGACATGCACTGTGCTGGTTAACTACTTCCCGACCGCCTGCCGTGGCTTGACGGCGGCAAAGTGGTTCGTTATCGTGAAACCAGGGGTGTAACGATAGGGGTTGCAGGGGTTGCAATTGCAACCAGGCCCCATGGTCCAGGGGGCCCATGTGCCTCCCTTGTACACCTGAATAGGAGGGATGGCGGGGGTGGCATTTAGAGGACCCAATCTCCTCCATTTTCCTCTATCCAGTTTACTTGTCTTCTGCTGTTCCCAGGGCCCCTGTGTGCTTCCCTGGTCCCCCTGGGGCCTGCTGCAGAACTTGTGAAAGGGCCCCACTGCAGTACCGTAATAAAGGGACCCACGATAGGCGTAAAGGGCCCCAGGATCAGTGGGAAGAGGGTAGGGCCCTGGCCAGGGGTCAGGGGGCCCTTCATAATTTCTTGCATCGGGGCCCTGAAGGTTCTAGTTACGCCTCTGCGTGAAACGCCGTCACAGCGGCTGCGAGAAGGAGTATTGTGAGCACGCAGCCGGAGGCGCGCTCGCACACTCACTGTGCTCTGAGGGGGCCAGGGCGCGGGTAGGGCGGACTCGATCTCCGCCGGCTACTCACGATGGCTCCCCCGCAGTGAGAGAACAGAGGTCCGTGTATGTAAACACGGATCTCCGTTCTCATAGAGGGGGAAGGGATTTGATCACAGGCTTCCTGTATATGGAAGCCGTGATCACTCCCCTCCCCCTGCCAGCCCAGCCCCCATACAGTTAGAACACACTGAGGGAACATAGTTAACCCTTAGAGCGCCCCCTCCAGGTTAACCCCTTCACTGCCAATGGCATTTACACAGTAATTAGTGCATTTTCATAGCACTGATCGCTGTATAAATGCCAATGGTCCCAAAAAGTGTCAGAATAGTCCGACATGTCCACCGCAATATCGCAGTACCGCTAAAAATCGCAGATCGCCGCCAATACTAGTAAAATATAAAAAAAATAAAAACCCCATAAATTAATTCTCATCATTCATAAACGCGGCAACTTTTGCGCAATCCAATCAATAAACGCAGATTGCGATTTTTTTTTTACCAAAAATATGAGGAAGAATATAAATTGGCCAAAACAGATGAAAAAAAATGCTTTTTTATATATTTTTTTGGATTTGTATTTTAGCAAACAGTGAGAAATATTGTTTTTTTTTTTGCAAAATTCTTGATCTTTTTTTGTTTATAGCAGTGATCAGAAAGGATGCAGAGGTGATCAAATACCACCAAAAGAAATCTCTATTTGTGGGAAAAAAAGGATGCAAATTTCGTTTGGGTACAATGTTGCATGACCGTGCAATTGTCAGTTAAAGCAACGCAGTGCCAAGTCACAAAAAGTGCTCAGGTCCTAAACTTGAGTCGCTCCTATTAGAATGGTTCCATTGCACTGCATGGAGCGCGACTTGTCAGGCGTCACATTCAAAATACTTACAGACTGTTTATTTCATTCGTTTAGTCACGTTTTTTCAAAGAAAAAACAGATAAAGTTTACATTAGTTTGTCATCAGATTTTCATCTGTTTTTCATCAGTTTTTTTACATCCACCAGCTCCTAACAGCGCAGTGGCTGAAATATCCCATCTTTCAACTCACTGCCCCTGCATGCAGTCCCCACCTCCCCATTGATTCCCGATGCAGCTGTGTGTGGGTACCGAGATGGAGGTGCATGTGCTCAGTAGCCAGGTGCCCGCGTTGTGCGGGGGGAAGCAATGGCTGTAGTCCTGTGCAACCTAGAAGCTGGGACACACTGTGAAGGAGGGGGGACTGCCCTCTCTGGTAGCTGCTATACGCTGTGTAGGTTATGAGTAAGCAGACAAAAGGTCTGTGAAACGCGTCAACCTGCCACATGCCTTGTGGCTGTAGCTATTGTCTGCCTTGTTGCCAATTATGGAATCTACAATAAATGTTTGATGCTTATCATCTTCGGAGTGCGGTCTCTATTTGCTATAGCTGCTATGTGTAAACATTCATTCCGTGGTACCTTTTTGTATTAGTACTTGCTGGCTTTGTTTTTTGTTTTTTCCCCTACCTCCTCATCAGTCTGGGTCCATAGGGTTAGGTTTGTTTTCCGTCTGTTAGTTGGGGTATGGGACTAAGAGGCTATGAATGTAGGATGACAGGCTTGGTTGTCAGTGTATTGTCTAATGAATGGGGTGTTGTGACTATGCAAATTTGGTGGCTGACGTGTGGGTGAATATGTTGTAGTTTGCATATGTACTGTATGTGCGGTTGTGTGTGTGGGTATGTGTATGTGTGTGCATGTGCAGGAAATGTTGTGCGTGGCAGCACGTTTCATGTGTTGTTATACAGTATCTCACAAAAGTGAGTCCACCCCTTACATTTTTGTAAATATTTTATTATATCTTTTCATTATTTGAAGAAATGACACTTTGCTACAATGTAAAGTAGTAAGTGTACAGCTTGTATATTTTGTCCCCTCAAAATAACACAGCCATTAATGTCTAAGCCGCTGGCAACAAAAGTGAGTACACCCCTAAGTGCAAATGTCCAAAATGGGCCCAATGTGTCAATATTTTGTGTGGCCACCATTATTTTCCAGCACTGCCTTAACCCTTTTGGGCATGGAGTTCACCAGAGCTGCACAGGTTGCCACTGGAGTCCTCTTCCACTCCTCCATGATGACATCACGGAGCTGGTGGATGTTAGAGACCTTGCACTCCTCCACCTTCCATTTGAGGATTCCCCACGGATGCTCAAAAGGGTTTAGGTCTGGAGACATGCTTGGCCAGTCCATCAACTTTACCCTCAGCTTCTCAGTGGGCATCTTGGAAGTGTGTTTGCGGTTGTTATCCTGTTGGAATACTGCCCTGTGGCCCAGTCTCCGAAGGCAGGGGATCATGCTCTGCTTCAGTATGTCACAGTACATGTTGGCATTCACGGTTCCTTCAATGAATTGTAGCTCCCCAGTTCTGGCTGCACTCATGCAGCCCCAGATCATGACACTCCCACCACCAGGCTTGACTGTAGGCAAGGCACACTTGTCTTTGTACTCCTCACCTGGTTGCCACCACACACGCTTGACACCATCTGAACCAAACAAGTTTATCGTGGTCTCATCAGACCACATGACATCCAGTAATCCCTGTCCTTAGTCTGCTTGTCTTTGGCAAACTGTTTGCAGGCTTTCTTGTGCATCATCGTTAGAAGATGCTTCCTTCTGGGACAACAGCCATGCAGACCAATTTGATGCAGTGTGCGGCGTATGGTCTGAGCACTGACAGGCTGACCCCCCACCCCTTCAACTTCTGCAGCAATGCTGGCAGCACTCATACATCTATTTTCCAAAGGCAACCTCTGGACATGACGCTGATCAAGTGCACTCAACTGCTTTGGTTTACCATAGGGAGGCCTGTTCTGAGTGGAACCTGTCCTGTTAAGCCGTTGTATGGTCTTAGCCACCATGCTGCAGCTCAGTTTCAGGGTCTTGGCAATTTTCTTATAGCCTAGGCCATCTTTATGTAAAGCAACAATTCTTTTTTTCAGATCCTCAGAGAGTTCTTTGCCATGAGGTGCCATGTTGAACTTCCAGTGACCAGTATGAGAGAGTGAGAGGGATAACACCAAATTTAACACACCTGCTCCCCATTCACACCTGAGACCTTGTAACGCTAAAGAGACCACCAGGGAGGGAAAATGGTTAATTGGCCCAATTTAGACATTTTCACTTAGGGGTATACTCACTTTTGTTGCCAGCGGTTTAGACATTAACCAGTTGCTGACCGCGTAACGACTATAAGCGGCGATTCGCGGGACAAAGCCAGGCTGTCGTCGCTTATAGTCATTACGTCGTCGGCAACTGGTTAATGTCTAAACCGCTGGCAACAAAAGTTCTGGCTCTGTCACAGGGCATCGCGAGTCACCGGTGGACTTCCCCCTAGCAGTCATGCACTCAGGTGCACGACTGCTAGGGGGAAGTCCACCGGTGACTCGCGATGCCCTGTGACAGAGCCAGAAAGGGGAACCGCCAATGTAAACACGGCGGTCCCCCGTTCTGACAGGCGGCATGTCAGAGATCTACTGATCCCTGTCACTGGGATCAGTTAGATCTCTGGTGCCCCTGGCAGCCCAGCCCCCATACAGTTAGAACACATACAGGGAACACAGTTAACCCCTTCGCTGCCCCCTGCAGGTTAAGCCCTTCCCTGTCAAGGACATTTACACAGTAATCAGTGGATATTTAAATTTCTGATCACTGTATAAATGTCATTGGTCCCAAAAAAGTGTCAAAAATGTCTGACATGTCCGCCTCAACATCACAGTCCTGATAAAAATCGCAGATCACCGCCATTACTAGTAAAAAAAAAAAAAAAATTGTAAAAACGCCAGAAGTTAATTTTCATGGTTTGTAAACTTTTGTGCAAACCAATTCATAAACGCTGATTGTGATTTTTTTTTTACCAAAAATATGAGGAAGAATATAAATTGGCCAAAACCGATGAATAAATTAGTTTTTTTTATATATATATATTGTTTTTGGATATGTATTTTAGCAAAAAGTAAGAAATATTGTTTTGTTTTGTTTTTGCAAAATTGTCGCACTTTTTTTGTTTATAGCGGTAATCAGAAATGACACAGAGGTGATCAAATACCATCAAAAGAAAGCTCTATTTGTGGGGAAAAAAGGATGCAAATTTTGTTTGGGTACAAACATCGCACGACCGCACAATTGTCAGTTAAAGCGACACAATGCCGAATCGCAAAAAGTGCTCTGGTCCTAAGGTGGGAAATCCTTCCGGCCCTTACGTGGTTAATGGCTGTGTGTTGAGTTATTTGAGGGGACAGCAAATTCACACTGTTATACAAGCTGTACACTCACTACTTTACATTGTAGAAAGTGTCATTTCTTCAGTGTTGTCCCATGAAAAGATAGAATAAAATATTTACAAAAATGTGAGGGGTGTACTCACTTTTTTAAAATACTGTATATGTGGTTGTGGTATGTGGGGGGGGGGGGGGGGATGTGTATGCGTGCAAATGTGTTGGCATGGATGGTGGTGTGGGTGTTGTGATTGGTGCAGATGTGCGATTTGTCATGGGTGGGATTATGGGTATGTGCATGTTTTTGCATGGGTGAATGGGTGTGGGTTTTTATGTGAGGATGCATTTGTGAACATTCATGTATGGGTGGTTTGGACATGTTCAGTATTATGTGGTTATCATGGGTGGTAGAGTATGGAGCCTCTGAGGTACTGCTGGATTGGATAGAAGGTAGAATATGCTTGGCAGAGTTATGGCTTAGTGAGTGTGAGATTATGGGGCGTTATGGTTGTATGCAGTGCATGGTCTAAGTATGATGGAGTGATTTAGGGGGACAATGGGGAACCTGATGTAATGTGGAGGGACAC
>BLSH010412575.1:993747-1004383 GCA_018402905.1 Glandirana rugosa
CGCCGGTAGGCCTCAGAAGAACGTAGTATACGACGTGGAAGTGTGGAGTCTAGTCGGGGTCAAAGACGTGGAAGGGTGGAGACTAGTCGTCTTAAGGACGTGGTGCTTTGGAGTCTAGTGAGGTTAAGGACGTGGGAATTCGGAGTCTCGTGGGTTTAATTACGTGGAAGTGTGGAGTCTAGTGGGGTCAAAGACGTGGAAGTGTGAAGCCTAGTCGGGGTCATTCAAAAACGTGGAAGTTTGGAGTCTAGTCGCGTTAAGGACGTAGAAGTGTGGAGTATAGTGGAGTTAAGGACGTTGAAATGTGGAGTCTAGTGGAGTTAAGGGTGTGGAAGTATAGGTTCTACTCGGGGTTAAAGACGTGGAAGAATGGAGTCTAGTGGGGTTTAGGACGTGGAAGTATGGAGGCTAGTGAGGTTAAGAGTGTTGAAGTGTGGATTTTAGTCGGGGTTAAAGACGTGGAAGTATGGAGTCTAGTGAGGTCAAGGATGTACGTCCCGTGGCCTGCGTATCTAATGTCAACACCCCCCGAGGTGATCTGAGGTGTAAAGTTGCAGGAATTGAGGTGATATGAGGTGTGAAGATGCAGGAATTGCGCTGATCTGAGGTTTGAAGGTGCAAAAACTTACTGGGGCTGATCCGAAGTGTGAAGGTGCAGAAACTGGGGTGATCTGAGGTGTGAAGGTGCATTAATTTGGGTGCTCTGAGGCTTAAGGGTGCAGGAATTGGAGTGATCTGAGGTTTCGTGGTGCAGGAATTCTGCTGATCAGAGGTGGGAAGGTGCAGAAACTGGGGCTGATCTGAGGTGTGAAGGTGCAGCATATGATGCAAGAAGACTCCGGATGGCCGCACTCCTTTCAATGCTTTATTACACAAAAACAATCCATACAGTACAAAAATGGGGGAATAAGCTGATGCGTTTCACACCCCCCTAAGGGCGCTTACTCATAGCTACATGAAGGTGCAGCACCTAAGGGCGCTTACTCATAGCTGTGAAGGTGCAGCAATTGGGGTGATCTGAGGTGTGAAGGAGCAGAAATTGGGGTGGTCTGATGTTGCAGGAATTGGGGTGATCTGAGGTTTAAGGGTGCAGGAATTGAAGTGATCAGTGGCTTGGTGGTGCAGGAATTCTGCTGATCTGATGTGTGAAATGCAGAAGCTGGGGCTGATCTGAGGTGTGAAAGTGCAGGAATTGGGGTGATCTGAGGTTTAAGGGTGCAGGAATTGGAGTGATCTGAGGTTTCGTGGTGCAGGAATTCTGCTGATCAGAGGTGGGAAGGTGCAGAAACTGTGGCTGATCTGAGGTGTGAAGGTGCAGCAATTGGGGCAATCTGAGGTGTGAAGGTGTAGAAATTGGGGTGGTCTGATGTTGCAGGAATTGGGGTGATCTGAGGTTTAAGGGTGCAGGAATTTAAGTGATTTGAGGCTTGGTGGTGCAGGAATTCTGCTGCTCTGAGGTGTGAAATGTAGAAACTGGGGCTGATCTGAGGTGTGAAAGTGCTGGAATTGAGGTGATCAAAGGTGTGAAGGGGCAGGAATTGGGATGATCTGAGGTTTCCATTTACGTTACCATTTTCAATTGATCTTTTAAAGCTCAATATTAATTTATTATCATTATTATTCAAGTCGTTTATAGCATTTACAGAGAGCTTTACAGTAGTCCTGGACGCAATAGGTGATATCTTTAGATTTATACATATCCCGATCCCCCCCGAAGATGACAGTTGTGAGATGTGAGAACATAAATAGAAGTCTCTCAGGGACCTGGCCAAGAAGTCAATCGATTCATCCTGTATCAGGTTCTCAATTAAATACCAGTGCCAGTATTTCTGAGGAGGGCAACCTAAGCTGGAGAACAGTAGTGATGGATGCACAATCAGAGAAAAACATGGCTTTGGTTGTTTTTTTAGGAGGCTTAGAACAGAGAGGCTTGGAAAACAAAGAAATAGTTTATGAGGAAACTTGTGGGCAACTGAGAAGAATGTGCAGTCCGTGGTGTTTGCATGGTGGTTATGGCATTCTTCAACTAGCCTTTCCATGTGTAGTATTTTTTTAAATGTCTGAGATAGGAGTAGGCTAGAGGAGAAAAGCCATGAGACACATCTAAGAGGGGATCTAAGGATACACTGAGATCGCCACTCAAAAGAGACTAAAGAAAGAAATTGACATTTAGGGGTCTATGTATAAAAATTTTGTTTTGCGAATGTCTCATAATTCGCACAAAAGTAACAAATAATACATGTAATACTTGTAATATGTGTCTAATGTCAGTTTCTATTTGTTATCTTTCACTGGGCAAATGTAAGATTCCCTTATACATTAATTCTAAGAGAAAACAGCCATTAAGAACATTCAACCATACGTTTAAGCACATTCACCAATAATGAAAATAGCCAAAAGCTATAAGGTAAGAACATTTGACCAGGAGGGTAAGTAACATGAGGGAGAACTCTGCACTGTGTACAAAACTTATGTAGATTCCTGTGCAAATGGCCGTACAAATGGGTGTTCGGTTGAGTAAACCTGGTTGTTAGGGAGCCGGTGCTTACCAACAACCAGTGACTCCTACCTACCCGGCATATTTAGCTGTAAGCGGGGATTCCCAGTTTCCCAGTTTACCAAAATTCATAATAGACCCTTCAGGTCTGCTTTGGATTTTAAGGGGGCCCTACAAACAAAAATGAATGGGGTCAAATCCAAATTTTTTACCAAAGAAGTGGTGGCCCATCCATTAAGGACACATTGGCGCCACCCCCTCTATCACGCTACCCCTATATGCTAATGGATAGATTCATGCATAGCATGAATCTATACACGGCCGCCATGGCCATCCCCTAATTCAGGCATCCGGCACCTTTCAGGATGCCGGACGCCTGAATTACAGCGGCGGGGGTGTTTTTTTGAAGCACCTGATTAGAGCCATAGGCTCTAATAGGCTTCCAAATAGAGTGGACTCGGAGCGCAGAGCATGAGAAACGAGCGAGCCGGGTGGGCGAGTAGAGATGAGTCTCACTGCCCGCCCCACATCACCGTTCTCCTGTGCTGTAAGGAGGGACACTCCACTGGGGGACACCTGTGATGTAAGGAGGGACACTCTGCTGGGGGATACCTGTGATGTAAGGAGGGACACTCCGCTGGGAGACACCTGTGATGTAAGGAGGGACACTCCACTGAGGGACACCTGTGAAGTAAGGAGGAACACTCCGCTGGGGGATAACTGTGATGTAAGGAGGGACACTCCTCTGGGGGACACCTGTGATGTAAGGAGGGACACTCCGCTGGGGAATACCTGTGATGGTAGGAGGGACACTCAGCTAGGGGACACCTGTGATGTAAGGAGGGACACTTTGCTGGGCGACACCTGTGATGTAAGGAGGGACACTCTGCTGGGGGACAGCTGTGATGTAAGGAGGGACACTCCGCTGGGGGGGCACCTGTGATGTAAGGAGGCACTCCGCTGGGGGCACCTGTGATGTAAGGAGGCACTCCGCTGGTGGCACCTGTGATGTAAGGTGGCACTCCGCTGGGGGCACCTGTGATGTAACGAGGCACTCCGCTGGGGGCACCTGTGATGTAAGGATGCATTCCACTGGGGGCACCTGATGGAAGGAGGGACTCCGCTGGGGGCACCGGATAAAAGGAAGGACTCTGCTGGGGGCACCTGGGATGGAAGGAGGGACTCCGCTGGGGGGCACCTGATGGAAGGAGGAACTCCGCTGGGGGCACCTGATGGAAGGAGGAACTCCGCTGGGGGCACCTGATGCAAGGAGCGACTCCGCTGGGGACACCTGATGGAAGAAGGGACTACGCTGGGGACAGCTGATGGAAGAAGGGACTCCACTGGCATCTGGTGGCAGGCGACGGTGACAAGTGACACGCTCAGGTCTCCCACTGATTCTGCATTATGGTGAGTTGAACTATTTCATTTTATATTACAATGTAATAATAGAAATAATGCGATTTAATAATCCGAACACCATACCAACCATGGTGCTGGGAAGATTGAAGCACCAACACCAGGTGTTTGGAGTATTTTTATCTGCTGATTGTTAAACTTTCTAGAATAAACATATTGCTATTGAGGTGTAGGATCTGGGCCTGCTGTCCCTCCATCCCTCTTTCTTTCCTTCCTTCCTTCCTTCCTTCCTTCCTTCCTTCTCTTCTCTCTCCTTCCCTCCCTATCTCTTTCTTTTTTCCTTCCTCCATCCCTTTTTCATCTCAGACTCGAACCACACACCCTTGAGCCATGCCCCCTTTAAGCCACGCCCACCATTTAGTTTAGACTGTGCCCATTTTTCACCTTGCCAAATTTCTTCGGGCTGGAACCCCTGGTCTTTTTCCCACCTAGCAACACCCCTGGTCGGAGATAGACAATTTGAACCATGTATGGGCAGGCTGAATGTACCCAAGTTGATCGATCAACTTGGGTACAACCAGCCTGCTGGATTTTACATGCTGTTATAGCCGCTAGCAATATTCACTGTGTTCTCCCAGTGGGGACGGCTTTCCCCGCCAGAAAAACTCAATGGCTCGTTGGGAGGGATTCCCCTGTCAACACTGTCTGTGTTGATGGGGAAATTGAGCGATTCGTCTATGGCCGGCCTAACTAACAGAATGATGACCAGGGCACATCTACTGGAAAAGCTTTGTATACATGCACTTAGGCTAATTTTAACATGATTTTCTCTCTCTGCTTAGCTCAGCCTGAGGGTAGAAAGCTTCTGCTTCCTCTTTAGATATCCCATAGTGCTCTGAGAATACTTTGTCATGCATTAAGCATTTGTTTGTAAAACAACAATTTGCTCAATATCAAGTATAAATTTAAAGGAGTTGTAAAGGCAGTAGGTTTTTTTATCTTAATGCATTCTATCTATCTATGCATTAAGATAAAAAAACCTGTGTGTAGTAGCCTCCACAGCACCCCCTAATCACTTACCTGAGTCCCTTCTCTCTCCAGCAATGTCCACGAATGTCTAAGCCGTCTGAGACACTCCTGATTGGCTGAGACACAGCAGCAGCACCATTGGCTCCTGTGGCTGTCAATCAAAGTCTGTCAGCCAATCAGGGGAAAGAGGGGACGGGGCCCGGTCTGAGCTCTGTGTCTGAATGGATACAGCTCTGACTCGGCTCAGGTGCCCCCATAGAAAGCTGCTGGCTGTGGGGGAACTCAGTAGGAGGGAGGGGCCAGGAGCAACAAAGAGGGACCTGAGGAGATGAGGATGCGGACTGCTCTGTGCAAAACCAACTGCACAGAGGAGGAGGGTATAACATAATTGTTATTTTATTAACAAAAAAAAAAACGAGACTTTACAATCACTTTAAGGATTAAATGGATATTTTGGGACAGGTTTTCCCTTATTTTCAATGTTAAAACCCCAAAGTTCTGAACTTGAAGACTAATGTGCATTTAGCTGTTTATTGATCACATTAACTAACGCAGAAGTTTTTTTTACAGCTTTTAACAGAACTGCAGGAAGCAGAAAGATAACATTTTTGAGCCATCATTAATGCCTCAGATTTTTTTCTTTAAACCCTTAGTTATTCTAAACGTGTATGTAGCGCCCTCCACGCTAGGTAGGTGTTAGAATAGGTTTTTGCTGGGTAAGGCAAACTTAGTCAGGCCTGACTGTTTTGATTCTGGGCTGGGAGTGGCTCAGGTAGGACTGGGTGATTCACAGATGGTGTCATCAGGACCTCCCACTTTTTTCCATAAGCCTCTGGTGTTTTCTGGAAAGAGAGGTGGGTGGGGAGGTGTAGCCATCTGGGTAGTTCTAAGGAGCCCTTACCAATCCCCAATCTGGATTGGCAAGGGGCAGGCCTCCTTAAATACCCAGGGTCAGCCCAGACTGGGAGGAGAGGGTTCGGGTGGAAGTCTCAAGATGTTATAGTGTGGAGTCTGTCGTGGCCTAGGCGGAGCTCCCAGTTTTTGGGGTGACCCCAGGCCTGGAGTGCTCGGGTACAGCCAGGAGGAGTGAGATCTTGGTGGTAGACACAAGGTAGAGCGGAAAGGTGAGCAAACAATGGAAGTCAAGCGCTGACCCAATAATGGAAAAAATTTTAACAAGAGAAGAAAATACAATATTTCCCAAATACAGTCCAATAAATCCTTCAACAGTCGTCCATTTGGAGAAATCCAATAAACAATATGCATCAACATAGGTTCCAACTTCTTCCATTGGGAAAATTTGAAAATAGATGGCCACTCACCAGATGGTTTGACCTCCTTTTTACGGGAAGGTCAAAATGCGCCTCTGGAACCACTGTTCCTATAAAGGGGGGTGAATTTTTTCTCTTCTCTCTCTGGTTCTCATTCCGCTATTGAAGAAAAAAGGACTCCAGCAGGGACACAGATGAAAGGATCATTGTGTAGTATTTATTTGCAAATTTGTGGTAAAAACAGTTTAAAAGTTTACACTCACATTTCCATGTGCCTAAAGCCTGGCATTAGGTTGACCAACGTGTAGCTCGTGAGCCTGTGCGGCAAACAGCTGTTGTTTCGAATATAGCGTGTCGAACCGTCCGTATGTCGTTTAGCGTTTACATGCCAACGTCCGGAAGTGCACGAAAGAACGTCTTCAAGAGCGGAAAGGATAGCAGGAGAGATCTTCAGTGTGGAACTACAAGTGTCAGGAGTTGGTGAGCAACATACCCTGGATCCTGGAGGAGGCATGCCAGAGCAGATTGGGGTGAGAGACAGTCTTGGAAGGATGCAGAAGCCAGTATGGGACTTTGATATTGCTGTGGCAGTGGAGAAGGCCATTGCAGCTGAAAGAGTTGGCAGGGCCTCGAAGAAGATGGGCTGGGAGTAGTAGTCCATCACACTAGCTAGCACAGAGTACTTTGCTACACTTTAGGTGCTATTAGCCTCTGCCGTTAATGGGTGGTCCGAAGGTCCTGTTTCAACTACAGCAGGCATCCCCATGTGCAAGCTAGGCCTAAAGAGACATTTTGGAGGCCTGGTAAATATCCTTCCAGGTCTCACCTGTGAGAAGCAAGTATTGTGCAGGAGAGAGGGACCAGGAGTTATCAAAGAAGCAAGAAGTGTGCTGGAGAGAAGGTGGAGAAGTGTATATATGTACCGGAGGTGTATATAGAGGTCCCATGTAAAGAACTGTTCAATTCTTGGGCATCCCATAACCATCCCTACCCCATCCAAGTTTAAATCCCCTAATAAAAAAAAAACAAAGTAGCAGCCTGTTTTGTGTCTCTGGATGTGAGGAAAAAGTGTGATTGAGGACAGTGTGATCAGGTGAACCACAACAACCAGCCAACCCTAAGGGGGACATTGGCTACATGTATGTCAGAGCAAAATAAAAAAAATGCAAACACATATGCACTATATCTCTATAATAGATACACCTTTACCTCGTGTTTTATCCAGTACAGAAAAATGCCTGTTGATCGATTGACTTTAGTACAGCCAGTGTTTTTTTTTCTGTTTCAATTGTTTTTATTGGATTTTTTTAAAAGGGTAAAAGCAATATCAACCTTGTGCAGAGCAGCGAACAATCCTTGCATGCTCTGTATAGACAATAAGAGATGATACATAAGTAGGGGAAAACAAGGTTACAGAATATCGAAGCAATTGAGTGAGGTCTTCTCTAAACTCACAGGTGAGCATTTAGTCACCAACATAAAAGAGCAGGAATAGTATGTTTTGTGCTATAACATGGATATAGAAACGATTAGAACCTTATAAACACTGAGGGGTGGTCTCCACACAATAAACCCACATAACTGCTGCAAGCTATAGTATTCTAACAGCAGGGAAACCTCTCAATGACACTATGCGAATCACTATCAGAATACAATAGTGCAGCAGGAGGGATTTATCCATCAACACTGAATGTGTTTATGGGGGAATCTAGCAATTTTATTTCCTTCCACCAGTGGTTGAAGGAAAGAAAATTGCTTAATGTATGGCCAGATTAGAGGGCTAGTTATTCTTGAGATAATACAAGAGGTGAGGACCAGGGGCATCACTAGGGGGGGCCAGAGGGGGCCATGACCCCCCAACATTGCACTGTGCAATGAACTGCCTGGCATCTAGCAACCAGTGACATCATGGCTGCGACTCCCTCACTGCCCAGTGTTGAAAGCGGAGGAGGATTTAACTTCCTGCTCCTCTGCGCCTAGAGCTCCTGGGCCCAAAGCACTGCAGCAGCTGCTCTTTTAGTTGAGCCGCCGCCCCCTTGTCATGGACTGTCCCGTCGGGCCGACTCCTGGAGACACCTCAGTCCCACTGGTCCGGTGGTGGTGGATGTAGAGCTAAGTCTGGCGCCACTGCCGACAGAAGCGGTGTCTTCAAACAGTAAGTGGCCAGCTCGGTGAGCAGAGCAGCACGAGGCGAGGCTGGCTAGAACCAACTGCCCAGGAGGGAGTGGAAGAAGACCTCACCGCCATGGCGCCACCCTGGCCTGAGCATCAGTGGGCGCAGCATCCTCGGACTCTGAGCCTTCACTCCTTCTCTAGCATCCGCTCCCAGCTCTCACTGACTGTTCTCAACCAGAAGAAAGACAGGCTGACTGAGGGCCCAGAAGTAGATGTATTACACACACCTACCCACAGACAGGGGCTGGGACAGGGGACACAGCATTGGCGTGCGCAAATAGGGTGGCGGGTGTGCCTGGGCACACCCTAATCACCCTGAACTGTGCAGATTCCCCCTGCTGCCTGGCTGCAGAAAAAGGGACTGGGGAATCTCTGTCCTCAGTCTCTTTCTCTGTCTCAAAAGTGAGACATCAGGGATCTGTTTAGACCCCTGTTATTTCACCAAAGCTCCCCAGCAGGGCTCCTAAAAAAAATTGTAAAAAATATAATAATATAATATAATATTGTAAAAAAAAAAAAAAAATAAAATAAAATAAAAATAGACCACTGACACCGATCTCTGCCCTACTGACACCGTCCTCTGCCCTTCTGACATATATACACACACACTCATGTTTGCGCTTTTGTGGTGCACACCCTAATGCAATAGTCTGCGCACACCTATGGGGCACAGCATGGTGACATCTGGTTCAACTACTTTAAGAACCTCTACAAAGATATTCCAGAGGAGGCTCTAACTGTAGAACAAAAAGACATCATCAAAAGACTAAACAATAGGGAGGAAAAATCAAGGACTTTCAGAACCCACTAGATGTACCGGTTGCACTACAAGAAATTAGGGAGAAAATCTAACACCTGCAAACTAAAGAAAATCCAGTGGGATGGACGGAATCCTGCCAGAGATGATTAAGCAGAGTTCCCCAGACGTACACGCTGCAATATGCAAAGTGTTCAATCTAGTCCTGAGTGCTGGTTACTACCCTACAGTATGGACCAGTATGGACCAGCACTCAGGACTAGATTAAACACTTTGCATATTGAGGCGTGTACGTCTGGGGAGCTGTGCTTAATCATCTCTGGCAGGATTCCATCCATAGCACTGGATTTTCTTGTTTACAGGTGTTGGATTTTCTTCCTAATTTCTTGTAGTGTAACCGGTACATCTAGAGGGTTCTGAAAGTCCTTGATTTTTTCCTCCATATTGTTTAGTCTTTTGATGATGTCTTTTTGTTCTACAGTTAGAGCTTCCTCTGGAATATCTTTGTAGAGGTTCTTAAAGTAGTTGAGCCAGATGTCGCCATTTTGGATGTGGAGGTTGTTTTTCTTGGGTCGATAGTCTTCCATGTTTCCCAGAAAGAATTTTCCTGAAGTGCCTCTTCTAACAGTTGCAGGTTTTTGGAGATGAAGTTTTGCTTTTTCTTTTTAATGGTTTGTTTTTATTTTTTCTGTAGGATGTCATGGGCTCTCCTTAGGTCGGTGTTGTCTGTTTCTCTGTGTTTGTTATTGGAGACTATCCGTAAGGTGTTCCTTAATGCTTTGCATTCTTTGTCGAACCATTTATTGGATTGTTTGGGCTGTTTCTGCAATAGTGTGTAATATTTTATGGAAGTCCTTTGCTGCCTGGTTCACACCTCGTGAGCTTATCTCATGGGCATAGTTTTGGAAGTTTTCAAGCTGTTTTTTAACCACTTCACCCCCGGAAGAATTTCCCAGTTTAGGACCAGAGCACTTTTTGCGATTCGGCACTGCGCCGCTTTAACTGACAATTGCGCGGTCGTGCGACTTTGTACCCAAACTAAATTTGCGTCCTTTTTTTCCAACAAATAGAGTTTTCTTTTGGTGGTATTTGATCACCTCTGCATCATTTCTGATCACCACTATAAACAAAAGAAGAGCGACCATTTTGCAAAAAAAAACAAATTTCTTACTTTTTGCTAAAATACAAATAAAAAAAAAATATAAAAAAATATTTTTTTCACCGGTTTTGGCCGATTTATATTCTTCCTCATATTTGTGATAAAAAAAATCGCAAACGACGTTTATTGATTGGTTTGCGCAAAAGTGGCCACGTTTACGGATGGTGAGAATTAATTTCTGGGGTTTTTATTTATTTATTTATTTTTTACTAGTAATGGCGGCGATCTGCGATTTTTAGCGGTACTGCGATATTGCAGCGGACATGTCGGACATTTTTGACACTTTTTTGGGACCAATGACATTTATACTGCGATCACAAATTTAAATGTCCACTGATTACTGTGTAAATGTCATTGGCAGTGAAGGGGTTAACCTGCAGGGTGTAGTG
>BLSH010412575.1:1009254-1020500 GCA_018402905.1 Glandirana rugosa
TATATATATATATATATATATATATATATATATATGTGTGTGTATGTATGTATATGGTGTTGTGACTGGATGGACTAAGGATGTGCCTGGTGATGTGATTGGACTAAGGATATGACTATATATATATATATATATATATATATATATATATATATATATATGTGTGTGTATGTATGTATATGGTGTTGTGACTGGATGGACTAAGGATGTGCCTGGTGATGTGATTGGACTAAGGATATGACAGATGATGTGATTGGATAGACTAAGGATGTGACTGGAAGGACTAAGGATGTGACTGGATGGACTAAGGATGTGACTGGTGATGTGATTGGGTGGACTAAGGTTTTAACTTCCTGATGTTCAGGGTCGTACTTCGGGACTCTAGATTCCCACATTGGGGAATCTAGAGTCCCGAAGTTTGTGTGTGTATATATATATATATATATATATATATATATATATATATATATATTGCATTTTATAGTTGGCCCCCCTACTTTGGTCCCTGTCCCCTCATGTGCCCCAACAAATATGAAAGCTGGGGATGCCACTGGTGAGGACTGAACACCTGACTACTTTAAGGCTCCATGCACACTGAACCCTCTCTGGGCGTTGGATTGTGGCAGGAGACGCTGCTTAGAAAACGCGCTTTTAGCGGCATTTTATATGCAGCACGTTTATCGACATCTGCGTTATTTAGCTTTTTTTTAACTTCGTTAGCTTCCATTGAGTACAAAAAGAGCTAGACGCTGATAAACTGCCATTTAGCGGTGTTTATGAGCGTTTAGCAGTGTATAGCGTTTTTTGTGGTCAGAAGAACGATTCAGGGCGGTCAGATAACAGCCCATAAATGCCACTGCTGTTAAACGACAACAAATATCTATGTGTACATGGACACATAGGATAACATAAAGGGGTGTTGATGGGCTGTTAAAAAAATGATGCCCAAATTACCATAAACGGCTGTTTATCAGCTTCAGTGTGCATGGAGCCTAAATGTCTAAAATAATCAGTAGGTATTTATTTTCACTTATTAGATATACAAAAATGCTATAAATGTTTCCAATGGTAAATTTAATCACTTCAGATCTGCGCTATAGCCGATTGACGGCTACAGAGCGGACCTGCTTTGCCGGGGAGCTGTCAATTGACATCCTCCCCTTTGTGCGCTCCCCACGCACCCTCACGGCCGCTGCCGGCGCATTCTCTTGCCATCTGCATGCCGTGTGAGCGTGCCCGTGGGTCGGGTGGACTGAATGTCCGCCGGAAACCCACGATCGCCTAATAGAGAGGCAGAACGGGGATGTAAACACAGCAGTTTCCCGTTCTGTCAGGGGACATATGGCAGATCTACTGATCCCTGTAATCGGGGATCAGTTATATCTGTCATGCCCCTGCCAGCCCAGCACACACACAGTTAGAACATGCTGAGGGAACACATTAACCCCTTGATTGCCCCCTACGGGTTAACCCCCTCCCTGCCAGTGACATTTATACAGTAATCAGTGGCTATTTTTAGCTCTGATCACTTTATAAATGTCAGTGGTCCCAAAAAGTGTCAAAAGTGTCTGATCAGTCAGCTGCAATATTGCAGTCCTGCTAAAAATCGCAGATCGGCGCCTTTACCAGTAAAAAAATAAAAAAATAAACATGCAGAGCCGTATCGCAAAAAGTGCTCTGGTCAAGAAGGGGGCAAATCCTTTTGGGGCTGAAGTGGTTAACAGACCACAAGAAAGCAAATAAGACAAGTTCATTAATAGGGTTTACATACACTTTAATATGGAGCAAGTACTGCTGTGAGGTGAGCCACTTTCCCAGACCCTAACCAGCTTTCCCTTCACTTGGCTTCTGCACTGTTATCTATTAAGCAATAACTTAGCGTTGAAATGTTTTGCCAGCATCTGCGTTTGCAATTGTAGTTCACAGCTGATACGGTATCTTTCTTGGATTCTTGGTCGTGTTCACACCTCTGACTTGCAACCAATGGAAAACCAAAATTCAGGGGCTCGGTCTTTTGTTTGGTTTATTTAACTTATTGTAAAGAGTCCAAAGGACTTGAGGCTCAAAAAATCCAGATTCTGCCATGAATAATACCGTGTGCCAGGTTAATTGCTCCCCCCCCCCCCCTTCAAACACAGAGCTGCAAGAGATCACATATCAAGTCAAACAGGGACATATGCAGGAATAAATCTTTGGCCACCATCCATGACGTAAAATGATGATGCCGCATTAACATTGTTGTGCTACCTATCAGGAGCCACTGGGTAGATTGGGTTCTCTGTTCTTCTACCTCAACTCTATGAGCAACCTCTGACATACACACTAGGTTAAGCTAATGGATTCTGCACTGCTATTGGAAGCACAAATATAGATACCCTACACACAACTAAGGTTCAGTATCAAAAAGCAAACACCAGACTGGTAAATTAACCCAATATATTTTTATGAGTTGAAGTAAATAGCAATATGTACATAAATGAGTAAAGGATTATATCAATTACTGTTCACTAGACAATATTTATATATTAGCCTATATGCTAGGCTATGGCAGCATAGAATGAAGTTCTATGCAGCTAAATTAGAGTAAACCTGATAATGAACAGAATCCACAATAAGTTATGGCATTAGAAAATAGTTAAAGCAGTGATACTCAATATTGTGATAATTTTTCTCTGAACAGTAAGCTATAATCACTTTAGAGTTCACTCTATATATGAATGTCAGCTATAAAATGTAAGACTCCCTAAAGAGGTACTGTACCTCTTACTATGGACAGCATGCAAAGTTCTTGTGAAGCAGCTACTGTATCTGAGTGAGTAGTCTTTAGCCCTAATTCTTCAGCCGATTAGTGTTGGGGCCCAGTCTTTATGGTGGTACACATGAGTACAGTCCCAGTAAAGTCTGCATGCAGTAAATAATGCTGCTAGTTAGATGGTCAGTCCCTACGTGCTTAGTCTCTGTTAGCAGCAACAGGTTAATGGCAGCAGTTTCCTCTTGCCAGTGCCAGCAATAGTGTAACAAGGGTCCTGCTCTTCAGATTTCAGCTCACTTCTGGATCTACCTGGAAAGACTCCAGTCCTCAGCCTACGGCCGGTGGCTTGTAGCAAATTGATGTGCACACAGGAGGAAGGAGTGAAGTGGGAGTGGTGAAAATAAGAGTATAAATACATCACAGGTAAATTTTAACAAGATTATGTAAATTTGCCCATTTAGTCTCTCTAAATTAAATGTTCAGCAGGCAGGCAGAAAATATTCAACAGGCTGTTTTTCAGTCATAGGAGTTGATTTACTAAAATTGGAGAGAGAACAATCTTGTGCAGCTCTGCAAAGAAATCAATCAGCTTCTGTTTATTTTGTGAAAGTTTAATTCAACAAGCTGAAGTTAGAAGCTGATTGGCTACACCAGATTTTGCACTCCACAGTTTTAATAAATCAACCTCATAGATTGCTGTGCTGTACCAGTCTAACCCTCTCTCTTTTATCTAGTACATATTGGGAATAACATTAGGCATGGATGTCCATTGCCTCCTTATTTTTCTTTACTTTTTGAACCATTGGCCACACACATTAAAAATAACTGTTTTATGACAGAAATGATGGTTCATAAAAATATTTTCTTTATGTCCTTAAATGCTAATGATATCTAGCCCAATCTCACAAATTCTTTGAGCTATCATTGCTCCTCAAAAGTCAAAACTGATTATTCATATTCTTGGAAAAGAAAGAATTGCTTTGTATAAATCTTTAATTTATTTCCTTTTTTAATAGTGGTAGGAAAATTTCTATTGAGATATTATGGACTAAACAGCCTAAATGCGTGTAGAAGACAAAAATATAATCGCCCCCAAACCACCGTAGTAATTATTTCTTGCTTAGCAAAAAAAGGAACATAATTGCTCTGCATGTCTTTAATATTTTCCTTCTTATACTAATGTACATTGTAGGTTGACTGAATACGATTGAATGACACTGCAGAAGAAAAGATCACTACAGCCTAATATGCAAGAAATAGATCATTTAAAAAAATACAACACCCAGTCATTTCATATTCAGATGCAAATTAAAAATAAATATTTGAATTGAGGATGGTGATATTTGAGGATAAAAACATGGTGACTCATGGTGAGTGGAGGATTTTTTAAGCAAACCAAGGGAAGATCAGGAAAACAATTCTGTCTTTCTCGTTCCTGTTTGTTGCTTATCTCTACTGTTCATTAAGCGTAACTCCACTTTTGTTCCCCTCTGGGTGATCTATGTACATTGCAAGGATTATAACAACCTTTGTTGCAGATTCCTACCTTTTGTTATTCTGAAGAAATCCCTGTTTGTTTCTATGTGCTGAGTAGGTCTAATGGGAGTGGTTTCATAATTACCTATCAGGTGTGCAACTGCAGAGCACTAATGAGGTAATCTGCTGGGCCTGCATCCCTTTGGACGTGTTCCTATTGGAAGTATCTCACCAAAAATGACATTTTTGTTGCAGGGGATGCCTGAAATCTGACTTGTATCTTACGCAGACTTCTGGGAAAATTAGTGAGCCAATCACACAAGCAGGAAATTATGTTTCTGGGGAGTGGTCAGTACACATTCTTTGTACAGAATAACTCCAGGTAGCCATGTTGCAATGCATTCTCAGAAAATTACAGCGGCTGCAGATTGAAAAGGAAAGGTAATTTTTAATAACATTCAATTACAATATGACTTGTATCGCAACTGTACACAATATATTATTTTTTCTTTATTTGCTATTTTTTTCCCCACGAAAGTGGAGTTACCCTTTAAACTAACAATGCCAAATGGCCATGTCACACTTGTAATTCTACCACTGGCAAAACATGGCCAAAGGCATGGTTACCAAAATAAGAATTAGCATCCCAACCAGAGCTCATAAGAGAATATTAGTCCCAGAAATCCAGAAATAGTCCATTAGATAATGTTGTCTTAATATAGTAGTGTAGTATGTTCAACCCAGAATCTCCATAAAAATAATATTATACATGCTCACATTTATAATCAGTGTACATCAGTGCAATAAATCACCAAAACATGCTTCCTCATATTATCTTTGTTGTAATGTACCCTTACCCTCAAAGCTTCTTTCACCTTGCAATCTCCTTGCTGTGTATCACTTTAAGACAGCATTTCTCAATTCCAGTCCTCCAGGTGCACCAACAGGACATGTTTTCAGGCTCTCCATTATTTTGCACAGGTGATTTGATCAGTTTCACTGTCTTAATAATTAGCACAGCCCCATCATCTCAGGGAAATCCTGAAAACATGACCTGTTGGTGTGCCTTGAGGACTGGAATTGAGAAACACTGCTTTATGAGATATTCCTTCTCAATGGCTCCAATATGGATGTAGGAATGACCCAAAAAACAAAAATATAGTGTAATACTGCTTCAAGTGTTTACTAATAAAGATGATAACACTACTCACATTGATTTATACAAAATGTGCATATCCCTTTAACCCAGTGAAGATTCCACTAAGTGCAGTTACCCAGCAAAGTCTATCCATGCACCCTTACAGAATTACAAGTTCATGCATTTATAAATCAATCATTTTAAAAACAATTCCTCCTGCTTGACCCCAGTATGGATGTTGAAACGACTCCCTCCCCCCCCCCCATAAAAAACACTAATATAGTGTAATACCGCTTTAAATGCTGATAATTTAAGGGCTAAAACCCCTCAAAATGTGCATATCTCTTTAACACAGGGATGTTCACACAAAGTGCAGATGCCCAGCAAAGTCACTCCATGCCCCTTACCAAACTGTAAGGTTTGTAAATTACTCCTCTCTCTGCTCCTTTTAAAATGTCCCCATTCCTCCACTCCCACCAGTGGAAGGGAAGAGTAGCCTGCAGATTGGAACTCCACCTGTGGAATAAAGGTTCAGAAAACACAACGCATTCGTAATTTGGACAAATGTACTTTATTTGATCCAGAGTTTACCAAGTGATATATTGAGGCAACATTGTCTAATGGACCATTTCTAGGACTAAAATTCTCTTATGAGCGCTGGTTGTATCCCTAATTCTTATTTCTCTCTGCAAGGTAAAACAAATTGTATGTAGCTGCTGGGGAAACATAGGCGATCCGACTTCAGGTGCAACTTTGCTAGGCGATTTGAGCGTGACTTCAAGGCGACTTCAATGTGACTTTGGGCGACTTACAACGCTACCCCCATGCCAGGCGACTTTGCCTATGGCCAATCAGAGAAGGGAGGGGGTTGCCTGGGTAATTAGTGGGGAGTACCTTGGTAAATTCTTTTCTTTTTCCTGTAACGCTGCTTCAATTTACATGGGGATCCGACTTCCATTGAATTCTATGGGCACAAGTCGGATAGAAGTCACCTTGAATAGTACAGGAATCTTTTTTGAAGTCAGAGTGACTTCAGTATTGTACATTAGGACCACTCTCATTCATTTCAATGGGATTTTTGATGTCAAGCGACTTGGGGCAACACAAGTCGGAGCACAAGTTGCCTATGTGTGAACCGGCCCTTAGTTCTAGTGCGCTGATATTTTACTGTTTATCAATGGATACTAAAAATCAACTGCTACTTTCCTTAAGTTTCTCCCTTGCTTGCCAAAATGCTGCAAAATCTTGATTGCTGGTGATGGAGCAAAAACGGAGTGACACTTGATTTGGGCAACAGGGGAGCAATGCGATAGTAGGAGGTGAGCTGAGCCATAACGATTCTTATGCTGGCAATTAGACGCCAATCACAGAACTGCTAGTGTGACATCGCTTGAAAGAAAATTTGCCTAAGAACTACTGTTTTTCTGAGAGACAACAGGTAATATACTCAGTACCAAAGAAATAGGTAAAGTGATAATAAGAAGTCAGACAAAAGAGGGAGCAGTGGGACATTTAAATGAAGCACATAAGTTAAAAAACATAATAATTGTATTGATTTGAAGAGTATGTAATAAATTCATAATATAAAAATCATGAAGATTAGGAGAATATATAATATAAATTAATTGATTGTACATTGTAGACAATTCATATATACATATAAATATACACACATATTCGGGCTTAAGTAGCCTCTAATTTAAAAATGATACATATGATATGATAATATCAACAAGATTCACAAAATGATGAAAATTATGAAATTTATACACTGTTTAGTGGTTTTAGGCACGGCATATGTTGGCTCTACGCGTTTCGTGGACGTTACTACCCACTCTTCAGAAGCATACACGTGACTATGGACTGTAATTAATAAAGTCCATGAAACGCGTAGAGCCAACATATGCCATGCCTAAAACCACTAAACAGTGTATAAATTTCATCATTTTCATCATTTTGTGAACCTTGTTGATATTATCATATCATATGTATCATTTTTAAATTAGAGGCTGGTTAAGCCAAAATATGTGTGTATATTTATATGTATATATGAATTGTCTACAATGTACAATCAATGAATTTATATTATATATTCTCCTAATCTTCATGATTTTTATATGATGAATTTATTACATACTCTTCCAATCAATACAATTATTATGTTTTTTAACCTATGTGCTTCATTTAAAAGTCCCACTGCTCCCTCTTTTGTCTGAATTTATCTATTAGGGATGGAGGCTCACCCACTGCCTCGTCTATAGTCCCAATCTCTCTCAGTTCCTTTTCTTTAAACCTGATAATAAGAAGTAGTGACTCTAGTGAGCACTAACATTGCCAATTAAATTGCAAATGCTTATCAATTACTTTAACCACTTCAGCCCCGGAAGGATTTCCAGCTTTAGGACCGGAGCCCTTTTTGCGATTCACTTTAACTGAAAATTGCGCGGTCGTGCGACGTTGTACCCAAACGAAATTTGCGTCCTTTTTTTCCCACAAATAGAGCTTTCTTTTGGTGGTATTTGATCACCTCTGCGTCATTTCTAATCGCCGCTATAAACAAAAGAAGAGCGACAATTTTGCAAAAAAACCCAAATTTCTTACTTTTTGCTAAAATACAAATCCAAAAAAAAAATATAAAAAAACATTTTTTTTTCGCCGTTTTTGGTCGATTTATATTCTTCCTCATATTTGCGATAAAAAAAATCGCAATCGGCGTTTATTGATTGGTTTGCGCAAAAGTGGTCGCGTTTAGGGATGATGAGAATTCATTTTTGGGGGTTTTTTTTTTTTTTTTACTAGTAATGGCGACGATCTGCTATTTTTTTAGCGGTACTGCGATATTGGGGCGGACATGTCGGACTATTTTGACACTTTTTTGGGACCATTGTCATTTATACAGCGATCAGTGCTATAAAAATGCACTGATTACTGTGCAAATGCCATTGGCAGTGAAGGGGTTAACCTGCAGGGGACGCTCTAAGGGTTAAGTATGTTCCCTGGGCGTGTTCTAACTGTAGGGGGACTGTACTATCTGGGGAAGGGAAGTGGTCACAGCCTTCGTATACAGGAAGGCTGTGATCACAGCCCTTCCCCCTTCACACAGAGCGGAGGTCCGTGTTTACTTACACGGACCTCCGTTCCTCCGCTCGGGGGGGCCATCGCGGGTAGCCGACGGCAATCGAAGCCGCCGCACCCGCTCCCTGGCCCTACCCGAACACAGTGAGCGCGCGCGCCGCCGGACACTAAACTCGTTCCCACAGCCGCCATCGTGTGACGGCGTTTTGCGGGAACGAACCACTTTGCCGCCGTCAAATGCCGATCGGTGGTCGGCAAGTGGTTAAAGTTAAAAATAAAGTTAAAATGAAAAATTTAGTGCATTATCAATAAGAACATATTTTGAATTTTTACTGTAAATGGGCCCTATGCAGTCAGGAGTCTTAATGCATTACTTTGGAGGCATTGTAAAATCTGCTGTGGTTATCATAGTTGGGACCCATCTAAGGCATGGAGCCCCATGTGGAATACCTGTTAACTGTGGTTTAACTGGTAGGTTGAACTGTGAGGTATCTTCAGAGAGTTTGGGTTGTGTCTGATCCGGTGTGGTGCGGCTCGGGACCATGAAAGTACTTATGCAGATACAATGTGAATGTTTCAGACTGTGTGCCTCCAAAGATCGGCACCCTTATGTTTATGGTTACTGTATTATTAACCACTTTAGCCCCGGGAGGATTTCCCAGTTTAGGACCAGAGCATTTTTTGCGATTCGGCACTGCGTCGCTTTAACTGACAATTGCGCGGTCATGCGAGCTTGTACCCAAACAAAATTTGCGTCCCTTTTTTTCCCCGCAAATAGAGCTTTCTTTTGGTTGTATTTGATCACCTCTGCATGATTTCTGTTCACCGCTATAAACAAAAAAGAGCGACAATTTTGCAAAAAAAAATATATATATATATATTTCTTACTTTTTGCTAAAATACAAATCCAATAAAAAATAAAATATAAAAAAAAAATTTTTTTTCATCAGTTTTGGCCGATTTATATTCTTCCTCATATTTTTGGTAGAAAAAAATCGCAATTGGCTTTTATTGATTGGTTTGCGCAAAATTTGCCACGTTTACGAATTATGAGAATGGCGGTGATCTGCGATTTTTAGTGGTACTGCGATATTGCAGCGGACATGTCGGGCCATTTTGACACTCTTTTGGGACCATTTGCATTTATGCAGCGATCAGTGCTATGAAAATGCACTGATTACTGTGTAAATGCCATTGGCAGTGAAGGGGTTAACATGGAGGGGGCGCTCTAAGGGTTAACTGTGCTCCCTCAGTGTGTTCTAACTGTATGTGAGCTGGGCTGGAAGGGGGAGGGGAGTGATCACGGCTTCCATATACAGGGAGCCTGTGATCACATCCCTTCCCCCTCTGTCATAATGTTTACATACACGGACCTCCGTTCTCTCACCGCGGGGGAGCCATCGCGGGTAGCCGGTGGAGATCGAGTCCGGCCTACCCGCTCCCTGGCCCCCCGGAACACAGTGAGTGCGCGAGCGAGCGTCAGGTGACGGCGGTTTGTGATAATGAACCACTTTGCCACCGTCAAGCCACGGCGGGCGGTCGGCAAGTGGTTAATATTGTTTCTGTTTAAAGAATGTTTTTTTCTTATACTTGGTTATTTTTTATTAAATGGCCTCTACGGCCAATTTTACTTCAAAATGGTGTTCTGTGTTTATTATAGTTAAGTATAGCATAGGGGTCATTATCATATTAGGTGATGACATATGTTGTGCCTTAGTCATGTACAGACTGAAGCTTCAATGGACCCATAGTATTATGTGTGGGAGATGACTAAGTCACCCCTTCCTTTCATTCCTAGGTCACCCCTTTTATTACAGTTTTTAAGCAAGGTCTTTGCTTGCAATTCTCTTTGCTATGCCTCATGTGTAGTACTGCGGAATTAACAAAATTGCTAGTGTGACATGGCCCAAACTTCATCTGCCTATATCTCTGGATCCACTAATTAGTTTTGACTGCAAGGTAACCTCTGCTTGTGCATTCCTTTTAGTCATGCTTAGTTTAAATTGCCCGCTTAGAGATAAGTTCAAGTTAAGCAAACTGTCTTTTAAGGTCCCTTGATATGGCAACTAAATGAGCATCAAACATTATTTTGTAATCACAAAGTACACTGTACTCTGGAAAAGGAGGCTGTACCATCAAATATCTGAACAAATTGATAAATATAAAGCCAAATCTGGCAGGAAATCAAGGTCACTGCTTCAAATAAATGTTTGCTTGATCAAATTGTTTTAATACCAAGGGCACTACTGACTGGCATACTCCAGTGGATTTGTTTATGACATGTTTCTAGCACTATTCAGATATTCCATTGGCAAACTTATATAAGTATAAATATAAAGTTATAAAAAAATTCTGCAATCCACACAGTGGCACGTGTAATTATGTAATTAAGTTTTACTTGCAGGATAGCTCCCACTATTGCTGAAAGAAAGCATCTACAGTAGGTTTACTGCTTTATGCCAGGAAAGCTTTCGCCATATGCTGGAGGAAACTTGCACCCCCACCAGTGTTGCCAAGCGCCCGTAAATTTACTGACAGTTTGTAAAAATCTGTGATTTTTACAACTGTCTATAAATATCAGGGTCTGATAATTTTTCATGCTGTGCTGACTTTTTAAGTGTAAACCGGGCAAATTACTTGATATGGGTATTGTCAGTGTTTCCATGTTGTGTTTAAATATCAATTGTCTTAGTTTTTATTAGGAGTTCAGTTATTTTTCAGGTTGCCAGTAAAAAATGTGCCCCGCCAGTAAATTTTCCATGTTTTGCCAGTAAAAAACGCTGGGGGAGGTTGGCATCACTGACC
>BLSH010412575.1:1041219-1051530 GCA_018402905.1 Glandirana rugosa
CATCTCACGCGGCAGTGACTGAGACCTCCTCGGTTGGGGAAGAGAAATATTCGGGCAACCTACCAGACCTGTTAGGTCCTCCGCTAGCTAGACGAACTCCGAGATCTCCGCTGCCACAGTGACCCGCCCCCGGCCCCTCATCCAATCACCCTGAGCGGAGGCTCAGGGCAGCCAATCAGCCTATGCATGGCCGCAGGAAGAAGTGCACATGCATAGGCGTGAATGGCCGACCAATAGGCTCACTTACTTGGCCTGTCATGTGACAGCCAAGGAGCCGAAAGAAAAAAAAAAAAAGAAAGTCAATGTACCGGCGCCACCTGTAGGTGGGCGGGGTTGACTTTTTTTTTTTTTTTTCTCGTCTTTTGCCGGCGGGGAGGCGGCGCCCCAGCGCCCCTCCCACACCAGCCGCCGCTGGTCTAGAGCCTCAAGCAGATCGATCGCCTCCTGGATTGTCCAGACCATCCAACGGGCTTATAAAGAGAAGGGGTTGGCTCCTCCAGAGTCAGTGACGGCGCACTCTACCCAGAGCATCGCAACATCGTGGGCAGCAGCTTGGCATGTGGCCCCTGATGTGATTTGCAGGGCGGCCTCTTGGTCCTCGATTAATACATTTATGGCTCACTATTGTGTGGAACCTGCAGCCTTGTCTTCTGTTAATTTTGGTGCTCAGGTTCTATCCCTTGAGAATGTTAATTAAAGTTTTCTTTGCTCAGCAGATTCCCACCCGTGTGTGTAGCGAGTTATTTCCCACACGTATGCTGCCATGGAGTCTGTCAGGAAAACGGAAAATTTCTGTCAAATACTTACCGTAATTTTCCTTTCCTGATAGACTCCATGGCAGCAGGAGTTCCCACCCAAAGGCCTGGAGTAGGCTAGTTACGGAACACGGTTGTTAGGGAGGAGCAAAGATTTATGGGAGCAGAGTCCTATAGGGTAGTTATGGAGGCGGAGCCTACCCACATGTATGCTGCCATGGAGTCTATCAGGAAAGGAAAATTATGGTAAGTATTTGACAGAAATTTTCCGTTTTTTTTTTATTGGTTTTGGCCGATTTATATTCTTCCTCATATTTGTGATAAAAAAAAAATCGCAATTAGCGTTTATTGATTGGTTTGCACAAAAGTGGCCGCGTTTACGGATGATGAGAATTCATTTCTGGGGTTTTTATTCTTTTTTTATTTTTTACTAGTAACGGCGGCGATCTGCGATTTTTAGCGGTACTGCGATATTGGGGCAGACATGTCGGACCATTTTGACACTTTTTTGGGACCATTGGCATTTATACAGCGATCAGTGCTATAAAAATGCACTGATTACTGTGTAAATGCCATTGGCACTAAAGGGGTTAACCTGCAGGGGGCGCTCTAAGGGTTAAATGTGTTCCCTGGGCGTGTTCTAACTGTGTGTGGGCTGCCCTGGCTGGGGAAGGGAAGTGATCACAGCTTCCATGTAGAGGAAGGCTGTGATCACAGCCCTTCCCCCTCTCACAGAACGGAGGTCCGTGTTTACTTACACGGACCTCCGTTCTTTCAGTGCGGGGGGCATCGCGGGTAGCCGGCGGAGATCGAGTCCGCCGCACCCACTCCCTGGCACCCCGAACACAGTGAGCGTGCGGGCGCGCCTCCGGCGGTGCCCGCACGCTCACAGTGCACGATCTCGCAGCCGCCGTCGTATGACGGCAGTTTGCGATATCGAGCCACTTTGTCGCCGTCAACCTGCGGTTGACGGGTGGCAAGTGGTTAGGCCACACCCAATATTCAGTGCCACGGCGCACTGCAGGCTACATTTCTTCATTTGCCAGTGCCTGGCGCCCACACTTGATCTTGCACATGGGCCCACTCATTTCATGATACGATCCTGCTTGTATTTCATGAAAACAATACAAGGCATTCTGTGAATAGTGGTAGCAAGCTACACCGTGTGATTACTATGCAGAAAGGAAGATGCTCAAGACGGAACCTGGAAGAATGCTGCTATCACTATAGTAAGGACATATTGCTGCTTTATCAACGAAGGCCCACAGGGCTGTCTAGATGCAGTGCATCCCTTCCAGTGTTTTAGGCCTCACACACACTGGGCGTTCAGCTCTGGTACATGGGAGGTATGCTAAAGGTGCACCTGTCATTAGCTGTACCAGGGGAACAGTACACCCATCCCACTCTATATACAGTAAGTCATCGCTGGAGGGGAAACAAAGCAAAAACAGCTTAACCACTTGCCAACCACCCATAGTACTTTTACTGGGGGGGGGGGGGGGTACAGCACAGGCAGGCTGGATCATGTACATGTATGTTATCCAGCCTGCTGCAGGTTAGGGGCGTGCCACTCCCATGGTGTCCACCAGACACAGTGGATTGCGGATCCCAGCTCCAAGTGGCCCAGTGATCATGCAATCGCTATACAATCACATGATCACAATGTCAACAAAACAAATGTATTCATTTATAACAGCTGTGTTTCCGATGGTGTGATTGGCCCACAGCTATCACATGGTACCTGGGCCAATCACAGCCCCCTGTACCATGTGATTAGCTGTAGCTGTGTCCCTAATGTACGTGATCCAGCCTGCCTGTGTCAGTAAAAGTACTGTAGTCATTTGGCAAGCGGGTAAAAAGCACACATTGTTGTGTTTTTTTCCCATATGCGATTTACTGATATAAAGCTCATACATACTGCAGCTGCCAAGCACCCATTTTATAGGCATTTGGAGTTTTTTTCTGCCCCTTTTTGTAGCTTATGTTTATGCACACAGGCATTTAGAGGCAGGGGGGTTTAAGGGCAGAAATTTTAACGCACCAAAATTGCATTCAGTTTGGGCAGAAAACACACCCGATGCACATAAATGCATGTAAACACACCTAAACGGTAAGCGTGTTTAGCGCTTGAGTGTTTATTCATTTCTAGGGCCAGAATAAATTGATATTCTGCCCAAGTAAATGAATACATGCTCTAAATGCTTGACCCACCTGAACACGTTTGAAAAACATATGTTTTTGACCCCTTTCACACTGGGTCGTTTTTCAGGTGATGCGGTGCTAAAAATAACGCCTGTACAGCGCCCTAAAAATCCCCCCCCCCATTCTCCCCAGTGTGAAAGAGTGCTTTCACACTGGGGCGGTGCGCTTGCAGGGCGAGAAAATAAGTCCTGCAAGTAGCATCTTTGGGGCGGTGCGGGAGCAATGTATACATCGTTCCTCTACCGCCCCCTCCATTGCAATCAATGGGCGGCGCTTTCAAAGTGGGTGAACACCGCTTCGGATACTCGGTGGTGCTTTTAACCCCTTGTTAAAGTGGTTGTCAAGTCATGACAACCATTTTAACCTATAGGTAAGTATATAATCAGGCTTACCTGTAGGTTCCCTGTATATCTCCCAAACCTGCACAGTTTAGGAGATATACAATGTACTGGCATTGTAACGGGCCGTTTGGTGCCGCTTCTACTAGGCCGTAACTGATGGCTCCCGTGCGCATGCGCGGGTGTGACGTCGTCACGGCTCTGGCTAATCACAGCGCGAACCCGGAAGTAGCTTCGAGTGGAGGATGTCGGCCCTGTACTCAGAGTGCTGACTCCGATACAGGGTCTCGTTCTAAGGCAAGTATTTCACACTGAGCTACTATGCAATGCATACTAGCTCATTATGCCTTTCTCTTGCAGGGTTTTATTTGTATCTTTTATCTTGACTTTACAACCTCTTTAACCACTTGCCGACTGCCCACTGTGGTTTGACTGCAGCAAAGTGGCTCGTTATCGCAAATCGCCGTCACCTGACGGAGGTCGAGATAATTAGTATTGTGAGCGCATGCTGCCAGGGGGCTCGCTCACTGTGTCCCGGGGGGCCAGGGAGAGGGTAGGGCGGACTCAATCTCCACTGGCTACCCGCAATGGCCTCCCCGCAGTGAGAGAATGGAGGTCCGTGTATGTAAACATGGATCTCCGTTCTGACAGAGGGGGAAGGGATGTGATCACAGGCTTCCTGTATATGGAAGCTGTGATCACTCCCCTCCTCTAGCCACCCCAGCCCCCATACAGTTAGAACACAATGGGGAAACACAGTTAACCCTTAGAACGCCCCCTCCAGGTTAACTCGTTCACTGCCAATGGCATTTACACAGTAATCAATGCATTTTCATAGCACTGATCGCTGTATAGATGCCAATGGTCCCAAAAAAGTGTCAAAATGGTCCGACATGTCTGCCGCAATATCGCTAAAAATCGCAGATCGCCGCCATTATTAATAAAAATATTAAAAAAAATAAAAACCCCATAAATGAGTTCTCATCATTCATAAACACGGCAACTTTTGCGCAAACCAATCAATAAACACCGTTCTGGGCCGGCTCTACCACTAGGTGGAGAAGGCTGCTGCCTAGGGCGCCTGGCCACTGTTGATCTGTCGCTGGCTGCTCTGCATTGATTCATGTAAAAACTGACACTGTCTGACTGAGATAATGAGATTATAATATCACATGCCATTTACAAATGTATATAGAAATAGTGACTGATCTGCCAAATACCACCCCCACCCCTCGTGAGGCTGTATTTGATGGGCACAGGTGAAGCTGTATTTGATGGGCACAGGTGAGGCTGTATTGATTGGTGCTGGTGAAGCTGTATTTGATGGGCACAGGTGAGGCTGTATTGATTGGTGCTGGTGAAGCTGTATTTGATGGGCACAGGTGAAGCTGTATTTGATGGGCACAGGTGAAGCTGTATTGATGGGCGCTGGTGAAGCTATATTTGATGAGCACAGGTGAGGCTGTATTGATTGGCACTGGTGAAGCTGTACTGGATGGGCGCTGATAAGGCTGCATTTGATTGGCACGGATCAGGCTTGGCAGGGAAAGGGGGTGGGGTCAGGGGTGGGGCCAAGGGGGTAGCAGTATGAAGTTTCGCCTAGGGTGTCAAAAATCCTTGCACCAGCCCTGACGCCGATTTCTTTTTTTTCTTTTTACCAAAAATATGAGGAAGAATTGAAAAACCGATGAAAAAAATTATTATTTTTTTTTTTGGATTTGTATTTTATCAAAAAGTTTTTTTTTTTGCAAAATTGTCGCTTTTTTTGTTTATAGCGGTGATCAGAAATAAAGCAGAGGTGATCAAATACCACCAAAAGAAAGCTCTATTTCTGGGGAAAAAAAGGACGCAAATTTTGTTTGGGTACAACGTCGCACACGCAACGACGCAGTGCTGAATCGCAAAAAGTGCTCTGGTCCTAACATGGGAAATCCTTCCGGTGCTGAAGTGGTTGATCTCTTCTTGGGGGTTAAAAGCGCACCACTCCTGCCTGCATAGAGGCGCCATAGCGGTAAACGCTTTACCGCTACCGCCCCAGTGTGAAAGTAGCCTTTAAAGCGGTTGTCTACCCTTTAGAGGGATTTTTACCTACAGGTAAGTCCAGAGGCGTAACTAGAACCTTCAGGGCCCCGGTGCAAGAAATTATGAAGGGCCCCCTGGCCAGGGCCCTTCCCACTGATCCTGGGGCCCTTTACGCCTATCATGGGTCCCTTTATTACGATACTGCAGTGGGGCCCTTTCACAAGTTCTGCAGCAGGCCCCAGGGGGACCAGGGAAGCACACAGGGGCCCTGGGAACAGCAGAAGACAAGTAAACTGGACTAGAAAATGGAGGAGATTGGGTCCTCTAAATGCCACCCCCGCCATCCCTCTTATTCAGGTGTACAAGGGAGGCACATGGGCCCCCTGGACCATGGGGCCCGGTTGCAATTGCAACCCCTGCAACCCCTATCGTTACGCCCCTGGGTAAGTCTATAATAAGGCTTATCTGTAGGTAAAATGAATACCTCCTAAACCTTGGTTTAGGAGATATTCCCCCTCCAAGCAGCTGCGGCGTCATGGCGCATGCGCCGTGCATGTCCCGGCAAAGGCCTGGCGCATATCGCCGGACCTTGCTGGAATGATGGGTTCCCGCGCGCACGCGGCTGCGGCCAGTCACAGCGCCTGAGCCACATACCCGGAAGCAAGATCCGGGGGAAGATGTCCGCTCCCTCAGAGGGGACCGAGCAGCGCGTTCGGATCTTCGTTTCAAGGTGAGGTCAAGTTTTTTTTTTTTTTTTTTACTGGGTAGACAAGCGCTTTAACACTGGTTTTCTCTTGTTCAGAGAAAAGCGTTCAGAAAAGCCCAATGTACAGGAGACCTCATTTTATTGTATGCAAGCGTTTCCGGCCTGGGCCGCCTCTGGGCGTGTCCTTCTTCCACAGCACGGCTCTTCTCTGTGGGCGTGTCCTCCCTCCACAGCGCGGCACTTCCCTGTGGGCGTGTCCTCCCTCCACAGCGCGTGACTTCCCTGTGGGCGTGTCCTCTCTCCAGAACACGGCTCTTCGCGGGCGTACAACCTACAGCAGGGCAGAGTCATGACGTATGAAGGAATGAGGGTTCTCCGAGCTCTGCCTGACCCACAGCTTGTCCGGGATCCCCGAGTCCTGTGTAACCTCTTAGCCCATGAGAGGCGGCAAAGAATGGAGAGTGCAGGCGGCCGGTGCCATCAGCCTGAAGTCACCGAGGACATGCACGAGATCCTGGCCCACTGGATACTGGAGGTAGACCCCGCCCAGGATAAGCATGTATAGAGAGAGCATGGACTGTTATTATATGCGCTCCATACCTGGCTGCATGTGTGGATGGCTGTGTTATGCTGGTGTCCAGAGATGTGATGCTCTGGGGTGACTGCTTCATTCACTAACCCTCCACGTGTGTGGGATGTTTAGTTCTCCTTCAATGTACACATCACTAGAACGAAAGTGCCACCATTCCCAGATATGGGGAGACACTCCCTGCAGGAGGAAATGGTGGGGCACCTTGTTTGCCACCTGCCACATTATGTACTGCCCCTGCCTGGCTTAACAGTGTATGGGGTGCAGGATGCCAGCTATGTTGGTGTTTACTTAACCACTTCAGCCCCGGAAGGATTTCCCATGTTAGGACCAAAGCACTTTTTGCGTCGCTTTAACTGAAAATTGCGCGGTCGTGCGACGTTGTACCCAAATGAAATTTGCGTCCTTTTTCCCCCACAAATAGAGCTTTCTTTTGGTGGTATTTGATCACCTCTGCATCATTTCTGATCACCGCTATAAACAAAAAAATGTTTGCAAAATAAAACCAACATTTTTTACTTTTTACTAAAATACAAAAAAAAAAAAAAACATTTATTCATCAGTTTTGGCTGATTTATATTCTTCCTCATATTTGTGGGTAATGGCGGCGATCTGCGATTTTTATCGGGACTGCGATATTGCATATCTTTGGGACCAATGACATTTATACAGCGATCAGAAATGTAAATATCCACTGATTACTGTATACATGTCATTGGCAGTGAAGGGGTTAATCTGCAGGGGGCAGTGAAGGGGTTAACTGTGTTCTAACTGTGAGGAGGGGGCTGGGCTGGCAGGGGCACCAGATATCTAACTGATCCCAAGTATAGGGATCAGTAAATCTCTGACATGCCGCCTGTCAGAATGGGAAACCGCTGTGTTTACATCAGTGGTTCCCCGTTCTGGCTCTGTCACAGGGCATGGTGAATCACCGATGGACATCAAGTCCGCCCGACCCGCAGCCCTGCTCAGGGACCGCGCAGCCGGCACAAGTTCGCGGAGGCGCACGCTTGCCCCCTGGCCATCGTGCACTAAAGTGATGACTATAAGCGGCGATTTGCGGGACAGAGCCACGCTGTCGCCGCTTATAGTCATAGGGCGGTCGGGAACTGGCTGAAGGATATGTAAAGGATCTGTTTTTTTTTAACCACTTCAGCCCCAAAAGGATTTCCCAGTTTAGGACCAGAGCACTTTTTGCGATTCAGCACTGCGTCGATTTAACTGACAATTGCGTGGTCGTGTGACGTTGTACCCAAACAAAATTTGCGTCCTTTTTTTTCCCACAAATAGAGCTTTCTTTTGGTGGTATTAAATCCCCTCTGCGTCATTTCTGATCACCGCTATAAACAGAGAGCGACAGTTTTGCAAAAAAAAACAATATTTCTTACTTTTTGCTAAAATACAAATCCAAAAAAAAAATATGTAAAAAAAAACATTTTTTTTCATCGGTTTTGGCCGATTTATATTCTTCCTCATATTTTTGGTAAAAAAAATCTCAATCGGCGTTCATTGATTGGTTTGCGCAATAGTTTCCGCGTTTACGAATGATGAGAATTCTTTTATGGGGTTTTTATTTTTTTTTATATTTTACTAGTAATGACGGTGATCTGTGATTTTTAGCGGTACTGCGATATTGTGGCAGACATTTCGACCGTTTTGACACTTTTTTGGGACCATTGGCATTTATACAGCGATCACTGCTGGGCTGTCAGGGGGAGGGGAGTGATCACGGCTCCCATATACAGGAAGCCTGTGATCAAAGTCCTTCCCCCTCTGTCAGAACGGAGATCCACGTTTACATACACGGACCTCCATTCTCTCACTACGGGGGAGCTATCGCGGGTAGCCGGCGGAGATTGGGTCCGCCTGACCCGCTCCCTGCCCCCCCCCCCTGGAACGCAGTGAGCGAGCCTCCGGAGGCGCGCTCACAATACTCATTCTCGCTGCCACCATCAGGTGACGGCGGTTTGCGATAACGGACCACTTTGCCGCCGTCAATCCACGGCGGGAGGTCGGTAAGTGGTTAAACAAACATGTCATACATACCTTCTCTGTGCAAGGGTTTTGCACAGAGTGGCCCCGATCCTCTTCTTCTGGGGTCCCTCCTGGCCCCTCCTCTTCTCGAGAGCCTCATCGGAGAAGCACTCCCTCAGGACACTCGTGCGGGCGCACTCCCATGTCCTGCTGCTGCGTCCATTGACACAGGCAGCAGGATTCGGCTCCGCCCCCGGGTCCCATGTCTTTGGATTTGATTGACAGCAGCGGGAGCCAATGGCTGCGCTGCTATCAATTATCCAATGAGGTCCCGAGACTCCGGCTGGAGTGGGTGCGCTCGTCCCCGGCGCAGGAACGATCGGGCTCAAGTCAGTAAAAGGGGGGCTGGTGCACTACAAAAGGTTTTTTGCATTGAGGTGAAAAACCGTGAGGGTTTACAACTCCTTTAACTGCATCAGAACCGCCCTATAGCAGATTTACTGCTACAGGGCGGCTCTCCTACGCAGGATCACACATATATATATATATATAAATTATGCACTTCTGCCTGAAGGGGGGAGCACCACTGCTGGACCCAAGCCGATGTGTGGGTGCTGGGTACTGGATGTCCACCAATACCTGCCGATCGTAGGTAAAACACACTACCGAGATCTGTAAACAAGGCAGATCTCTATTCTGATGGGTGGGGGGGCATAGATGTTGTGTTCCTGCAAATCAAGGCATAAAATCCATCACTTCCCTTAGTAAAAGCATCTAACACAGTACACAAAACCACTGGCTAGGCATACAGTTAACCCTTTGATCGCCGTAGATGTTTAACTCCTTCCCAGCCAGTGTCAGTAAAGTGACAGTGCATATTATTAGCACTGATCACTGTATTAGTGTAACTGGTTCCTGCAAAGTGTCAGTTAGTGTTTGCAATATCGCAGTACCGCTATAAGTCGCTGATCGCAGCCATTACTAGTATATAAAAAAATCCATAAAATATACCATAGTTTGTAGATGCTGTAACGTTCGCGTAAATCAATCAATATTTGCTTATTGGGATTTTTATTTACCAAAAATATGGAGCAGAATACATGTTGTCCTAAATTTATAAAGAAATTTGAATTTTTTTTTTTATTGGATATGTTTATACAATAAAAATATTGTTTTGTTTTTTTTTCAAAATTGTCTGGGTTTTTTCATTTTTGTTTATAGTGCAAAAATTAAAAGTGAGGTGATTAAATACCACCAAAGAAAGCTCCATCTGTGGGAAAAAATTACCTATATGTTATTTGGGTACAGTATCGCATGACCGTGCAATTGTCAGTTAAAGTAATGCAGTGCCGTATCGCAAAAAATGGCCTGGTCATGAAGGGGGGTAAATCTTCCGGAGGTCAAGTGGAGAACCTGTACTTTATTTTAGACATCCAATGAATAACCACCAGAAGGTGAAAATCAGCCTTAAAGTGGCTTAAGGCCCCTTTCACTCTTGTGCGACTTAAAAGCCTCGCAATTTTCTCCTACGTTCACTGACAGACGCAGCTCTTCATGACTTTGTGGGGTTTTATGTTCGTCCTACCAGGAGTTAACTAGGCAGGGAAAAAGAATTCAGCTGGCCCCTCCCCTGGGGGCCGTCCTCTTTTCCTACATTAAAACCCCCCCTCACAGAGGAGCTCCCCAGTTTCAATGCCTAGTTCGCAAGGAGTTGACCTGGCTTCC
>BLSH010412576.1:5634-16720 GCA_018402905.1 Glandirana rugosa
CCCGACTTCACCAATTGGTAAGTACTGTCAACTTTTGAAACGACAACGTTACTAGAAGTAAAATTATCGTTTGACATACTTTTTTTTTAGGGATTAGTGGAGGGAATGGGGTTTCATCACGTCACAATGATACCATTATGACTTGAAAAGATTATTTGTGTACATTTTTTTTATGTTTTTCAATTTTTTACTTATACTTTACAAATTGGTGAACTGTTGACCCGTGAATTTGGGGGATTTGTTGGTCTGGTTAAAAGTCGAAAGTAAAACCCAGCGATGATTAAATACCACCAAAAGAAAGCTTTATTTGTGTGAAAAAAAGGACGCAAATTTCATATGGGTGCAGTGTTGCATGACTGAGTAATTGTCATTCAAAATGTGAGAGCGCTGAAAGCTGAAAATTGGTCTGGTTGTTTAGGGGGTTTAAGTGCCCAGTTGTCAAGTGGTTAAACATTTCATATTCATTTTTTAACTTTTTGTATTTTTTTTACATGTGTTTATTAGAAAAGTTCAGTATTACCATAGTAACACTGCACTACTTTGGGGTAAGGGAGGTGATTAGGGATTTTTTTTTCATACAGTTTGCTATTAAAATGAAGATCATTGCAACAGCAAAGTTTTCAACTGTCATGAATGGTTAACCACTTCAGCCCCGGAAGGATTTCACACTTTAGGACCAGAGCACTTTTTGCGATTTGGCACTGCGTCGCTTTAACTGACAATTGCGCGGTCGTGCGACGTTGCACCCAAACGAAATTTGCGTCCTTTTTTTCCCACAAATAGAGCTTTTTTTGGTGGTATTTGATCATCGCTGCGTCATTTCTGATCGCCGCTATAAACAAAAGAAGAGCGACAATTTTGCAAAAAAACCCAAATTTCTTACTTTTTGCTAAAATACAAATCAAAAAAAAAAATACAAAAAAACATTTTTTTTCATCGGTTTTGGCCGATTTATATTCTTCCTCATATTTGTGTTAAAAAAAATCGCAATTGGCGTTTATTGATTGGTTTGCGCAAAAGTGGCCGCGTTTACGGATGATGAGAATTCATTTCTGGGGTTTTTATTTTTATTTTTTTACTAGTAATGGTGTCAATCTGCGATTTTTAGCGGTAGTGCGATATTGGGGCAGACATGTCGGACCATTTTGACACTTTTTTGGGACCATTTATACAGCGATCAGTGCTATAAAAATGCACTGATTACTGTGTAAATTCCATTGGCAGTGAAGGGGTTAACCTGCAGGGGGCGCTCTAAGGGTTAACTGTGTTCCCTGGGCGTGTTCTAACTGTGTGTGGGCTGCCCTGGCAGGGGAAGGGAAGTGATCACAGCTTCCATGTAGAGGAAGGCTGTGATCACAGCCCTTCCCCCTCTCACAGAACGGAGGTCCGTGTTTACTTACACGGACCTCCGTTCTTTCACTGCGGGGGGGCATCGCGGGTAGCCGGCGGAGATCGAGTCCGCCGCACCCGCTCCCTGGCCCCCCCCAACACAGTGAGCGCGCGGGTGCACCTCCGGTGGCGCGTGCGCGCTCACAGTGCGTGATCTCGCAGCCGCCGTCGTATGACGACGGTTTGCGTTATCGAGCCACTTTGTCGCTGTCAACCTGCGGTTGACGGTCGGCAAGTGGTTAAAGTGATTCTAAAGGCTTGTTTTTTTTTTCTAATAACAAACATGCTATACTTACCTCCTCTGTGCAGTTGGATTTGCACAGAGCAGCCCTGATCCTCCTCTTCTTGGGTCCCTCTTCTGTGCTCCTGGCTCCTCCCTCTGGTGAGTGCCCCCTCAGCTAGCAGCTTTCTATGGGGGCACCCGCGCAGAGTCAGAGCCCCGTGTATCCATTTAAACATGCAGCCCCGCCCCCTCTCTCCTCTGATTGGCTGACTATAATTGATTGACAGCCGCGGGAGCCAATGGCACCACTGCTGTGTCTCAGCCAATCAGGAGGAGTGTCTGGGAAAGCTAATTAGTGTCCCAATTGGAAGATTTCCCATCAATTACTTTTCTGGAGACAACCCAAAATTTGGGATTTTCTTTTACTTTCAATGATAATGGTGAACAGGACAAATAGAGAGGATGAATCTCCCTAATGGAGGCACAGACAGCAAGAAAAACCTGACAGATTTTCTAAGCCATATCCCCTCTATCCAAAATTAAAAAAAAATGTTTTGCCTTTAGTTATACTTTAGGGTAAAAAAAACGTTCAAAATTAGCCCTGCTAAATACCTTCTTGGTTCCTCTTTTGATCCAGCTCAGTGCTCTCTCTCTCTCCCCTCACTGGATACAGAGGCAGCAGCTGCTGTCAATCAAATCCTGTAAGGAGTGGGCAGTGCTGAGCTGCGCTGTGTGTGTCTGTGTCCTGACTCAGGATCAGTATAGTGTGATCTCTCCTGGTCTGTTTCATACCCTCATCCTGGATAGGTAGAGGTGTGTTATGATAATTCTAATCATTAAGATGTATTAAACTAGATTTACTTAATAATGTAATGCTCTATCAATGTAGGAGATCGTTATCTCCAATCTTTAAATAGCCCGTAAAGGACTACAGATTCCCATAGCTGTTCTCCGTTACACAATTAATGAGTATTCCATTTTCATGCTGTTCATGTTGAAACTGCAATGTTACTTTAAGATTATAGCAATGGGCGGCCCTACCTGCTGAATCCACCCGATATAGGAAGGTCAGCGGATAGATGCACGTCATCATGACGAAGCTACGTTTGTACATATGCGGAATGTATTGACGTCACAGACACGTCACGTGATGTTTTGAATTTATGCCCCTCTGGCTTTTAATCCAAAGGCAGGAGTGTGATGGGATTGCGGCAATAGCATTACAACTGCAACCGATCGGGTTGAGGCAAATGGGTGCTGGAGATCAGCACACAACCGGCTGACGGCTGAATTACATCTAGCTGCTGGAGAATCGGTAATCTCCCCTATCAGTGTGGTAAGACATGTTTGCAGTGTGTGGACTGTCGTTTCACAGATGATTAGCGACACCCATTAGCCTGCTCCCCATATAGACTGTAGATATCAGGGTTGAGCTGGGGTGGATATGGAATGCCACAGTTTCTTGCCAGGGGTTATCACAGATGCTGGTGATTGATGCATGTGTGGATGCATGCTACGCTTGAACTTTACCTTGTAATAAGCTAAATGCCTGCCATCCTACTCAAGATATACCTTGGATTATTGCTAGGAGCCACCAGAATTGGAGTTTACTTAAAGTGGTTGTTACCCCAAACCTGTAAATCACTGCCAGCCCCTCTATTATAGCTAGGCATACCACACTGTACAAAAAACAAGTGTTTTAATAAAATGAGGCATGTAAAAAACGTTTTTAGAGCTACCTTCAGGCCGGTCACATGACTCGTGGCCACTCTACACCTTTGATCCAGGGCTACTGCAGGAGGGGCCGGGATCTCCCGCTGTAGCCCTGGATCGGAGGTGTAGAGCGGCCTCGAATCATGTGACCGGCCTGAAGGTAGGTCTAAAAAGGTATTTACATGCCTCATTTTAATAAAACACTTATACAGTGTGGTATGCCTAGCTATAATAGAGGGGCTGGCAGTGACCATCTCTGATATTTTATTTCTACTAATAGCGGCCGGGGGCAAAGACAGAGACACAGACACGGAGATGACAAGCAGGGAGGAGGGAAAAAGAGGAGAGCAGAGAGGAGAGCTGCGGATGACGGAGGGATGTTGTAAACTGACCACGGTAGTCAGGGCTCAGCTGCCATGATTATTGTGGTCAGTACAGATAGGGGGACACAGGAAGTGGCAGGATCATCCAGATATTTTACAGTTTAGAGAGTGGCAGATTAGACAGCACAAACACTGTGCTGTTTAATCTGCTTTAATGGAACGGGATGTCTATTTTTTATCTTTTTAGGGTTACAAACACTTTAAGATCTGAGTGGTGACTTATCAGCGGCTGCCATTGTAATATATGCATATCTGACTATCTTTGGTATATATCTAGAAGGCATACTAGCTGACACTTAGTATATGGCCATTGAATTTTTCACATGCATCATGCTTAACAACTATTGATCTACCTTTATATCTGCTGTACAGCTGTTACCTATACCCATAATAGTTTACATGACAGGAACCATGATCCCTAAGCCATACAGCTATCTCCACTACCATAGGATTTATGGGAATTGAGGACCCCAATAATAATTAGGGTTGCACAGATACCGATACTAGTATCGGTATCGGTGCTGATACCAAGCATTTGCAGGAGTACTTGTACTTGTGCAAATGCTCCCGATGCCTGGTCCGATACCTGGACACTCAGGGATGATTGGTGCGGGGATGGGGGAAGTTACAAACACCGATCTCCCTGTGTGGATTTCAATAAAGCATCTGACAGCCACTTCTCCTCTCCCCTCCGCGGCTTTCATCTGCTTTATTGAAAGCCACACAGGAAGATCAGTGATTGTAACTCTCCCCCACCGCCGCACCGATCATCCCTGAGTATCCCCTGTGTCCTCTCTGTGTCCTGCTCTGTGCTCCTCCGGTCCCCCCCTGTCCTGTTCCTGTCCCCCGTGTCCAACTCCGGTGCCCATCTGTCCTCCTCTGTATGCTGCTCTGGTTCTCCCCTCCTCCTCCTGTCCCGATCTGTCCTCCTCCGTGTGCTCCTCCGCCCCCCCCCCCCCTTTCTGGTCTGCTCTGTGCTCAACCAGCTCTCCTCTCGTGCTGGGATCATTCAGGATGGAGAGAGGAGGAAGGAGCCGGTAAATATATCATTAAGGGCCCATACACAAGGGCGTATTAAAAAACGAGCTGTAACGTCACATATTTTGAAAACCCGTGTAGTGTTTTTTTTTACACTTTTTTTTCCAGGTGAATGGGTACGATGTACCCCATACTCGTTCACATAGGGTGGGGGGCCGGGATCTGGGGGCCTCCTTGTTAAAGGGGGCTTCCAGATTCCGATAAGCCCCCAACCGCAGACCCCGACAACCCATGGCCAGGGTTGTCGGGAAGAGGCCCTTGTCCTCATCAACACGGGGACAAGGTGCTTTGGGGGGGGGCGCAGGGCCCCCCCTGCCGCAAAGCACCCACCCCCCATGTTGAGGGCATGTGGCCCGGTACGGTCCGGGAGGGGGGTGCTCGCTCGTCCCCACCCCCTTTCCTAGCATGCCAGGCTGCGTGCTCGGATAAGGGTCTGGTAAGGATTTTGGGGGGACCCCACGCCATTTTTTTCGCCGTGGGGGTTCCCCTTAAAATCCATACCAGAACGAAGGGTCTGATACCTCTTGGGGGGGAACCCCACGCAAAAATTTTTCTTTAATTTTTGCGGGGGTTCCCCTTCAAGATCCTCTGCACACAAGTCACGCTGCAAGTTGGATCATCATGATCCAACTTCTGGTGTGACTTCTATTCAAATCAATGGGCTCCAATAGGGAACCATTGATTTTGAATAGAGGCAGAGAAACCCCTGACGAGGCTTAGCGCTGTGTATACAACGTTAAGCCACGTTTTTGAGCGTTTTGCCGACTCAGAGTCAAATACGCTCTAGCGCTACAGCTTCGGAACGCACTGGTCCTGCTTTTGTTTTACAGCTTAAAGCGGAGTTCCACTCGTTTTTGGGTTTATTAAAAGTCAGCAGCTACAAAAAGTGTAGCTGCTGACTTTTAATAAACAGTAGCATACCTGCCTCCCGGTCCAGCGATGGCTGCGCCCGAAGCCTCGCTCGTCTCACCCTCCTTCCGACGGCCCCGCCATTCCTAGTGTGGGCATCCGGCCCGGCTTCATGGCCGGGCACGCACTGTGCATGCGCGAGTCGTGCTGCGCATTCCTAGTGGCCAGGCAAACTTCTGGGACCTGTGACATGTCCCAGAAGATTGCCAGGAGGGAGGGGCCGTCTAGGAGGAGAGGAGGCCCAGAGGCGGAAGGTGGAAGAGGGACAGGAAGTCCCTCTGAAACCTGGGGACACACTCCCCCCCCAAAAAAAATTAATTACATGCCAAATGTGGCATGTAAGGGGGCGAGGAGTGCTTAAAGCGGAAGTTCCATTTTTGGGTGGAACTCCGCTTTAAGAACGCCGACGCCATCTACAGCTCAAAAATGTCAACGTGAGTATGAGGCCATAGAATAACATGGTGTGGCTTTCTTAAGCTGTAAAAACAGTCAAAAACGCGGCGTTAACAACTCCCGTGTGTATGAGGCTTTACCTGCTCCTTACTTTTCTGAATGGACAGAGTCACTGACTGTCCACTCATAACTGAGCATCGTAAACTGTGTCCGACGTCTCAGTTAATGAATGGAGATGAGCCACTGTCTCCTCTTCATTCATCTTCAGGGCAGCTGAGGCTGCTGCGAAAGGGACTGGGGAGTCTCTATCCTCAATCACTTTCCCTGTCTCAAAAGGGAGATGTGAGGGGTGTGTTTAGACACCTGACATCTCACCAAAGCCCTCCCAACAGGGTTGATTTAAAAAAAAATACATTTAAAATAAAGGAAAAAATTTGAAAAATATCAATAATGAAAAATAAAAAAACACTGACACCGACCGTCCACACCCCCCCCCCCCCCCAGAAGAAAGCATTGTAAAAAAAAAAAGTAAATAAGTAAACTGTAAAAAATAAAATAAAAATTAAAAACTACTGACACAGTCCACGCCTCATCAGTGCCATCATCCACGCCCATCAGTGCTGCATATTAGTGCCACTGTCACATGACTTTAAAAAAACTATCGGTAATCCGTATCGGCGAGTACTTGAAAAAAGTATTGGTACTTGTACTCGGTCTTAAAAAAGTGGTATCAGGACAACCATAATAATAATATATTATTGGTAAGGCAATATAGAGCCCTGGGGCATACTGTATATGTGTCATAGCTTGCAGCTTTATTTATACAATTTTTTCTTATATGCGGTAATTGTCCATGCTGAAAACCTTTGCCACATATACTATTCAACGTCTGTATGTTTATTCAGTGACATTGTTTTTATGCACCTTGGTGGTGGGATTGTGGTATGATAGCACTGTGTATGGCTAATGTAGAGTATCATAGATACCACATAACACATGGTCCAGTTCAAATCATTGCAGTGGTTTGGAAATAAAAGGAGATTTTTATTTATGTCTGTGCTGATTGTAACTACACTCTAGACTGCAGGCCAATTTATGGATGTTCTTAAAATGATAATAGACTCACATTAACAACTTGTCATATATCATACTAACTGCACATATAGTTAAAGTGGTAGTAAAGTCTTTTTTTAAAACTTGTACCTACAGGTAAGCCTATGATAAAAGGCTTACCTATAGGTACAGTGAATATCTCCTAAACTTGCACAGTTTAGGAGATATTCATGATGCATGCAACCAGTGATGTCACCGGCGCATGCACTCTAAAGGGACGGCATACCTGTGCTGTCCCTTCAGAGCTCTGTGCCACGGCCTCCCATGTGCGGGGGTGATGTCATCGCGGCTCGGCCAATCAGGCGGAAGGAGGACGCAAATCCAGAAGGAAGGCAGGGTGAAGATGGAAGCCCTGTCATCGGTGACAGTGCGCCGCTGGAGAGCTTAGTTCGAGAGTAAGCATTTTATATTGTGCTAGTATGTGATGCAAAATAGGTTACCTTTCATTCAGATTTTCTGCTGTTTACTGTACAAGTCATAGTTCCGTTGATACTACACACAGCACTCTTCTCCCAGCACTGCAACTGAGAGTTCTGCCTCTTATGCAGTGAAGGGATTCTGTTGTTCGCCATTCCTATCCACTCCCATCATCCATTCACAAAAAACCTAGTATGCTGTTCATAGACAAATCTGGTGAGTAGGGATGAGCTCAGGTGGATTCAGGTACAAGTCAGAACCTGCCAAGGTATGCCCTGCAGTCCAGTGTAAAAATGCAGCTGCACGGTGAGGAATGCCTTGTCTGCCTATGATTGGTGGCGTGCAGTGACAGCTTCAAGACGGGATAGCTGAGGTGAGTTCAGACTAGAATCTGAACATCGCCAGATATGATGGAACCTGTACCTTGCTCCAAGGGAGGGTCTAACAGGCATGTAGGTCTACTTGAAGGGGGACCTATCCCTTTATGGTGATCTCCGCTGTTCCTGTCGGTCCTGTGTCTTGATTCACGGGGATGGCTCAGCAGTATACAGTGGGGCGGGTGTTACACTTGCTTAAAAGAAAGATAAACCTCTCATAGCGTAGAATATCCTTAAAAAAATGGTTTATTGGGCATCAATTTAAAAACATGGACGTTCTCATAATTTACAGCTCCAAAGACCCTGTGATCGGTTAGGGGTATTACCGCAATGTCCTCTCTGTGGCTTGGCTGTAACGTCCAGGAAGCTCCTAGTTTGACACGTTTCGTCACTATAGCGTGATGTTATCAAAAACAGTTGAGAACGTCTATGTTTTTAAATCGATGCCCAATAAACCATTTTTTTAAGGATATTCTACACTATGAGAGGTTTATTTTTCTCTTAATCATGCGTAACACCTGCCCCACTGTATACTGCTGAGCCATCCCCGTGGATCAAGACACAGGACCGACAGGAACAGCGGAGATCACCATAAAGGGATAGGTCCCCCTTCAAGTAGACCTACATGCCCATTAGACCCTCCCTTGGAGCACGGTACAGGGTCCATCATATCTGGTTAGTTTGGAGTGGATTCACGAACAGGCACCTATCAGTCACCTAGTGGAAGGGGTGTATTTGCACAGAAGCAACTGCAAGCACTTTTAGCACTGCCTTTTTTTCACATTTGTATTAGCAATATATTTATTTTTTTATTTAAAAGCACAAGGCACTTTATATATTAATATAAAAATATTCAATCCTGTGCTTGAGTAGATAAAATACGATAAGTGCAGCCAGCAGATAGGTTTAGGTGAAACTACAAATGACATATAAGTATAACTGCAGCGCACAGTCCAATTTTATAGAGGTAGAAAAATGCAAGTATATAGGAAAATGCAGTTATATAGAAAAGTCCTTGGAAACAGGCGATCAAAGTGGTGAGAATGTAAATTCAGATGTGCGTCCCATCACTGGTAATCCCACCACACACAGCCCCTTACCAGAGCTCACCGACCCCCTATGACGGGGGGTCAGTGTTCGCCTTTGGAAGTATAGAAGCAATCTACTGATCCGGGCCCGGGGCAACCAGCTCCAATCCCATCACTGTAATCCTTCAGTGCATATACATGCCTCTAGCCATTCACACCATTCTCCTCAAAGGGATCCTGCTTGGCAAGGTAACCGCGGTATATAAAAGAAGAGGAGATCCAATAGTGCAGACCATACAACTGACGTTTTAATAAAGAAAGGATAAAAAGTATACACGCACATTCAAATGCATAGGTAGCGCTTTACACATCCAACCTGGGGCGTCCAGCTACTAAAATGGCGACCGCTGTCCATGTTCCGTGCGTCGTGATGCTCCGCCCAACGTGTTTCGTCATCAGCGTGACGTCGTCAGGGGCGTGGCTAAGACACGGCGTCACGCCTTATATGACCAGGAAACCAGAAGTGTTATGCGTTCCACTGCTACCTATCAGGGAACCAGCGGACTGGAAATAAACTGTATTAAAGCACCCAGCGTCTCGGATGACTACACAAAGGGCATGTAAACAAATGAATCATACCAAACTGACATCAATTACCCTAGAAGGTACAAAAGGGAAGAGTTTTTTCATACTCGGACCAGGAACCGGAAGCAGCCCCATCTAGTGCCCGGATAACAATTTGCCCCAAAAATAAAAATAGAAAACCAGCATCACGTATAAAAACCCTCCGAACACAGTTAAATGCACCGAGAATGGAAAGACAATAAAAAATTAAGAGACTGAAAAATGGCAACTCACATAATATTGAAGAGGAAAAGGTATGCACAAAAAAGTGGTTAAAAAACCCCCATAAATAACGACAAAATAAAAAATATACAGAACATTCATAGGATGTGCTCATGTATAAACAGTGAACATCCTCAAAAAAGAGCCACAGAAATACTATCAAATAGAGAACATCCATGGGATGTGTTTATGCATTATTAATGAACGCATTCACATCCCATTCGATGTTCAGCCCATGAGGGGCAAAAGAACGTAAAGTATAAATCCAAAAAGTTTCCAACTTAGAGATTCCTCTCCTAATATTACTACCTCTCCAAGCGGACGTAAAGTGGTCTGTCAGCACCTTAGTTCCGCTTGGGTTTCTCCCATGGTGTATTGAATAGTGTTTGGACACACTATGATTGGGGAAACCCTTACAGATATTGTTAAAGTGCTCATTGACCCTAACCTGCAAGGTGCGTATAGTATGCCCAACATAATATAATCCGCACGGGCAAATAGGCAGGTAGACCACATTTTTAGTGGTACATGAGTTAAAGGATTTAACTATTGTCATGCTGGGAGTGAAAGGAGGTACACTTGGATTTGATACTATTAATCCCGCACACCTTACATCTCCTACAGGGGTAGAAGCCCTTCATGTTGTTTTCTTGGGAGGTTCCAAAATGTTAGGTGCTACTGCGGTAGTAAACCCGCTGCTAAAAAAAAAAATAAAAAAAAATCCTGCAAGACAATAGCATAATATGTTAGTATGCATCGCATACTAACATATTATGAAATACTTACCTTAGAACGAGGCCCCCGATGCCCAAGTCGGTCAGCGCTAAGGACGCTGACATGTTGGTCCTCTTCTTTCTTCCAGGTACGCGGCTCCGGCGCTGTGAGTGGCCGGAGCCGCGTGACGTCACTCCGCGCGGGAGCTCTTCGCTCCGGCAACCAGCTCTGAGTTGCCGGCCACCTCGGCCGGATCGTCAGAGCGCATGCGCCGCTAATGTCAGCGGCTGCATGCAGGGCGAATATCTCCTAAACCATGCAGGTTTAGGAGATATTCTTTTTACCTACAGGTAAGCCCTATTATAGGCTTACCTGTAGGTAAAAACAGCTTTGGGGGTTTACTACCGCTTTAATCTCAGAGGGGATATGTCATATATTATTGGAAGGAGCATGCACTGTACATTTTGGATAGGATCTGAACATGCCTCAGCTCATCCCCAGTAGTGGATACATTTATTTTTGTAGGTTTTTATATTAATTATT
>BLSH010412582.1:13385-24337 GCA_018402905.1 Glandirana rugosa
CCCCCCCCCCCCCCCCCCCCCCCCCCCCCCCCCCCCCCCCCCCCCCCCCCCCCCCCCCCCCCCCCCCCCCCCCCCCCCCCCCCCCCCCCCCCCCCCCCCCCCAATAAAAAGCAACAACAATGTGTTGGGAGGCAGTAATATAAAAACACTAAGATTCAGGCTGCAGCTGTCCCAAGAAGTGATTGGAAACCTTAGGATCTGTGTATACAAGGAGGAGTGGGAAGCGCCGCCATCTAAGTGCAATTAGTATAAAAACAATTGAAGCCAGAGATAAATGAAAGGTGGTACTCACATTTGATGAAATTGTAAAAACATGTAGCATGGTTTAACCCTGTGACAGGTAAGTCAGATTAAAACTTATTCTGCTGAGTATTCATTTGGGGGCTTGTGAGATGTGTAGCTGAATAACACCTTCACCACACCGCGTGATCCCGCTCCCCTCAGAATATACACTCACCAGATATATCAAAGAGAAGCGCTTGTGGGTATACATTGAACACATTAACAGGTGAATCCAGAATAAGCAACTCCATCAGTATCCCACAACAGGTTCCTAGATACAGGGTTGAATCGTCTCTCCGCTTATCTGGACATACACGCTCATACTCCGCCTCCAATCTCTTTAGTTCGTAACATAGGGAAAGAAACAGACTTCATAGCGTGATCCTGTTAAATATTTATTCCCATAAAAGCACCCCTCTTTACATATTGCACTTTCTGCATATTGCAGAAAACATTAAAAACAGGCATCCAATGGTAAAACCATAGTCAAATTGTACAGGGTGGCACAATACTCTCTCTCCGATCCTTAATTTCTCATCCGTGGTGATACCCGGGTGGCAGCTGACAGATTCACAAGCCGTATGGTTACGCCTAGACGCTTTTCATCATTCCGTCTTTATCAACAGGCCTATTAGTCATTGGATGCATGTTGGTAATGTTTTCTTGTAAGTCCAATATGTAAAGAGGGGCGCTTTTATATGAATAAATATTTAACAGGATCACGCTATGAGGTCTGTTTCTTTCCCTATGTTACGAACGAATGAGGTTGGTGTCTGCGCGTATATGTCCAGATAAGCGAAGAGACATGATTCAACCCGGTATCTAGGAACCTGTTGATGGAGTTGCTTGTTCTGGATTTACCTGTTAATGTGAAAAATATACCCAAAAGCACTTCTCTTTGATATATCTGGTGAGTGCAAATTCTGAGGGGAGTGGGATCACGCGGTGTGGTGAAGGTGTTATTCAGCTACACATCTCACAAGCCCCCAAATCGGACTTACCTGTCACAGGATTAAAGATTTTAGACTGTTAATTAGGTGTATAATACACCGCCGAGCGCTGTTTGAGCTTTATTGATCACCTATTACGGACTCTTAAGGCTTATGAATTGTGTTATTGTGTTATTATAGTAGCAGCTTATTTATTTTATCTAATCTATATAGAGTTTTTTCCTAAGCGTGGGATTAGTGGAATTTTTCATTTCAAGTGGTAGAATGTATCATGGTTTAATAAAGTGGTGGTCCGAAATGGGTATCCACGTCTCCACTCCGCCCACCGCCACCCACAGCCTCCTCTTGGAACTTTCGAGTCGTGGTTCGAGTTGCTGCCTGTAAGAACGATCAATCGACTGAACTGCCGCTATGATCATTCTTATAGAGCAGGGAATCGCCGGCCGGAAAAAATTATATCTGAATGGTGCCTGTAGCTGCAGGCATCATTCAGATATCACCACTCAAAGTCCAGGATGTCATATGACGTCGCTGGGCGGGAAGTGGTTAAGGTTAACCATGGCCTACTGTATCTAAAACAAAATCCTGGTTTTAGCTACACTTCAACCTGACTCAGACAGCGTGTAATCCAATAGACATACATGTAATATGAGGATTGCTATGTTTTCTGTGGGCAAAAGAACTAACTATTGTTTATTCACAGATAGTTACCAGTATGTTGGAAATCTTTGTAAATGTTAATAAGTACTTCTGACACTTGCACGCGCTCGAGATTGACGTTTTTTTAACCATATATGATACAGTTTTTGTTAAAAGATACTTTGGTTCACAATGGGATGGATTTACTAAAAGCAAATAGATTGTGCACTTTGCAAGTGCAGTAGCTCTAGCTAAACAAAGCAGAGCTTAGCAAACAAAGGGAAGCTTTGCTGACTTCATTCATTCAATTACGTGCAAGTAAAAATGTTTTTTTTTCCTTGCGTGTGATTGGGTATTCTTTGTAAAGTGAAGCTTTACCTCATTTACTGAGCTCTGGAGCAATTGCACTTATTTTATTTTATTTATTTCAGGTACTTATATAGCGCTGTCAATTTACGCAGCGCTTTACATATACATTGTACATTCACATCAGTCCCTACCCTCAGAAGCTTACAATCTAAGGTCCCTAACTCACATTCATACATATACTAGGGCCAATTTAGACAGGATCTAATTTGCCTATCAGCATGTCTTTGGATTTGCAAAGAGAAGCTGCACTTGCAAAGTACGCAGTCTATTTACCTTTGGTAAATCAACCAGTGAGTTGTCTATGGGTATTCTTAAAGAGGACCTCCAGCCGACACCCCATTTTTTTTTATGACCCCACTTACCTGAAGGTGGTATCTGCACAGTCCAGATACTCACCCATACAGTGGATCCAGCATTGACCCATATGCCTATGGGTATTCTTAAAGAGGAGCTCCAGCCGACACCCCATTTTTTTTTTATGACCCCACTTACCTGAAGGTGGTATCTGCACATTCCAGATACTCACCCATCCAGTGGATCCAGCATTGTCCCGCTGAGATCCTCTCAGGCCTGGCCACAGCTCCATCCTGCGCCACCATGCTCTCTCTGACATCATCAAGAAGGCCGCTGGCTCTTCCAGGTTCAGCGGGCAGGCCTCTCAATAAAACACTGATAGACCCACCCCCTCCTCCTTTACTTGAATGAAAGGCTAAGCCTCCTGAGATATGTGACGTGCATATCCCCGGAGGCACAGCGGACAGGATACGCGTTGGTTGTCTAAGGGCGAATGACGCACATAGTGAGGCGGGGTAGGACTTTTTTTCCAAAAAAAAAAAGCTTGATATTTCTGCAGGATGGGAGGAGGGTGTGGAATGGAAGGAACATGAAGAAGAGGGTGAAGGTCCGCCTTAAAGTATATAAGAACTTTTTTTTGAACTTTGCAGACTATGTGAGCTCAAGATTTTCTTTTACAAAAGGCTTATTGTCAGTTTCAGTAGTACAGATTGTACACAATCGATATAAATGAGTATAGTAAGTACTTACTTACTACTAAAATAATTGGTAAGTGGAAAGTCTGCGCTCAAGATTTTCACAACAACAACTAGTGACACAAGACACTGAATATGAAAGTCGTATACATAGTTGATTTATCAGTGGTCAGACTAGTCCGCTCCTGGCTCTGAATAGACCTAACAACACAAGTAAAGTACATGTGTGGGACTCACAGTAAGTACCTTCTGGAGAGGGCTCAGGCTAGTGCATTAGATTCTACAGCTAGTAAAAACTTTTCTTTACTTCTGTCCAAGAAAACAAAATACAGGGCACTCACAGCCACTCTTCTTTATTTCATCGTATATCCAAAAGGTAAAAACAATTAAAGCATCCAGCCGACAAATGCTTCTCATGCAAAGCGCACGCTTGGACCCAACTGCCTTGAAAAGGCTTAGCTTTGCACCAGAAACATTCATTGACTGGGGGTGCTTTATTTCTTTTTAGCCTTTGTAATTTACAATTAAAATTAAGAAGTGAAGGGGGTGTGGCCAGCAGCTCACGGCGGCGGACGTGTCTGGGGATAGCTCCGGCAAGCCAGAGAAGAAGCCAGAGCCATCCAGGCGAACAACAACCAGGTGAGACTGGAAACCCAGTTTACCCACCCACCCGCAGAGTCCTGGTTCGAGTCGCTGGAGAAATTGACTTTATAGTATGACAGAGAACTAAAAATCATCAGAACCTCATGGACTTGTGGCAAAGAAATGGTTGGATTAGTCAATAATAAAAACATCATTTGCAAGCAGTTGCATTTTGTGCAATCTCTGTTGAATTATAAAGCCTGAGATCTGATAGTCTTGGCTAGGGGTTCGATGAGTAGAGTAAAGATAGATGGTGATAGTGGACATTTCTGATGGGTGCCGTTAGAAATCGTAAATGATTTAGACAGCATTTCAGATGTATAGATCTGTACAGAGGGGCATAAGTATAAGGCCAAGGTGGCAGCATGAATATGTGACCAACCCAAACTTGGTGACTTGGCACATATACAGTATGACCAGTGAATATGATTAAATACATCTATTGAAAGCAGCAGAGAAGGTATACGAGCACTCAGCTAAATGTATTACTTTCAGTATTTCCTGCATAGCATCTGAGGTTTTCTTATCACAGGTAATCCCTGATTGGTCCAGTTTGACCAGTGTTGGAAGGATATGTAGGAGGCGTGTAGCTATGTATTTTGTTTTAGGGAGTTATAGGTTCTTTGCCTGGTTTTGGCATAGTTACAATATAGGCCTATGGTATAAGTGATAAAAACCGATGGGTTATAATATCCCATCCGTACTACATCAAAAATAACATAAAAAATATGTTTTTACCTGAAAATCTACCTGAAATCACATTACTAAATTCATATTGAATTTGTTTGTAGCTTAAATACTGAGATTTGCACTTAGGACTATCATTTGGTAACTTTTGGAAATGCCAGTAAAAACGTGGCTGTGAAAAAAATGTGAGAAAGTAGTGGGTGTGGCGCTGCCAAGACTAGCTGAAGAGCTTATAGTGAAAACTGTAAGTGCTAAAATATAAAGGATCAAGTGATAGTAAATACGTGAATTAACCAAAAATGAGAAGGTTGTATATTGTACAAAGTTGCCCTCTAGTGGCGAGAAAAACACAAACCGAACTGCAAATGTGAAAGTGCTCATGCAAGTGAGCAATGAAATAAATGAATGAAAGATAGGGTGAGTGAGCAGGGTCAGTGGTGGCCCGAAGGGTCCCCTCCGTTCGTGACACAAACCCCACTCACCCCTAGGTAACGATTGTACTGAAAGAGTTAATGACGGTCTCCAGACACCGATCTACACTCCAATCCAGCGTGGTAGCGGTATCCACATGTAAGACACAAATTTCCGTAGTGTAGGGTATCAGAACTGACAGGGCAAATTAACAAGTGTAGTAACTCACAGTGGAGAAGTCAGAAGACCGGAGCTTCCTTGCGTTCCAGGGTTCAGCCGGAAGTACGTCTGGCGCTCTGGGCTCCGTCTTACGCGTTTCGTCATCAAGACGTCATCGGAGGCGGCGCCATCTCAATGTACTCCTTGGCTTAAATACACAAGCTGCTAACCCAGTAACCAATCCGATCGTTCGTAGCGACCATATTGGTGCTCCATTGTAAGGTCTCAATCATCCTTCTCAGAGTGTATAGCAATTTCAATAGCGGGAACAAATGTTTTTATTATAGAATGTGTTAAAAAACTGTTAAAAAGAAAAATATTTTTATGGTATAAAAGAAATATTCGAATTTAAAAAGGTTTTTTAAAAAAGGTTTTTCCAAAAAACCAAAACAAAAGACGAGAAACAAAAACGTGCATGGACCCGTGGGAAACAGGTCTGGACCCAGGGGAAGACAGCACTCATCGTGTCGAGATGGGGGAAAGACTTTCATCTATGATAAGGGGTCTGATGCAGACTAATATTATAAAAATAAAAATAAAATAAGGATAAACCGAGAGTATTTTTAGAAGCAAGTCCTTCGATATAAAAGGACAATTTTGTAGGAACAAGTCAACGTTAAATGAAGAATATAAAAAGCCTTAAGATAAATTAGAAAGCGATCATAAAAAATCAGTGATGTGGAGCAAGTCAAACGCTGAATGGAGGAGGGTCTAAAAAAATGCCTAGTGGACTAGAGTGAATAGACTTCGAAACAAACGGGGGATGGAGATTCCAAATCTAAGCGGTATTCTTGATAATTCAATGGAGGGAGATGAAAAACAACTTGCAAGCTGAAATGTGAATGGAAGGGGGTTTGTATAGAACAATAAAACTGTATTAAAACTATATTGGAAAAAAAAAACTAATGATTCCAAAAAGATACAATTGAGATGGTCAGGGATTGTCAACCAAACTATATCAAAATTAGAAACAAGTCAAGCGCTGAATGGAGGAGGGTCAAGAGTAGCCATACTAGTTCAATGGATCTCTGAAGTAAAAATGAAAGTGAACCTCCGGAGAGGGGCTGTACTATAATCATTCGATGGAAGAGGGGAGGAACGAGTTTCAGGAAAAAACGTGAATGGATCAGGATTGTAAAAATTATAATAGTTTAAAACCTACTTATAAAACTCAGACATAGTGTTCAGGAGGGTATGTAGGCATATAAACGGCCCCTAATCATTAGAGATAAAACAGTTCAGATCTATGTCTATATTCAACCCGTGAGGTTGCAAAAAATTTAAATTGTAGATCCACATAGTCTCATTTTGTGAAATCTTTGTAGTTCTATTCCCACCCCTTCACTTTTCTTTCACATGATCTATTCCATAAAATGTCATTACAGCAGGATTCCTATTGTGTACATCCCTAAAATGTCTCGAGAGGCTATGTTTTGGATATCCTTTCTTAATGTTGTTCACGTGCTCTCTGATGCGTACCCACAAAGGTCTGGTGGTCCTTCCGACGTATTGTAACTGACATGGACACTCTATGACGTATGTTACGTGCGTGCTTTGACAGGTGATCAATTTATTGATTTTATATGATGTCTTGGTGGATGCGAATGTGAAGGATTCCTTTTTTCGTGGTCCTGGTTTGTTAGTTCTGCACGGCAGACATTTGTTGCACTTAAAAAACCCTTTCAGTTGGGGAAACATACTCACTCCCCCTGGTGGATTGATGACATTGTGCACAAGTTTACTCCTCAAATTAGGGGCCCTCCTATAAATGAATTGCGGTTTACTTGGCAGGAGGTTACTCAACGTTTTATCAGATTTTAGAATGGACCAATGTTTCTTAATGATCCCTTCTATTAGTTTGTACTGTTTGTTGAACCCAGTAAGGAAAGCAAAGTCAATCGGGTTCTTTTTCTTAGTTTTCCCCTTAAACAATTCCGCTCTATCCATGTTTTTAACTTGTAATTTTAGTCTTTCCATTTCCTTCCTTTTGTATCCTTTTTCTACGAACCTATTAATGAGCAAATCGGCCTGGTTCTCATAGTCCGTGATCTTATTGCAGTTCCTCCTCATCCTCATCAACTGTCCCTTTGGCATGTTTCTTGTCCAGTTTGGGTGGTGGCAGCTCTTGGTTGGTATATACCTGTTTGTCGGTCTGTTTGAAATATGTTCTTGTATGTAACCTATCCTCATCCTTAAAAATCTGGAGGTCAAGATAATTCGCTGTGTCTCCGTTCCACTCCCCGGTGAACTTTATCGCATATTTGTTGTTGTTTATCTCCTCAAAGAAGTTTTTTAATTCCGTTTCCGTACCCTTCCATATGAGGAAAATATCAATGTATCTTTTATAAAACCATAAATTAGGTCTTACTCTGTTGTAGATAACTTCTTCCTCCCATTTGCTCATGAATAAGTTTGCTACATTAGGGGCATATTTAGCCCCCATAGCAACTCCTTTAGTTTGATTATAGAAAACTCCATCATACCAGAAATAGTTATTCTTCATGGCCAGTTCAAGGCCTTCAAGGAGAAAATCGATTTGTTCCTGTTTTAGATCTGTATATTCTTTTAGTGCCCATTCAGTACTCTTTAGTCCATTCTTTTGTATAATATTAGTATATAGGGACTCTACATCCACGGTTACCAAGAGGTCTCCCTCCTCTATTTCCAAGTCCTTGACCTCCATCATCAATTGTTTGCTATCCTGCAGGTATGCTGTGGTTTTTGAGACTATGGGTTGCAGAAAGTTGTCCAAGTATTCTCCCAGTCTTGACAGAAGGGAGTCTATTCCGCTAATGATAGGTCTTCCTGGTGGTTTAGTTTGGTGTTTATGTATCTTCGGCAAATAATACATGACTGGCGTCTTAGTGGTTTTGGGTAGTAAGTACTTAGCCTCTTTCTTATTAATAAAATCATGTTCCTTACCCCTCTTTAGATATTCCTTCAGTTTCTTTTCCAATTCTTTTTTAGGGTTCCGTGGTAGTCTTTTGTATGTATCTGTTTTATTCAGTAATGTTCTCATTTCTTCTTCATAGTCTTTCTTGTCGAGTATTACCACTCCCCCTCCTTTGTCCGCTGGATGGATGATAATGTCCTTTTTCTTTTCTAGTTCTTTAATATTTTTCCAGATTGTTTTCTTCTTAGATCGGTGCGTTTTGAGGTTTCTTATATCTTCTTCCACCATTTTCCTAAATTTTCATCCCCCTCCTCCGAGGGAAGTGAACTGGAGACCTCTGAGAGGTTGGAGAGATGGACCTATACCCCCAATGAGACATGAGGGAGAGGAAGGAGGAAACGAGCAAGGGGGAAACGAGGGGGAAAGAAGAAAAAGACGACGAGAGTATTAGGAGCAGGTATTTTTAATCTAAGCAATACTGTTTTTAATGAAGAGGAATTAGCTATTTTAGATCTGGGGCTGAAATATGCCCCGGATAAAGATGTGGATAAATTCGAAGTCTATATAGACTTACAAAAATTCTTAAGAAAATTGAATATTGAATATAAAAAAATTCTTTGCCTCAAAAACGAAGGGTAATAGTAACAGCAACGCAAGTCAATATGTGCACACAAACCTAAGGAACAAATCAGTCTTCAATCCTAAAAACAACGGTAATGAAAGTCTGGATGTATTTAGGAAAATGGTGGAAGAAGCTATAAGAAACCTCAAAACGCACCGATCTGAGAAGAAAACAATCTGGAAAAATATTAAAGAACTAGAAAAGAAAAAGGACATTATCATTCGTCCAGCGGACAAAGGAGGGGGAGTGGTGATACTCGACAAGAAAGAAGAAATGAGAACATTACTGAATAAAACAGATAAATACAAAAGACTACAATGGAACCCTAAAAAAGAATTGGAAAAGAAACTGGAGGAATATCTAAAGAGGGGTAAGGAACATGATTTTATTAATAAGAAAGAGGCTAAGCACTTACTACCCAAAACCACTAAGACGCCAGTCTTGTATTATTTGCAGAAGATACATAAACACCAAACTAAACCACCAGGAAGACCTATCATTAGCGGAATAGACTCCCTTCTGTCAAGACTGGGAGAATACTTGGACAACTTTCTGCAACCCAAAGTCTCAAAAACCACAGCATACCTGCAGGATAGCAAACAATTGATGATGGAGATCAAGGACTTGGAAATAGAGGAGGGAGACCTCTTGGTAACCGTGGATGTAGAGTCCCTATATACTAATATTATACCAAAGGATGGACTAAAGAGTACTGAATGGGCACTAAAAGAATATACAGATCTAAAACAGGAAAAATCGATTTTCTCCTTGAAGGCCTTGAACTGGCCATGAAGAATAACTAGTTCTGGTATGATGGAGTTTTCTATAATCAAACTAAAGGAGTTGCTATGGGGGCTAAATATGCCCCTAATGTAGCAAACTTATTCATGAGCAAATGGGAGGAAGAAGTTATGTACAACAGAGTAAGACCTAATTTACAGTTTTATAAAAGATACATTGATGATATTTTCCTCATATGGAAGGGTACTAAAACGGAATTAAAAAACTTCTTTGAGGAGATAAACAACAACAAATATGCAATAAACTTCACCGGGGAGTGGAACAGAGACACAGCGAATTATCTTGACCTCCAGATTTTTAAGGATGAGGATAGGTTACATACAAGAACATATTTCAAACAGACCGACAGAAACGGGTATATACCAACCAAGAGCTGCCACCACCCAAACTGTACAAGAAACATGCCAAAGGGACAGTTGATGAGGATGAGGAGGAACTGCAATAAGATCACGGACTATGAGAACCAGGCCGATTTGCTCATTAATAGGTTCGTAGAAAAAGGATACAAAAGGAAGGAAATGGAAAGACTAAAATTTCAAGTAAAGTTGAGCGAACCTCTGGAAGTTCGGGTTCTGCTGGTCCGGCCGAACTTCGGGACAAAGTCCGGGTTCGGGTCCGGACAGAACACGAACGTTCGCACGGACCCCGAACCCCATTGAAATCAATGGGTACCCAAACTTTTAGGCACAAAAATGGCTGTAACAAAGTCCTGGAAAGCCCTAGAGGGCTGCAAAAGGAAGTAAAATGGGGGTAAGAGAAGGGCAAGTGCCCTACAAAAAAATGGGGATAGGGAAAATAAATTAAAATCAAATAAAAAAAATGGAAAGGGGGGTGGATGTGGAGTAGGAGCCTAGAGGTTGACTAGGCAGTGTAGGTGGAAGTGGCGATGGTAGAGGAGTAGGAGGTGGTAGCCAACATGGTATTTTTTTTTTGTATTGAGGCCTATTCAAAAAAACAAGTATGTGAATGGCTGTGTGAGTCCGGTCTAAATGTTTATTCTGCACAAGGTACAGACAAGTCTTGTGGGATCCATGCCTAATTCAGTTGGATGTGGACAAACGGCTCCGCTTGTCTGTGATAACGCCCCCTGCTGTGCTAAACACACGTTCCGACAATACACTGGCTGCAGGGCAGGCCAGCACCTCCAAGGCATAAAGGGCAAGCTCAGGCCATGTGGCCAATTTGGAGACCCAGAAGTTGAATGGGGCAGACCCATCAGGCAGTACGTGTAGGCGTGTGCACACATACTCTTGCACCATGTTGCTGAAATGCTGCCTCCTGCTAAGACGTTGTCTATCGGCTGGTTGTGCTGTTTGTTGTGGCGGGCTGCTGACAAAGCTTTGCCACATTTCAGCCATGCTAACCCTGCCTTCTGAGGTGCTGGCGGTGGCACAGCTGCATTGGTGGCCTCTTCCTCCTCCTCCTCTGCCTTCGCCCTGTCTCTTATA
>BLSH010412612.1:9293-19592 GCA_018402905.1 Glandirana rugosa
GGACTGGGGGGTCTTGTGTCACTCGCACGCTCTCACGGAGACCGTGTGCGAGTGTTACGATCAGTAGCGTCGACGGCAGTCCACTCCCGTCAAACGTTATTGGTTGGTGAAACGGCGGCAGTGCGACGTCGCCCGCCGTTCACGAATTTATAGCACGAACCCCCCAGGAACCTAGAGACATCACAAATCTTGTGTCGGGGCGGGGTCCTACACTGTAGTACTCCTACCCCGAGTACTACTGCAGTAGCACACCGGGGCGGGGTACGGTTATATACCGTTGGCGCGTCGTGCCTGGGCCGTAAGCTCACCTTCTCTCGCTAAAAAAAAAACTACACAGCTTTTTAAAATATTTTATTAAATCCGCTCCGGCATCTTCTCCCCTCTCTTCTTTCTTCGGCTCTTTTGCTGGGTCTTCTGTCTTCTGAGGGGTCTTCTGCGGGGTCTTCAGCTCTTTTGCTCTTTTGCTGCTGTCTCCCCGGCTAGCTTCTCCCACCGCCGCTGCTTCTTCTTCTTCTGGAGATGTTGACTCGTCGCTCTCTTCCACTCGAATGCCGGGTCCGTGCTGCGCGGTTGCCATATATTGGCATGGGGCGGGGCCACACGATGACGTCATCATGAGCCCCATCCTCATGATGTCACATCCTGGGGCGGGGCTGTGTTCTAAACACTACAGAGATCCAAGGACCCCCCAAGCACGATATTTAAGCACTTGCCGCCCGCTGCAGCGTGACGGCGGCAAAGTGGTTGGTTATTGCAAACTGCCCTCACCTGACGGCAGCTGCGATGACTAGCATTGTGAGCGTGTGCCAGAGGCACTCTCGCACGCTCACTGTGTTCTGGGGGGTCAGGGAGCGGGTAGGGCGGACTCGATCGCCACTGGCTACCCGCGATGGCCCCTCTGCAGTGAAAGAACGGAGGTCCGTGTATGTAAACATGGATCTCCGTTCGGACAGAGGGGGAAGGGCGGTGATCACAGGCTTCCTGTATATGGAAGCCATGATCACTTCCTTCCCCCTAGCAGCCCAGCCCCCATACAGTTAGAACTCCCCATAGGGAACACAGTTAACGCTCTCCAGGTTAAACCCTTCACTGCCAATGCCATTTCTACAGTAAGCAGTGCATTTTTAGACCACTGATCGCTGTATAAATGCCAATGGTCCAAAAAAAATGTCTAAATGGTCCAACATGTCTGCCGCAATATTGCAGTGCCACTAAAAATCGCAGATCACTGCCATTACTACTAAAAAATGTAAAAAATACAACTCCAGAAATTAATTTGCATCATCCCTAAACACAGCAACTTTTGCGCAAACAAAACAATAAACGTCGATTGCAATTTTTTATTTAACAAAGATAGGAGGAAGAATATAAATTGGCCAAAAACAAGTAAATAAACAGATTTTTATTTTTTTACAATTGGATTTGTATTTTAGCAAAAACGAAGAAAAACTGGTTATTTTGAAAAATTGTCGCTCTTTTTTTATTTATAGCGGCGATCACAAATGACGCAGAGGAGATCAAATATCACCAAAAGAAAGCTCTATTTGTGGGTAAAAAAAGGACGCAAATTTTGGATGGGTACAACGTCACACTACCACGCAATTGTCAGTTAAAGCAACGCAGTGCCAAATCGCAAAAAGTGCTCAGGTCCTAAAGCGTGAATTCCTTCAGGGGCTGAAGTGGTTAATATTTTTTTTTACTTTAACCATTATTAAAACCACTGCTCCTAAAAAAAAAAAATTAGAAACTTTTTTTTTCTATTCAGACATGTGCCCTAGGGCTAAGGCTGTTACAATTAGAGAGAGGGGTGGTAATGTTTTTTTTTTTTATGGCAATGAACTTGCATACAACCGCAAGTTCAATCCCAGCCAACATCAACACGTAACCTGAGAGGTATCTTCACAGGCAAATAGAGCTCACATGTGTGCTATTTTACTCGAGTCTGTGAGAGTTGAAGTTGTAAGTGCCTTTAATTTGGAGTTATTTTAAGGCACTGCTGGAGTAGATTTGGGAGGTATAGTAAATCAGGGCCTATAGCATAATGAGCTAGTATGCACCTTGGAATGAAGATCCGACTGGGCTGCTCAGTCCCCTCTGAGGGAGCGGCCATCTTCCCTCAGATCTTGCTTCCGGCTACGCGGCTCCGGCGCTGTGACTGGCCGGAGCCGTGAGACGTTACTCCAGCGCATGCGTGCGGGAGTTCGTCTTTCCGGCAAGGTCCAGCGCTATGGGCCGGGCCTTTGCTGGGACATCACAGCGCATGCGCCTGGACATACCTGGCGCATGCGCCACGATGTCGCAGCTGCTTGGAGAGGGAATGTCTCCTAAACCATATAGGTTTAGGAGATATTCATTTTACCTACAGGTAAGCCTTATTATAGGCTTACCTGTAGGTAAGACTCCCTTTCAAGGTTATACAACTGCTTTAACATCTTCCTCCCACCCCAGACAGTTACTTTTTGCAAACAGAACTTTCCTTTCATCTGGGAGACCCAGGCCTTAACATACCTGGGTATTAAAATACCATCCAGACTTTGTAATCTTTACGCTTTCAATTTTATACCATTCTTGAAAACACTCCAGCAAGATCTGCAAAAATGGTCTACGACCCCCTTTTCTTGGTTCGGCAGAGCTGCCATAATTGGGATGAATATCTTACCCAGAATCCTATATCTCCTTCAAACGATACTAATCAAGTTGCCACTGGTCTTTTTCTCCTCTTACAGACGAACCTGTTACCGTTTTATTTGGCAATCAAAACAACCAAGAATCAGCTATAACAAACTCGTCTTACCAAAATTGAAGGGAGGAATAGGCCTCCCAGATATTCAAAGGTATTATTGGGCATGCAGTCTATGTGTATCTGGGATAGTTGATTGGCATGTACACACACAATCCAAAGCTTGGGTCACCCTCGAAGACCGCATCACTATACACAACACATTACAGACCACCTGTTTATTGGCCCTACCCTAAAATTCTTCCAGGTCCCTAGCAAGAAGTTAAATATATCATTATTCCCCGGCCCACTCATACAAAATGTTGACTTCCCACCAGGTCTATCAGACTCATTTGCGAGAGAGTTGGGTTCAGACCTGCCTGAGAGGGGGGAACATTTCTTCAAAAATGCGTCCTTTCTGACTTTCAAAACCCTCTCCTCCCTAACTCCAACACAAGAGCTGTCTTGGTTGACCTACTTGCAAATCAGGCATTATATTACAACCACTAAACCGCAGACAGCCTGGCACAGGACACATACCCCTTTTGAAGCGATCTGTTGTAGATCGGAACCTCAGAGACATCTCATTTCTGAAATTATCATTTATTATTATTATTATTATTATTATACAGGATTTATATAGCACCAGCAGTTTGCGCAGCGCTTTACAAAAATGAAGGCAGAGAGTACAGTTACATCACAATTTGGTACAAGAGGAATCAGAGGGCCCTGCTCATTAGAGCTTACAATCTAAGAGGAATGGTCAATTGATACAAAAGGTAATAGCTGTGGGGGATGAGCTGATGTAGAAAGTAAGACGGTGTATTAGATAGAAGCAGGATAGGCTTCTTTAAAGAGAAAGGTTTTCAGGGATCGTCTAAAGATGGATAGATTAGGAGACAGTCGGACAGATTGGGGTAGGGAGTTCCAAAGGATGGGAGAAGCTCTGGAGAAATCCTGGAGGTGAGCATGGGAGGAGGTGACAAGGGAGCTAGAGAGCAGGAGGTCTTGGGAGGACCGAAGAGGGTGGCTTGGTTGGTATTTTGACACTAGGTAAGAGATGTAGCTGGGGGCAGATTTGTGGATGGCTTTACAAATTATTGTTAGTACTTTGAATTTTATACGTTGGGTGAGTGGAAGCCAGTGAAGAGATTGGCAGAGAGGGATGGAGGACACTGAGCGATTGGTAAGGTAGATAAGTCTTGCAGCAGCATTCATTATGGACTGAAGGGGGGATAATGTATGCAAAGGTAATCCAATGAGGAGAGAGTTGCAGTAGTCGAGGTGAGAGATAACCAGAGAGTGAATTAGAAGCTTGGTGGTTTCTTTGGTTAAAAAGGGGCGTATTCTAGAGATGTTGCAGAGGCTAAGGCGGCATGATTTGGACAGGGATTGGATGTGGTCCTGAAAGGACAGTTCAGAGTCTATGGTTACACTTAGCACCCTGGCATGTGGGGACGCACTAATAGTTGTGCCATTGATCTTAACAGAGAAGTCAGGGGAAGGGGCACGTGAGGGAGGAAATATCATGAACTTAGTTTTAGATAGATTCAGTTTGAGGAAGTGCTGGACATCCAGGCTGATATGTCTGTTAGTAAGGCAGTGATCTGTGAGGAGACTGATTGGGTGAGCTGAAGGGTAGAGAGATAGATTTGGGTGTCATCGGCATATAAATGATAGCGGAAGCCATGGGAGGTTATCAGCTGACCCAGGGAGGATGTGTAGATTGAGAATAGTAGGGGTCCAAGGACAGAACCTTGGGGGACCCCAACGGTGAGAGGAGGAAGTGGAGTTGTAAGTGACACTGAAGGTGCGGTGAGATAGGTAAGATTCGAACCAACGGAGAGCACAGCCATGGAGACCAAGCAAATTGAGCTTTTTGAGGAGGAGGGGGTGATCAACTGTATCAAAGGCAGCAGAGAGGTCCAAGAGTAAGAGTATGGAATAATGACCGTTGGTTTTTGCTGTTAGTAAGTCGTTTGTGAGCCTTAGGAGAGCAGGCCCGATAAAACTGATTCATAATTTACTCAAAATGGTATCAGACCCGCGAAAGATTGCACAAATTCTACCCTAATGTGTCACAGCTTTGCTGGCGATGCAACAAAGAAGTGGGGTCCCTCCTCCACATCTGGTGGTTGTGTCCGTTGATTCAGCCCTTTTAGAAGGAAGTTCATAATCTCATATCCAGGATCTCTACCTACACACTGAACTTCAACCCAGCTCAATTCCTATTGCACCATACCTCTCTGCCACAAAAGATATATCATAAATCGCTGACACTGCACCTAATCAATGCAGCCAATATGTGTATCCCCCTGCAATGGAGAGAAACAACGCCCCCTACCATTGACGAGTGGATTAAAAAAACGAACAAAATAGCGATCACGGAAGAACTGGTCCCCCATGCCAGAGACTCCCCCGGAAAATTCTACGAAATTTGGGCCTGCTGGATAGAATTCAAGGAGTCGACTAACCCTTCTTGAGCTCTGTCCCAATTCACGTGTAGGAGTGACTTTGATCGGTTGGAGAGGGAGTGGAGAGGGAGAAAATACCCGTCTTGTTCCCCCTTCTACCCTCCCCCCCCCTTGTTTTTTCTTTTGTTCTCTTCGCTTTCTGGTCTTACCTTCTTCTTTCCTGACTGTCCCCCTGCTCATTTTCTCTCACTATCTTGTATATAAATAAGTATGTCTACCCCCTCACCATTTTGCACAAAATTTTGTTTTTCTTTTTTCTTGGCTTGGACTTTGGGATGGTCGTCTGTGGACAACCATTTAGGCAGATACGCACCCTTGAAATGTATGCTCAATCCCTGCTGAAAACCCAAGACTGACAATGTGGATGCTGAACGCGCCCCCACCTGTTCATAAACAGTACCCATTTGGGGTGAGTGGGTGGTCAGGAGGCGTGTCTATCTAGCCTTTAAGTATGAATGCCTTTGGGAATCCCAGTCCTTCTAACCTCCCATTGTTTGTCCTTTCTTTGTGCACGATTTGAGGGCAATGGTTTGGTTCATGAGGATCCTTTTACCTATAATTACACTCCGTTACCAGTACCTCCATTTGTATAACCAACGGAGATAATATTTTCAACATGTTTGTAACTATGTACTCTTTTGCTCACATTAATAAAAACATTGAAACAAATTGGTCCCAAAGTGTCAATATTTTGAGTGGCCACCATTATTTTCCAGCACTGCCATAACCCTCTTGAGCATGGAGTTTACCAGAACTTCACAGGTTGCCACTAGAGACCCCTTCCACTCCTCCATGACAACATCACGGAGCTGGTGGGTCCATTTGAAGATTCACCACAGATGCTCAATAGGGTTTAAGTCTGGAGACATGCTTGGCCAATCCATCACCTTTACCCTCAGCTTCTTTAGCAAGGCAGTGGTCATCTTGGAGGTGTGTTTGGGGTCGTTATCATGCTGGAATACTGCCCTGCGGCCCAGTCTCCGAAGGGAGGGGATCATGCTCTGCTTCAGTATGTCACAGTACATGTTGGCATTCATGGTTCCCTCAATGAGCTGTAGCTCCACAGTGCCGGCAGCACTCATGCAGCCCCAGACCATAACACTCCCACCACCGTACTTGAGTGTAGGCAAGACACACTTGTCTTTGTACTCCTCACCTGGTTGCCGCCACGCACGCTTGACACCATCTGAACCAAATAAGTTTATCTTGGTCTCATCAGACCACAGGACATGGTTCCAGTAATCCATGCCCTTAGCCTGCTTGTCTTCAGCAAACTGTTTGTGGGCTTTCTTGTGCATCATCTTTAGAAGAGGCTTCCTTCTGGGATGACAGCCATGCAGACAACTTTGATGCAGTGTGTGGCGTATGGTCTGAGCACTGACAGGCTGACCCCCCCCCACCCCTTCAACCTCTGCAGCAATGCTGGCAGTCCTCATACGTCTATTTCCCAGAGACAACCTCTGGATATGACACTGAGCATGTGCACTCAACTTCTTTGGTCAACAATGGCGAGGCCTGTTCTGAGTGGAACCTGTCCTGTTAAACCGCTGTATGGTCTTGGCCACCATGCTGCAGCTCAGTTTCAGGGTCTTGGCAATCTTCTTATAGCCTAAGCCATCTTTATGTAGAGCAGCAATTCTTTTTTTCAGATCCTCAGAGAGTTCTTTGCCATGAGGTGCCATGTTGAACTTCCAGTGACCAGTATGAGAGAGTGAGAGCGATAACACCAAATTTAACACACCTTCTCCCCATTCACACCTGAGACCTTGTAACACTAACGAGTCACATGACACAGGGGAGGGAAAAGGGCTAATTAGGCCCAAATTGGACATTTTTACTTAGGGGTGTACTCACTTTTGTTGCCAACGGTTTAGACATTAATGGCTGTCTATTGAGTTATTTTGAGGGGACAGCAAATGTACACTGTTATACAAGCTGTACACTCATTACTCTACATTATTATTATTATTATTATTATTATTATTATTATTATATTATTACACAGGATTTATATAGTGCCAACAGTTTGCACAGTGCTTTACAAAATTATTTTTTGTAGCAAAGCGTCATTTCTTCAGTGTTGTCACATGAAAAGATATAATAAAATATTTACACAAATGTGAGGGGTGCACTTACTTTTGTGAGATACTGTATACAGTGTGGGTGTGATATATATATATATATATATATATATATATATATATATATATATACAGTGTGTGTAATTAAAATATATATATATATACACACAGTGTGAAATATATATACATATACATATACACACACACAGTGGCCCTGATTTACTATACCTCCCAAATTTACTCCAGCAGTGCCTTAAAATAACTCCCAATTAAAGGCAATTACAACTTCAACTCTCACAGACTGGAGTAAATGAACTCACATGCGACCTCTATTTGCCTGTGAAGATGCCTCTCAGGTCACATGTTCTAAGCGCTGGATGTTAGCTGGGATGAAACTTGTGGTTTCAGAATTCCTCCATTTAATGCTTGTATGCAAATTCATTGCAATAAAAAAAATTACCACCCCCTCTCTCTAAGAGCCTTAGCCCTAGGGGACATGTCTGAATAGAAAAAAAACTTTTCTAATTTTTTTTTTTTCAGGAGCAGTGGTTTTAATAATGGTTAAAGTGAAAAAAAAAAACAAAACAAAAAAATAAACGAAATTTTCCTTTAACCACTTCAGCCCCGGAAGGAATTCACGCTTTAAAACCTGAGCACTTTTTGCGATTTGGCACTGCATCGCTTTAACTGACAATTGCGTGGTTGTGCGGCGTTGTACCCAAACACAATTTGCGTCCTTTTTTACCCACAAATAGAGCTTTCTTTTGGTGGTATTTATTCTCCTCTGCGTCATTTCTGATCGTCGCTATAAACAGAAAAAGAGCGACAATTTTTCAAAATAACCAGTTTTTCTACCTTTTTGCTAAAATACAAATCCAATTAAAAAAAAATAAAAATCTTTTTATTTACTTGTTTTTGGCCGATTTTATATTTTTCCTCAAAAGAAATTGGCGTTTATTGATTGGTTTGCGCAAAAGTTGCCACGTTTAGGGATGATGCAAATTAATTTCTGGAGTTGTATTTTTTTTTAATTTTTTACTAGTAATGGCGGCGATCTGCAATTTTTAGTGGTACTGCAATATTGCAGCGGACATGTCGGACCATTTAGACACTTTTTTGGGACCATTGGCATTTATACAGCGATCAGTGCTATAAAAATGCACTGATTACAGTATAAATGCCATTGGCAGTGAATGGGGTTAACCTGGAGAGGGTTAACTGTGTTCCCTATGGGGTGTTCTAACTGTATGGGGACTGGGCTGGCAGGGGGAGGGAAGTGATCACGGCTTCCATATACAGGAAGCCTGTGATCACCGGCCTTCCCCCTCTGTCCGAACGGAGATCCATGTTTACATACACAGACCTCCGTTCTTTCACTGCAGAGGGGCAATCGCGGGTAGCCGGCGGCGATCGAGTCCGTCCTACCCGCTCCCTGACCCCCCCAGAACACAGTGAGCACACGAGCGTGCCTCCAGCGGCACACGTGCGCTCACAATGCTAGTTATCGCAGCTGCCGTCAGGTGAGGGCGGTTTGCGATAACGAACCACTTTGCCGCTATCACGCTGCGGCGGGCGGGCGGCAAGTGCTTAAATATCGTGCTTGGTATGAATCTCTGGGATGTTTAGAACAGTGCCACTGCAAAATGACATTTGTAAAGGAAAAATTGTCATTTAAAATCGGTCGCCGCTGGAATGTATTGCTGGTTCCCTGCAATATAGGTAAAGATCACTGAAAAAGCATTGCGTTGGGGATCCCCCCAAGTCCATACCAGGCCCTTCGGGTCTGGTATGGATTTTAAGGGGAACCCCATGCCAAATGTATAAAAAATGGTGTTGGGGTCCCCCCAAAATCCATACCCAGACCTGAAGGGCCTGGTACGTACTTTGCCGTGGACCCCTACCCAAAATTTCTGTTTAATTTTGGAGTGGAGTTCCTCTTAAAATCTATGCCAGACCCGTATCTGAGCGTGCATGCACTGTATATATTCTACACGTTGGTGAAGTGGTTAGCACTTTCGCCTGGGAGCCAACGGGTCACTGGTTCAAATCCCAACCACAACACTACCTTCCTGGAGTTTGCATGTTCTCCCTGTGTCTGTGTGGGTTTCCTCTGGGTACTCCGGTTTCCTCCCACACTCCAAAGACATGCTGGTAGGTAAATTAGATCCTGTTTAAATTGGCCCTTGTATGTGTATGGATGTGTGTTAGGGACCTTAGATTGTAAGCTCCTTGAGGGTAGGGACTGATGTGAATGTACAATATACATGTAAAGCAACAGCGCTATATAAGTACCTGAAATTAATGCAGTGTATTATATATATATACCATACTGTACACAGAGGCGGCCCTCTAATTAGGCAAATTAGGCAGTCGCCTTAGGCCTCGCGCTCATAGGGGCCTTGCGGCCGCCTAATTTGCCTAATTTGTTCTGCAGAGGTCCGTGAAGATCTACCCGTCAATCACCAACAGCTGAAGCCGGACTGGTAGATCGAGATTCAGCCGACATGCAGAGAAGCGCAGGAAGCGGCTGTGATAAATTCTTTCATGTTACACTGCTCCCTGGCGGCGGCCCCGCCCCCTCCCCTCTTCTCGTCCATCCCAATTTGCTTGTAAAATCACTTGGGATGGGGAAGAAGAGAGGAGGGGGGCGGGGCTGCCGCCGGGGAGCAGGTAAACATGAAAGAGAATTTATCACAGCCGCTTCCTGCGCTACTCTGCTTTTGAAGAAAACTGCTAAGAAACACAGCGCCCCTTTAGCCGCTGATGTGCGGTGCCCTGATATGTGCTGTGCCTCTGCAGCCTAATGTGTGTGGTGCCCCTGTACCCCGATGTGTGCGGTGCCCCTGTACCCCTAAGTGTGCTGTGCCCCTGTACCCTGATGTGTGCGGTGCCCCTGTACCCTGATATGTGCAGTGCCCCTGTACCCTGATGTTTGCGGTGCCCCTGTACCCTGATGTGTGCTGTACCCCTGTACCCTGATGTGCTGTGCCCCTGTACCCGGCTGTGCTCTGATGTGCTGTGCCCC
>BLSH010412621.1:0-14316 GCA_018402905.1 Glandirana rugosa
GTATAGGACCCCTCCTAGAATCCACAAATTCTCCCCCACGCCCCCCCCCCCCAATGCTGACGATGCAACAAGGAGTTGGACTCACTACTACACATATGGTGGTCTTGCCCACGTATCCAACCATTTGGGGAAGGAGTCCACAGACTTACCTGCCAGATTTCGACCCTCCCACTAGACTTCTCTCCAGCCCAGTTTCTGTTACACCACTCCATCATCCCAAAGTCAATCTACTTTCGCTCCCTCACATTGCACCTGGTCAATGTGGCCAAACTTTGTATCCCAATTCACTGGCGTTCCCAAACTGCCCGACAATTGCAGAATGATTCAAAGGTACACAAAAACTGTCTGACATGGAGGATCTCATCCACCAAACAAGATCTACTACTGATAAATTCAACTTAAATTTACCTACTGATCCCCCAAAATGGGGAGCGAGGGAGAAGGCAGAGACCCATACCCCTACCTAATCCCCTACCCACCTTATCCTCACCCCCACTCTCTTACCCTTCTTTCCTCATTTTTCCTCTTCTCATATCCCTCCTAATAACCCACCCCCACACCCCAGTTACTTCTCCCTTCATATATCCCCGCATAAATCGTTACTCTCTTCACCCTATGCGCAATCTGAAATCCTCACTTTCCAAATTTATACTCGCATCCTAGTCATTAGACAATCACACTTATATTCAGTTTGCCCACCCAGAATATTTTAAAGACACCCAAGACCACTATTTAAATAGCGGGCATGTAGGGGTCGGTGTAAACACCATGTAATTACAGATATCAATTTTTCCACCAACTACTAAGACCACAGGATGTGTCTGATTCTGACTGCCTCAATGGGCAGAATTTAACTGTATCAGCCACACTGGATTTAATTTTCACTTTGTTAGAAATGTTCCTCTCGTATAACTTTAACTATGTTTGATCTTACCTTGCCGATAGTATAACCACTTCCCGACCGCCGTATGCAAAATGACGGCCGGGAAGTGGCTTAGTTATCCTGACTGGACGTCATATGATGTCCTCAGGATAACAAGCCGCATCGCGGCGATCAGTGGTGTGGGAAGTCAGTCTGACCCCCCGCAATACCGATCTCGGTAAAGCGCTTTGATCCGAAGCACTTTATCATGGGACCAGCCATGACCAATCACGGCTGGTCACAGTGTAACACAGGAAAGCCATTTATCGGCTTTCCTGTACTCAGGTCTGCAGACCTGAGGAGTGGAGAGCCGATCGGCTGCATTCCTGACAGGGAGGGTTTGTGCTGATGATTTATCAGCACAGCCCTCCCACGGATTGCCACCCTAGACCACCAGGGAGCCTGCCCAGGGACCACCAGGGATCTGCCAGCCCAGGACCCCCAGGGAGCCGACCAGGGACCACCAGGGAGCCGATCTGGACCACCAGGGAGACCCCCCTAGACCACCAGTTAAGTGACTAAGTGCTCAGTGTGGATGGCACTCAGTGCCACCTTCAGATGCCACCCTAGACCACCAGGGAATGAGCCCCTATGAGTGTATATGCCCACCAGTACACCTATCAGTGCCCACCAGCGCCCGTATCAATGCATACCAGTGCTACATATCAGTGCCCACCATTGCCACCCACCAGTGCCCACCTATCAGTGCCCATCAGTGCCACCTATCAGTGCCCAGTGCTGCCTATGAGTGCCAATCAGTGCTGTCTATGAGTGCCCATCAGTGCCACTTAGCAGTGTCCATCAGTGCTGCATATCAGTGCCCATCAGTGCTGTATATCAGTGCCACCTCTCAGTACCCGTCAGTGCTGCTTATCAGTGCCGCCTAACAGTGCTCATCATCGCTGCATATAAGTGCCTCATCATCAGTGCCACCTCATCAGTGCCGCCTCATCAGTGCCAATCAGTACTGCCACATCAGTGCCCGCCAGTGTAGCCTCATCAGTGCCCAGCAGTGATGGAGAAAATTTACTTATTTACAAAGTTTTGTTACAAAAATAGAGAATTTTTTTTTTCAAAATTTTCAGTCTTTTTTTATTTGTAGCGCAAAAAATAAAAACCGCAGGGGTGATCAAATACCACCAAAAGAAAGCTCTATTTGTGGGAACAAAATGCTAAAAAATCTGTTTGGGTACAGCGTCGCACAACCTCGCAATTGTCATTCAAAGCGCAACAGCACTGAAAACTGAAAAAAGTGCATAGTATTGAAGTGGTTAAAGACAAAGCAACCAATGTCAAATGTTTCTGGTTTAACATTGTCTAATGTTCGTTGTTTTTTTAAACTTGTAACAACTAAGATACGTACACTTTTGTGAATACCCTTTGTTCAATAAGATGTATTTCTCTATGACAAATAAAGCTTTTTGGGGGAAAAAAATGCGTAGAGGTGGGATCACTTGCCATGATGCCATTTCCTCCTCGTGGAGCACATGCTGGTTCCAGTTACATGCTACAGCAGCGATTTGGAAATCTGTTTACAGTGGACATACTGGGCTCTGGGATCACTGTGTTATGTGAGTGTAATTACACCATTTTATCTGCATTTATTTATTTCATTAAATCTGTTGCAGAATGAAATCCGCCTTGCGGTCTTTCTACTCTCTTGTTTGAGCCTCATAGCTAGAATTTATTCAAGCGTTGGGGTCCTTTTTTAGGAGTAGTGGAGCTTTGTACTTTAATCCACTTATCTATAAAAGGTCAATGGTTTATGTTGAGAGTATTTACTGTATATGTGGGGCACTAGGGATCACGGCACTGAAGGATAATTTTAAAGTGAACTGTCACACTTCTTTCAATGTTGGAGCACAGACTTGTATATTTAGTGTTTTACACAGAAGTTGTGATCTTGCAATAACTGCATGGACACTTTAAAGTTATAGCACTATCTTACATGTGATGTATAAGGGCCCTTTTACATGGACGTGTCCGTGTGTGGATCCGTTTTGCTCAGCAGAGATCGATCCCCTGATCCCCACTGAGCTGGCGGATGACAGATCTGTCTCCTCTCTCTGTGCAGAGATGGATCTGTCACGGCCCCCGCTCTCCCCTATGGGAAATCGGTTGACAACGGATCCATCTGTCCGTTGTCATCCGATCCGTCTGTCCATTGTCATCCGATCCGCAGATATGTTAAAAAATAGGGTTTTGCTCCGTCACACTTTATGATAGCGCAGCGGATCGGAGAGCGACGGGTGCCAGCGGACACATCTCTGCTGACATCCGTCGATCCATAGGGCTGCATGGAGGCTCCGTTCAGGTCCGCCTGAAAAAAAGGACAGATGGACCTGAAGGAACGTCTGTGTGAAAGGGGCCTAAGAGCACATTATATTGTTCTTGTATCTTATTGTCCTGTTGTCTTGTTGATATAACAAGGGAAAATATTGAATAGCTTTACATGCTATTTTTATATGTGAATACATAATAGTTTGATAGGAGCACCCGCATATTTAGTTTTCACTTTTGAGTTTTGTTGGTTTCAAACTAGTGCTAATTCTCATTTTTTATTTTTATTACTTTATTCTGTATGTGGATTGTGTAAGTCAGCAAGTGACCATAATGGCTGGACAGACTGGGTCAAATAAGGTATGTTAATGCATAAAGAAGCATTAAAAAAAATAACAATTTTATTGATTTAAACAAAATTAAATGACATTAAATACAGTAACAGTTAATAGTTCAGAAATACAATATATACATATTTGAAATATTAAAGTGACATTTGAAATAGAACAGTAAGTAAGCATCAGTAATACACATTTCTAAAGTCTTTATACTCTCTGCTGCATCTGCTGTGAAGTTTTACCTGTGCCTCAAAAAGCACATGATCTTCTGAAACATTATCTTGTGTTTATCTCAGTAATTACAAGCAACAATTTCTACAGTTTGGAAAGCTGTGCATGCATAGGATTTTTCTGTGTATTGAATTTGCTTGTGGAATTACAAGGACTGTGTTTTAGACAGTTTTGACAGGTTTTAGAGTTTGCCCCTTTTAGAATTGCTGTTTTGTGATAGACCTAGATTTTGCATAACCTGTTACTGAATACAAACACAACACGTCTGAACAATAACATATGCATCCAATACAGTCAGACAGTGAGCAGCCTTTTTTTCTCCAAGCTGAAGCTCATTTGCAACAGGCAGACATACAATCAGGTCCATAAATATTGGGACATCGACACAATTCTAATCTTTTTGGCTCTATACACCACCACAATGGATTTGAAATGAAACAAACAAGTTATGCTTTAACTGCAGACTGTCAGCTTTAATTTGAAGGTATTTACATCCAAATCAAGTGAACAGTGTAGGAATTACAACAGTTTGTATATGTGTCTCCCACTTTTTAAGGGACCAAACGTAATGGGACAGATTAACAATCATAAATCAAACTTTCACTTTTTAATACTTGGTTGCAAATCCTTTGCAGTCAGTTACAGCCTGAAGTCTGGAACACAGAGACATCACCAGACACTGGGTTTCATCCCTGGTGATGCTCTGCCAGGACTCTACTGCAACTGTCTTCAGTTCCTGCTTGTTCTTGGGGCATTTTCCCTTTAGTTTTGTCTTCAGCAAGTGAAATGCATGCTCAATCGGATTCAGGTCAGGTGATTGACTTGGCCATTGCATAACATTCCACTTATTTCCCTGAAAAAACTCTTTGGTTGCTTTCGCAGTATGCTTCGGGTCATTGTCCGTCTGCACTGTGAAGCGCCGTCCAATGAGTTCTGAAGCATTTGGCTGAATATGAGCAGATAATATTGCCCGAAACACTTCAGAATTCATCCTGCTGCTTTTGTCAGCAGTCACATCATCAATAAATAAAAGAGAACCAGTTCCATTGGCAGCCATAAATGCCCACGCAATGACACCACCACCACCATGCTTCACTGATGAGGTGGTATGCTTTGGATCATGAGATGTTCCTTTCCTTCTCCATACTCTTCTCTTCCCATCACTCTGGTACAAGTTGATCTTGGTCTCATCTGTCCATAGGATGTTGTTCCAGAACTGTGAAGGCTTTTTTAGATGTTGTTTGGCAAACTCTAATCTGGCCTTCCTGTTTTTGAGGCTCACCAATGGTTTACATCTTGTGGTGAACACTCTGTATTCACTCTGGTGAAGTCTTCTCTTGATTGTTAACTTTGACACACATACACCTACCTCCTGGAGAGTATTCTTGATCTGGCCAACTGTTGTGAAGGGTGTTTTCTTCACCAGGGAAATAATTCTTTGGTCATCCACCACAGTTGTTTTCCATGGTCTTCCAGGTCTTTTGGTGTTGCTGAGCTCATCGGTGCGTTCTTAGTTTTTAAGGATGTTCCAAACAGTTGATTTGGCCACACCTAATGTTTTTTTCTCTGATGGTTTTTTTTTGTTTTTTCAGCCTAATGATGGCTTGCTTCACTGATAGTTACAGCTCTTTGGATCTCATATTGAGAGTTGACAGCAACAGATTCCAAATGCAAATAGCACACTTGAAATGAACTCTGGACCTTTTATCTGCTCCTTGTAAACGGGATAATGAGGGAATAACACACACCTGGCCATGAAACAGCTGAGTAGCCAATTGTCCCATTACTTTTGGTCCCTTAAAAAGTAGGAGGCACATATACAAACTGTTGTAATTCCTACACCGTTCACCTGATTTGGATGTAAATACCCTCAAATTAAAGCTGAAAGTTTGCAGTTAAAGCACGTCTTGTACTTTTCATTTCAAATCCATTGTGGTGGTGTATAGAGCCAAAAAGATTAGAATTGTGTTGATGTCCCAATATTTATGGACCTGACTGTATCTGCTAGACCCAAAAGCACAGTCAAACCTTCCGGGCAACTCAAAGGAATTATGCAGCAAACAGTACAGACATGTCTGATCATTTATCTGATTTCTGCTGATAATTTCTGCTAATGTAACATACAATGATGTAAACCAAATACTTACTGCTCTTAGAAGTAACCATGGGAGACAGACTGACAAACCTAGCACCACATTCTTATTATAAGGCCTCATACACACAGGACGTCAAGAAAATGTTCTAAAAATGTCAGTAGCTTTGTAATGAGTTTTTCAGCTTTTTTTAGTTATTACACTAGTGTTTTTGAGCAGTAGCGTTTTTTGTTTTCTCAATGGATCAAAAACATTGGTGAGCCATGTTTTTGCGCAATTTTGAGTGTTTTTGAGTGTTTAAGCGTTTTTACAGCTGAAAAAATTCTCTCAGAACCCACTAGTCTTGGGTTTTTTTTACAGCTCAAAAATGCCCCAGCCAAAAACAGTTGATAACAGCCTATGCGTGCATGAACACATAGGATAACATGATGGGGAATTTATTGACTGTAGGAAAAAACATCTTTTGGCTGTTGCCAAGGCATTCAATTTTCTCCTTTTTTTCTTTAAAAATTATTTTTATTTTGACAAATGCCTTCCCATGAGCTGCTTCCTATCTTGCTTTTATTTTGAGGCTTTTGCCTCCTTTTTGGAATGTGTGGTATCGCAGGTGGGTGGAGTGAATTATATTATTCACTACTTAGATGATTTTCTGTTCTTAGGTCCTGCTAATGCTAACACATGTATGAACTTATTGTCAGTGTTCTTCTCCATTTGCAAAGATTTTTGGGTTCCATTAGCACAGGAAAAGACAAAAATTTTCCCTCATTGTGTTTAGAATTCTTAGGGATTACCACTGACAAAAATTTCAGTTGCCAATGGAAAAGATTTTTAAAATAATAGGTTGCATTACACTTGTCATTAGAGAAAAAAGGTCACCCTTAGGTGCAGTCACTGTTGGGCCTTCTAGCTTTTGCAACACGTATAATGCCTGTGGGGAGAATATTTTCTTTATTTGGCTATCTCTGGACTAAAAACTCCATCTTCACATGTAAGGATGTCACACAAAATTTGTGAAGACCTGATGGTATGGTTAGAGTTTTTAGAATTTTTTAAAGGTAAGGCAGTTTGGCAGCAAGAATTCATCACAGATAGGGATTTCTACCTTCAAACTGACGCAGCTGGATCACTGGGCCATATGGAAAACCCATTGGTGTGCGGAGCCCTGGGAAGTGCCTTGGAGAGCTAAAGGTTAATTGCAGAATAGCGTTCTTCTGGAATTATTCACCATAATTGTAGCAGTGGAGATTTGGGGTAATGATTTTCAGAATAGGCAAATACTAGTTAGTACCGATAATAAAGGTGTTATGAATGCCATCAACTGCCTAACTTCTAAGTCTCCATCAGTCAATGTTCTGCTGAGGCATTTGATCTTTAAATGTTTAAGTATTAACATCTGGATCAAAGCGAGATATATTCCTGGCAGAACAATTGACTTAGCGGATGCTCTGTCTCGATTTCAGATGGAACATTTCACCTCCCTGCTTGCAAACGCGGACCCGGTGGTCTTGTCTTGTCCGAAGCATTTATGGAGACTAATTTAGACCAAGTGTTATTGTATGTGAAGAGTTCTATCATCCCCTCCACCATGGCGGGATACCAGTCAGCTTGGTGGTTGTGGAGCTCTTTTTTACAACAATTTGGTGTGGACACTAATTTGGTCTCCGAAGGTTTGCATTTTTAAATAACTTTTTCAGTAAACACTACTCATGGTAACATATTGATAAACTTTTGTCAGGAGTCTCTTTCTTTCTAAAACTGGACAATCGTCCATCTTTATTCAGTTTTATGACAATTAGACAAGCTCTTAAAGGATATAGAAAGAAAAACAAGGTGGACGACTCTAGAGAGCCAATCTCTTTTGAAGTACTGTGAAGGCTTTGTTTGGCTACAGAAAAAGTTTGTTGGTCTAAATTTGATGCCACTTTATTTAAAGCTGCATCCTCAGTAGTATTCTTTGCTGCTTTAAGAATTTCAGCGCTAATACATCTTGCTAGACATAAAAAAGGGGGGCTGCAATTAGAGGATCTTTGGATTGGGGACAATTCGGTGAAACTTTTATTAGGAGATCTAAAACAGATCAGTTAGGCAGAGGGTCTTGGTTAGTGCTGAATGCGTGCAATACTCCTTCATAGTGTCCAGTGACTGCATTGAAGAAGTATATGAAAGTGAGACCGGATTACAAAGGGCAGCTGTTAGTACATTTTGGCGGTTCCCCATTGACCAAGTTTCAGTTTATAAGTGTGTTCGGCAGATGCAACAAAATGTTGGGTTTGTCTAACAAACGTTTGACTTCCCACTCATTTAGGATAGGAGCAGCTTCGGAGGCAGCTAGGATAGGCCTAGGGGAAGGCATGATTAAGAAAATTGGAAGGTGGAGATCTGATAGTTTTATGTTGTATGTTCATCCTAATACTTTACTTTGATGATTTCAGGTTCACAAACAGTTGTTTGAATTGTCGGACATTCATTCGTCCATTGGGCAAGACTAAGAGCTGAGGAGAGAGTCTACTCCAAGAACCTTGGTTTGGACCGTGAGAAGTTCAAGGTTATGTGGCATGGAAAGCGGGGTATGCTCTGGGCTGATCTGTTTGTTGAATTGGGTAAATTGTTTCAAAAATGGCCAGCTCCAAATATCCTGACTTTACATTTAGGAGGGAAGGACATAGGTAAAATAAAAACATTGAGTCTGATGTTTACCATTTGGGATGGCCTGGTCGGGTTCCACCTATCTTCCCCTAATATAGCATTCATTTTTTCAGAATTTATCCTACGTATGAAATGGCTAGATTCAATACATCTACGCCCCTTGGAAAAAGTAAGGAAAAAGGGTTAACAGATCTTTAGAGAAGTTTTTAGGTTCTTTCTTTGGATTTTCCTATAGACGGAACTAGAGGGAGATATCGTTGGGTTGTATAGGAGTAATGGTGTACATTTAGAGGAAATCTGGGGTCCGGGTGACAGGTGGTTCCCACCTGTCCTATGGGCAATCCCCTTTATTTTGTTTGATGATACAGCTTCATTCGTAGTGACTGAGTTGTCATATGTGTGGTGTTCCCTCCCTCCCTCAGTCGCAGCTATAATTATTATGTGGCAGTGTCACCTTTTATAAGGAAAACTGTTTTGTTTTCCAGTTACCATTAAAGTTACATTGTTTTTGTAAATAGTCAAGAATGCAGAGTTTGGTTTGTAAATATGTTATTTTATGGGGCGATCCCCTTTATTTTGTTTGATGATACAGCTCAAGTTGTAGTGACTGAGTTGTCAAAAGTGTTTTGAAATAAAACAAATTTTATTCTATTTATAAAAGCCAATAAATAATAATAAAGGTCGCGATCATATATTTAGCCAAAGCAAGGTGTGAGTGTTTTATTTATAGCACTGCTGTTTGCTATCCCATTGGACAGCAAAACAGTCCGATAAAGGCCAATACCTTCAAAGCTTGCTCAAAAAGGATTTATAAAAGGACTTATAAACTGAAACTTGGCCCATATGCTGAAAATCTCCATCTTTATAGTAAACCAAAATAGCCCCCGTTCAAGGCTCCTCCCCCATGCCCGCCAATGTAGAACGATGCACGCTCAAAATAATATTTCAATATCAATGTATGTAATAGTTTACGCACACGAAAAAAAAAAATACGCTTGTTCCAACAATTGTAGAATTGAACAGTGTACCAAGTTATTTATGAAGATAGTTGTACAATTCTACATACTTCAACTCTGCAGTGTATAAGAATTTTGTAATAGTTTACAAAAATGTATTGAACTGAATTTTATAGAGCTTGACAATGTGTGGTAACAACTAGTTACATGTTATTGTATTCTGAATACTCAGAGTATTTAAAATGTTTAAAATATGTGAAAACTCAATCTAAGGTCTCATTCACATGGGTGTACCATATCATGCACATCTATAAAAGGCTGCCTTCACCCACATGGAATGCACAGGTGTTCCATGCAGCTGTATGCAGGCAGCCTGTGCAAATCAACAGCCAGGGAGATGCACAAATCTCCAAGCACATTACAGAGGTCCGTTTCATACTGGTGTGATATGAAAGTCGCACAACGTTTAATCCGACTTGCCCTGCGACTTCGGTCCGATTTCCATGTGACTTTAACTACTTGCCGACCAGCCACCGCAGTTGTACTGCGGCAGGTTGGCACGACTGCACGAATCTGCGTCATTGTACATCGGCCACTTTAAGAGCTGTAGGGGGTACGCACACATGCACATGGCATGACACCGGAGCCGATGCACGTGGCAGGCATCCGTGATGTCAGCCGGCCACCTGCGATTGCTCCTGAGGGAGACAGAACTGGAATCTGTCAATGTAAACAGACAGATCCCCGTTCTGTCAGGGAAGTAGAAAGAGATCTGCTGTTCCTAGTAATCAGGAACAGCAATCTATCTATACTCCCTGTCAGTCCACTCCCCCCACAGTTAGAAACACCTCCCTAGGGAACACTTAACCCTTTTATTGCCCCCTAGTGTTAACCCCTTCCCTGCCAATGACATTTGTACAGTAATCAGTGGCTATTTTTAGCTCTGATCACTGTCTAAATGTCATTGGTCCCAAAAAAAGTGTCAAAAGTGTTCGATCTGCCTGCTGAAATGTCCCAGTCTCGCTAAGTAGCATAAGTTTCAGACAGGCACTGGAGTTTTGGGGCAGCACATCCTATATGTAATGTAAAGACAAAAAAGAAAAAAAGGAAAAAGAAAGGACTTTAACGGCTGCCCACTGGTCACAAGTGAAGAAGAATTCAATCATGATGAATCATAAGTTAAAACATGAATTTATTTGAATATATTAAAACAGTGTATGGATATGTGTAACCAAAAGGAATACACTCCATCAATGGCAATTGCATATGTAGTCTGTTGAAATGTATAAAAAAGATTGTTTAACATAAAACATCGACCACCATGACAGAGGCCTACAGATGCTGCCCAGGGTAGAGATGATACTTTGTCTGGGAGTCTGAGCAGGCCTAGCGGTCAAGTGTGTTGATGCCAAAAATGCATAATTTATGATCCTGCATTTTTGGCATCAACACACTTGACCACTAGGCCTGCTCAGACTCCCGGACCAAGCATCATCTCTACCCTGGGCAGCATCTGTAGGCCTCTGTCATGGTGGTCGATTTCAACGGACTACATATGCAATTGCCATTGATGGAGTGTATTTCTTTTGGCTACACATATCCATACATTGTTTTAATATATTCAAATAAATTCATGTTATAACTTATGATTCAGCATGATTGAATTCTTCTTCACTTGGGACCAGTGGCCAGCTGTGAAAGTCCTTTCTTTTTGCTTTTTTTGTGCCAGTCTCACTAAAAATCGCAGATCGCCGCCGCGCCATTACTAGTTAAAAAAAAAATATAATAAAAATGTCATAAATATATCCCCTATTTTGTAGCCGCAATAACTTTTGTGCAACCCAATCAATATACGCCTATTGTGATTTTATTTACCAAAAATATGTAGAAGAATATATTTCAGCCTAAACTGATGAATACATTTTTTATATATATTTTTTTGGATGTATATTATAACAAAAAGTAAAAAAATGTTTTTTTCAAAATTGTTGCTCTTTGTTTATAGCACAAGAAAAAAAAAACTGCAGAGGTGATCAAATACCACCAAAAGAAAGCTCTATTTATGGGGGAAAAAAAGGATGTCAATTTTGTTTGCGTACAGCGTCGCACGACTGCACAATTGTCAGTTAGAGCGACGCAGTGCCATATCACAAAAAATGGCCTGGTCATTAAGGGTGAAAATCCTTCTGGAACTTAAGTGGTTAATGAACGGAATCCGATTTTGATCTGACTTTCAGATGATTGCGACTTGTCCTTTGACCAATAGAACCAATTCCATTGGTTCTGGTGTGGATGAAACCTAATGCCAAATGTATTTTTTTTAAATTGCGTGGGGTCCCCCACAAATTGTGTATGGATCTCGAGGGGGAACCCCATGCCAACATTTTTAAGAAAATGGCATAGGATTCCCCCCCCCCAAGATCATACCAGACCCTTTGGTCTGGTATGGATTTTGAGGGGAAACCGCAAGCTAAAAAAAAAAAATGGCGTCCATAACAAACCCTTATCTGAGCATGCAGCCCCCCTTCTGAACCATACCAGGCCAAATGCCCTCAACATGGGGGGGCTTTGACAAGTCCTTTATTAAAACTGACCTATGACCAAAGTCAGTTCCCCTTTGTAGCTCCAAAGTCAATCACAATGTCTTCCGCAGCTGCCGACCCACTGAAAATGAAAAAAAACACTCCTCTTCTGATGTTGGCTCCATTCTGTCAGCTCTGGTGTCTGACAGTTCTTATATGACATCACAAGGGGGAGGGGTCTCTGGTTGATATTGCCTGATGGCCACGCCCCATAGTTATATAAGTATTGCCAGACACCATAGCTAACAGAATGGCAGGAGCCAGCATCAGAAGAGGAGCATTTTTTTTTACAGCGGGTCAGCGGTGGCTATGGAAGACATCATGATTGATGTTGCAGCTACCATGGGGGGCTTTAGTCATTTTTAATAACGGACTTGTCAAAACCGTCTCATGTTTTTATTACACTACACTGTTATTTTTTTGGTGAATGGGTAGGGGTACTATGTACCCCATACTCATTCACATGGGGGGCAGGATCTGGGGGCCCCCTTTCTTAAAGGGATCTCAGACCCCCATTAACCACAGACCAAGGCCAGGGTTGTGGGGAAGAGGCCCTTGTCCCCATCAACATGGAGACAAGGTGCTTTGAGGTGGGGGCAGAGCCCCCCGTGCCCCAAAGCAACCCCCCATGGTGAGGGCATGTGGCCTGGTATGGTTCAGGTGGTGGAGGAGCTTGTTCATCCTCCCCCCTTTCCTTGCATGCCAGGCTGCATGCTTGGGGATAAGGGTCTGGTATGGATTTTGGGGGGGGGGGAACCCCACACTGCTTTTTTTTAATGTTGGTGCGAGATTTCCCCTCAAAATCAATACCAGACTTGAAGGGCCTGGTATGGATTGGGGGGGACCCCCACACCATTTTTTTCCAAAACTTTTTGGATTACTAACATTGACTCTGAGCATGAGTTGCATGTCACAGGTCAGATCTGTTAAGATGCTGATCTGACTTGAATGCGACTTCAGTGAACTTAAATCGGACCCAAATCAGACCAAAGTAGTGGAGGAACCTTTTGAAAAGTCGGACCGATACAAGTCAGACCAGTTAAGACAGATCTTATAGAGAAACATGGATTTTTAAGTGTCATGCGACTCAAAGTCGGATCGCTTGTCATACCAGTGTGAACTGGGCCAGAGAGTACAACCTTGCAAGAGCAGAGCATAGATCTGTCCTGCATGGATGTACCCTCCAGGATGCACTTGAAAATCTGTGCAGCTGCCCATGTGTAGTGGATTTAAACAGACTACCTGAATGTGACTGCATGAAACACCTGTGCATCCCACGCAGGTGAAGATGACCCTTTGCATGGGCGTATGGATCAGTAATGAGGCATAAATCTACAGCTTACATTAAAACAATGATCCTGCCATAAACGACCTTGTTGAGTAATGTTATGCTATAAGGTAAAAAGCTCTGTCCCTGTCTTCCAATTGCTCCTCTTTTTGGTACAGTCATTCAATTTCACATACTAAAACACACTATAAGGTATAACTGAAAATTTTAAACAGACATGGGCAAAATGTTTCAGCTAGCTATAAAAATTTTGAAACACAACAATGACCGTTGGCAACAATATTTTTCTATTGCAATAACATTCTACAATCTGCAGGGCTTGGGGCCTGGTAGTTCTTTCAAATACAAAGAAAAATGTAGACATACACATAAAAAGGTCAGTTGCAAAAAAAAAACTGCAATCTGCTGGTGGTGAGAGGGCACGATCACAGCAGTTCTTTGGCAACATTTTTTTTTCTGCTTTCTCTTCAATTCCGTGTTCTCATGCTGCAACACACTGAAAATAACAGCAGCAGCTATTTAATTTGATAGATACCCAAAATGTTATCACTAGAGTTGAGCGAACCTCTGGAAGTTCGGGTTCTGCTGGTCCGTCCGAACTTCGGGACAAAGTCCGGGTCCGGGTCCGGACGGAACCCGAACGATCGCACGGACAACGAACCCCATTGAAATCAATGGGGACCCGAACTTTTATGCACAAAAATGGCTGTAACAAAGTCCTGGAAAGCCCTAGAGGGCTGCAAAAGGAAGTAAAATGGGGGTAAGGGTAGGGCAAGTGCCCTACAAAAAAATGGGGACAGGGAAATAACTGTAAATATTTTAAAAAAAATAAAAACATAAAAAAAGCAAAAATGGAGGTGAATGTGGATCATCTTCAAACTGTGTCTGAAAAGTATTAATTAACGGTAGAAGCCATATAACTGTTCTAAAATCATCTTCAAACTAGGGCAAGTGCCCTACAAATAAATTGGGATAGGGAA
>BLSH010412621.1:23843-39537 GCA_018402905.1 Glandirana rugosa
GATCTCCCGACGTTTTCGTCATCCGCTACTAAAATCTTGTTATTAGACAGGGAATGTCGTTGTCGTCCTTGGACTGGGATATCCTCATCAGCTACTAAAATCTTGTTATTAGACAGGGAATGTCGTTGTCGTCCTTGGACTGGGATATCTTGATCCTCTACTAAAATCTTGTTATTAGACAGGGAGTTTCGTCATCTGAGATGGATCAGGTCTTAGTCTAGCAAGACATTACGTCCTACTCTACAATAATATAGACGTTAGACAGGGAGTGTCGCGGCCGTCGTAGGAGAGGGATGTGATCGGACTCTCGTACACTGTACGTCGTGTTGCTGTAAGGGACAGATTATTGTTCTAAAATCATCGACTACTCCTATAGGGTCAGGTTCCTGCTGTTGCTGTAAGGGACAGATTATTGTTCTAAAATCATCGCCTACTGCTTTTGCAGCCCTCTAGCACTTGCAGGACTTTTTTACAGCAATTTTTGTGCCAAAAAGTTCGGGTCCCCATTGACATCAATGGGGTTCGGTATCCGGGGTCAAGTTCGGGTCAAGTTCGGTACTGAACCCGGACTTTTTTGCGAAGTTCGGCCAAACCCGCCGAACCCGAACATCCATTTGTCCGCTCAACTCTATTTATTATTAATTATCATGTATTTTTTATTATTATTCACTTTTCATACCATGTCCCATAGCCTATCACCCTCCCATAAACATTGACCTGTCCATGCACACTTATCCTCCCACTCCACTTATCCCTCTGCTGTTGGGGTTTTTCTTCCCTCAACCCAGTTACATTCTCTGCATACAGCCCTGTATGGTTTAGTAATCAGCCCCGCCCACCCTACAGCCCTGTGTGGTTTGGTAATCAGCCCCACCCACCCTACAGCCCTGTGTGGTTTGGCAATCAGCCCTGCCCTCCTCTGGATACTTTTAAACATCCCCTGGTCTGTAGCTTACCAGCTTGATGAAGGAGTGCGACTACCGTGTCATCGCAGTGCGCCAGCTCAGGAAACGAGTCCAATATGGTGATGTCTTCCTCTCAGGACTTCCAGTTTTGTGTTCCACGCCTCGCCCTGGATGCCGCTGTGTGTAGCCAGCCACTACACAGACAGGACTTTGGACTTTCCACCTTGCTGATTACTGCATCTCCTGATATGGATGTTTCCACCGGACTCTCCCCCCTTGCCTACAGACTATCTTCCACCCTGCTCCTGGCTGTTTTTATCATGTGAGTCACTTGTACATTGGTTTTCATAAACTTTTTGGTCTGCACTTAGAGCGCCTTTTTTCTTTTTTGTCTTTTCAGTAATTTTGGGACTCTGCCTCCAGTCCCCCCGAGAGGCTTGATCTAGTGCAACCAACCTTGCCACCCCAGCTAGCCACATTTCGCATGGACTTGTATACTCATATCATCATATGAACTTTGTGGACTGACATACCTAAGGTGTTGCACCTTATACTTGTTGTATAGATGTGAATCAGGCCTAAGATTGTGTTTAATTTAGCCTGGGTTCAGCTAAACTCGCACAATTTCATTCCCGCATGTCAGTCCAACGATTTCAGAGACATCTGTGCGGCTTCCTGCACAGATGTCTATTGAAATTGCACCTGAAATCACCAAAGGTAGTACAGAAACTACTTTTGGGAACTGGTGCGGCGCCGCAAAAATCAATGTCATCCTGATTTGGACAGTGCCATTGTGGCAATAGCCGCCGATTTGGCATGCAATTTGACATGTCAAATCACATGCCAAATTGCATCAATGTGAACCTAGGCTAAGTGACAGGGATGAGATATTCTGATCCAAAGATTCTCAAGCCTCTAGGAAAGGTATTACCCACCCTCACCCTTTTTTTGTGCTGGTTACACCTTTTTGCTGGTATAGACAGGAGTCCAGAAATATTCCTCTGGCATACAGACAATTGTGCCCATTGCCTAACATGGAGGATTCCCTCTAGTGTTCGTTTGTGGAATAAGACTGAATTATAAGGAGAATGAAGCATTGTGGGATTTGTAGTGTGGTAAAAAGAAACAGTCAGCAGACTCTGGTATGAAAGACTCCATTTCCCATCGGGCTGTGCTGCACTGGAGGCTTTTGGGAGGTGCAATGCTTTGTGGGAGAACTTATTTAAATGGAAGGAGGAGCTGGCTCCAGTCTCTTGGGACGGTTTGATCAATCAGTGGAGAACCCTGTGTGCTTCTGTAACCAGACCTAGGACCGCGGCCTACTTACAGAGTTCCAGCCAAATGAATTCTCTGCAAGTGACCCGGCTAGCTGCAGCACCCCAGCAATACAGTGAGTGACCAGCGGAACCAGCATATCCTCATATGAGTCCTACATCCTGGATTAAAGTTAATATACACTGGATTGCCGTTTGTGACCAGTTTATTCATTGAGTCAGTGATCACTGAAAGGCTACCAAGCTTAGTGGAATTTAACCTCTTCTGTGCCTCATCTTAGGGATTAGAAGGACACAGTGTTCTCAGGTACCTAACTTTTATAGCCGGCAGAAGATTGATTGTACTCTACAAGACAGGATTGCTGCAAATACATCTTTCTCTTACGTTCACTGACAGACGCAGCCCCTCATTGACAAGTGGGGTTTATGCACATCCTACTAGGAGTAGACAAGGCAAATAGAAAAAAGCAAGCTGACCCCTCCCAGGGGCTGTCCTCACTCCAGCATATAACCCCCCTGCTCTGCATAGCATATCAGTTTTATTATGCCTAGTGCAAGGAGTTAGACTTGGTTCCCTGCTGGGACCTGCGGTTCCACAGATTTTTTCTTCTTTGGGCTTTTCAAGATATCTGATAGAAGACTGCTATCAAGTAGCCGGCTGGGGCATAGAGGATATCCCGAATCCTAAAACTTTCCCAGCATGGCCAACCGATGCGAGCTACCCTTAGCCTTGGCGGGGTCCACCGCATCGTACCCGTTCCATGCGGGAGGCCAGTGGATGACCCCCACTTGCGTCCGGTGACTGGGCTTGCGTCCAGGGGCGCTTGGCCTGCAGCATCCCTCCCCACCAGCTGGGAGGAAGGTCTGCAACCGGGTGGCTACCCGCTACGCTGGTCGGATTGGTGAGTGAACCAGGGGTGCGGAGGGGGGCTGGGCGTTTTGGCGGACTAGGCCGGCTGCTGGAGGTTTTCTAGGGCTACAGGTCACCCTGGTTGTTTTGTTTGGGGTCGCCCACTCCTACACCCCCCTCCTCCCACCACACCCCACACTCAAAAAGCCACCATGCTGTGATCCACCGCCATTTTGCGGCGGATCACCGCCATTTTGACGTAGCCGCGGCCATTTTGTGGGCTACTTTGGCCTCTAGTGGTGGGCCGGTGGTCATTTTGCCGTAGTGGCGGCCTGTGTAACAGGCTTTGGCCTCTTGTGATCGCTCAGCGGCCATGTTTGATGTGCTTGTGGATGAAAACGTGCGGCTGACTCCGCTTCTTCTTCTTTCCTTCTGGGACAGCGTGGAAGGCACAGGGCGGCGCAGGCTCCTGACTGGCGGCAAAACACTCCTACTGGGACGCAGCGATTGAAGGGCAATAATACACAGAAAGTATAGCTGGGCTCTCCCTGGGGTGCTGGTTTTGGTGGGTGCAGTCCTCCTGGGTGTCTCCCGGTTGCTCTGTGGGGCAGTGGTGGGGCTGCATTGTGGGGGTGTGAGGGCCTTTTGGCCTGTCAGTGTTCCTATGGCACAATGGCGGCTGAACCTGAGGGTTCTTCCCAGGAGGAGTCGGTTGAAGCGCAACCTGCGCTGGGCCCTCTGGTTCCCCTGAATCAGCTAAGGTCCGTATTGGGGGAATTTTTTCCCCGGGAGGTGCTGTGCCATGCTAAGGGGGTGACTAAAAAGCGTCCACCCCCCCCTTCCTCAGGGGAGGATTCTGAACCGGAAGGGGCCTCAGTGGTCACGGGTACCCCCGTGAGCTCTCAGATGGTGAACTGGAGCCCTCGAATGGCGAGGAAGACCAGGGGGCCTCGGTAGCGCACGAGAGAGCGCTGGAGGCCTCCCTGATCGCCAATATCCGTGCGTCCTTGCGACTGGACCAAGCCGGGGAGTCGCAGGAGACTGCCTACGTTTGTGAATCTTTTAAGCCACCTCGGTCCCCTAGGGCTTATCCCTATTATCAATTCTTTGACCAGCTGGTATATAAGGAATGGCAGCGTCCACAGTATTCCTTTTCCTTGCCCAAACGTTTCGCTATACGCTATCCCTTTGAGGATAGTTTTCTGAAGAAGTGGGCATCCCCCGCAGTGGACCCTCCAGTGACTCGCCTGAATCAGGCAACGACCATCCCCTTGGAGGGGTCTCTCTCTTTTAAGGATCCGGCCAATAGGCGGACGGAGGTGGTATCCAAGGCACTGTTCTTGGTGGCGGGGTCGGCCATGAGACCAGCTCTGGCGTCAGCCATGGTGGCGCAATCCCTTACCGAGTGTGTGACTGAGTTGCACAATGAGTTGAGCTGTGGATGCTCGCTTGAGGCGTCACAGCGAGTGGACCATCTGATACAGGGTCTCCTCTACCTGTGTGATGCAGCTTTGGACCTGCTTCCCATGCTGTCTAAGATGTCTGTTTTTGTAGTCATTATCAGATGGGTGCTGTGGTTACGCTGTTGGTCGGGTGACCATGCATCTAAAAAGGGCCTCACGGATCTTCCCTTTCAGGGTGGTCGGCTCTTTGGGGCACAGTTGGATGAAATCATTAAAGATTTCACTGGGGGAAGAGTACTTTTCTCCTGGAGCCCAGGCGGCGGGAGTTCCACCGTAAGCAGGGTCCTGCTTCTTCGGGTCAGAGGAGGTTTTTTCATGCGTCCGGTGCAGCGGGCAAGGGCTCAAGGCCCGGCAAGTCTGCCTCGGGGTCCGGTAAACGGCACTGGCAGCGCAAGAGCGAAAAGACAGAGGATAAGTCCTCCTCTGCATGATGGGTTGCCCCCACCCGACTTCTGGGGTTCGCAGAAAGGTGAACTGCCCGCATTTCCGACCGGTGGGTGCAGGAAGTGGTGTCCTCCGGATACAGGATAGAGTTCAGCACTAGAGTTGAGCGAACTTCTGGAAGTCTGGGTTATGCTGGTTCGGCCGAACTTTGGGACAAAGTCCGGGTTCGGGTCCGGACAGAACCTGAACTTTGTCCCGGACCCCGAACCCCATTGAAATCAATGGGGACCCGAACTTTTAGGCACAAAAATGGCTGTAAAAAAGTCCTGGAAAGTCCTAGAGGTCTGCAAAAGGAAAGAAATGGGGGTAAGGGTGGGACAAGTGCCCTACAAAGAAATGGGGACAGGGAAATAACTAAAAGCATTTTTAAAAAAATAAAAACATAAAAAAATAAAAAATGGAGGTGGATGTGGACCATCTTCAAACCCGTTTGACACATATCCCTTGGCTGGGGCATGTGCTGAATTTGGTGGTACAGAATTTTCTAAAAAAACTACCCGGATATGTCAGAGCTGCTGCAGAAAGTGCGGGCCGTCTGTGCGCACTTTCGGTTTTCTCACCCTGCTGCTGTTTTCCTGTCTGCGCTGCAGCGGAACTTCGGCCTTCCCGCTTACCGCCTCATATGCGACGTGCCCACAAGGTGGAACTCCACCTTGCACATGCTGGAGAGACTGTGCGAGCAGCAGCAGGCAATAGTGGAGATTCAGCTGCAGCATGCACGGGTCAGTCGCTCTGCGGAACAGCACCACTTCACCACCAATGAGTGGGCCTCCATGCGAGATCTGTGTAGCATATTGGGGTGTTTTGAGTACTCCACCAACATGGCCAGTGCCGATGAAGCTGTTCTCAGCGTTACTATCCCACTTCTATGTCTCCTTGAAAAAACACTTTGGGCCATGATGGAAGAGGATGTGGCACAGGAGGATGAGGAGGAGGAGGAGGAGGAGGAAGAGTGGTCATTTCCACGGTTATCAGGCCAGTTATTCGCAAGTGGCTCTGAGGGTGGGTTCCTGCACCAGCCTAGGCCAGATCAAAAATATTCAAGCCAGGGCACAGTTCTGGAGGACAAGGAGGATGAGGAAGATCATGAGGAGGAGGAGGAGGAACCGCAGCAGGGTGGCACCCAACGCAGCTCGTGGGCATCACTGAAGCGTGGCTGGGGGGATACGGAGGACACAGATGATATACCTCCCATAGAGGACAGCTTGTCTTTGCCTGTGGGCAGCCTGGCACACATGGCCGACTACATGCTGCAGTGCCTGTGCAACGACAGCCAAATTTCCCACATTGTAACGTGTGCCGATTACTGGGTGGCCACCCTGCTGGATCCCCGTTACAGGGACAACATGCCATCCTTAATTCCCTCACTGGAGCATGAGAGGAAGATGCGTGCCAGCACCTCAGAAGGCAGGGTTAGCATGGCCGAAATGTGGCAAAGCTTTGTCAGCAGCCCGCCACAACAAACAGCACCACCAGCCGATAGACAGCGTCTTAGCAGGAGGCAGCATTTCAGCAACATGGTGGAAGAGTATGTGTACACACGCATACACGTACTGACTGATGGGTCTGCCCCATTCAACTTCTGGGTCTCCAAATTGGCCACATGGCCTGAGCTTGCCGTTTATGCCTTGGAGGTGCTGGCCTGCCCTGCAGCCAGTGTATTGTCGGAACGTGTGTTTAGCACGGCAGGGGGCATTATCACAGACAAGCGGAGCCGTTTGTCCACATCCAACGTGGACAAGCTAACCTTTATTAAAATGAATCAGGCATGGATCCCACAAGACTTGTCTGTATCTTGTGCAGAATAAACATTTAGACCGGACTCACACAGCAATTCATATACTTGATTTTTTGAATAGGCCTCAATATTTTGGGGGCTACCCCAATTATAAACAAAAAAAAAAAATACTATGTTGGCTACCTCCTCCTACTCCTCTACCACCGCCACTTCCACCTACACTGCCACGGTCACGGCCTAGTCAACCTCTAGGCTCCTACTCCATATACACCCCCCTTCCCATTTTTTTATTTGATTTTAATTTATTTTCCCTATCCCCATTTTTTTGTAGGGCACTTGCCCTACTCTTACCCCCATTTTACTTCCTTTTGCAGTCCTCCAGCACTTGCCAGGACATTGTTACAGCCATTTTTGTGCCTAAAAGTTTGGGTCCCCATTGATTTCAATGGGGTTCGGGGTCCGTGCGAACGTTCGGGTTCTGTCAGGACCCGAACCTGGACTTTGTCCCAAAGTTCGGCCGGACCAGCAGAACCCAAACTTCCAGAGGTTCGCTCAACTCTAGTAGCTAGGCATTGTCATGGGGTACATGTATATAGAATTTTGAGCAAGCACTTCTAAACCCACAATTATACAAAGTCACTCTCCAAGGAAGAAAAACATTCTTAATGACATTTTTATGCACGATAGAGAGATTATACATGAAATATAATCACTATCACAATCACTATAACATTATCCTTTAGCTCTTCAAGTTCTAAAACACAACATGGAATACTTCAAAAACTGATCAGTTATATGGTACTGATATTAAAAAGTTGATTCCATAAACTATAGGTTCTTGCAGCACAATACTTAATTGAGTAAATCTAAGTATATGCTATGTTTTAAAAAGTTAAAAGTGTTACTTTCCAGATCTCCCTTCATAAATGAAAGATGTTACTTACAGTACATGCACACATCCACCCTGCATAGATGACAGAGGCCCTCAGTCACAGTAATTAGGAATTAAAACAGTTCCTCACAATAGTGAAACCGTGAATCCTTTCTAGCTTACAGATATACTAAAACAGGATAGTCACAGCACATGGGGGACATGAAAAAAAAATATATAAATACTGTTCAGGGGCAGAGGGGCTTTTAATGTGGCTTAAATGACAGCATTAAATATACACAAATCCTTTTAATAGCATGTTTAGTGAATGCTGTAAACATACACATGAAGTTAAACAAAAGTGCAATGTATTTCTTTAGAAGTGCCATTTAAAAACAAAACAATAACTGATAAATGAAAGATCTCTAGCCTACTTCTGCTGGTAAACAAAGTACCTTGGGGATTATGGGTGATGTCATTGACCAAAGATGGTCATGACCATCTTTGGTCAATGACATCATCCAGAATCATCAGCTCCTTTATCTACAGTAGAGCAGCACCGGGGAGCTGTCAGTTGGGATGGGAGTGCCAGCAGGGAAGCAACAACATGGTGGTGGCTTGTTGTGGTAGTGGGTGCAATTGCCATTAACAAAAATGTTTAAGACAAAATGTGTCCCTTTAAGAAAAACATAAAAAGGTGTTAGGTCTCCCTACAAAACCATAACAGAACAAAACATGCAACCTGGGTGACCAGGAAAGGGGGGGGGGGGTTACAAAATTGCAGCTCCTCCTCTCCCGAGCCATATCAGGCCACATACCCTTAACATTAGCAGGGTACCTTACAAGGGAGGGGGGGAGGGTGAGTGAAGCCCTTGCAAGAAACCTTGTCCCCATGTTGATGGGGGCAAGGGCTTCATCCAAAAGTGATGTGGGGACCTGTATAGTAGACTTATCTGAAGGGTGCCTTTTTCTAAAGCCTCCCCCCGCAGACTACCATATCATACTACATATTAGGTTTTGGGGACAAGATATGGGGATGAAGCTCTTGTCCCCATCCACTTTGAGACAAGGTGCCTACCAAAGGAGAAGGGAGGGGTGGCAAATATCTGGTGATCCTTTTTTTTCAAAGCGGCTTCCAGATTCCAATATTTGCCACCCCTCCCCCTCGCAAAGCATCTTGTCCCTATGTTGATGGGGGCAAGGACCTCATCCTCACATCCTCTCCCCAAAAAGGATGTGGGTGTCTGTAGTTGAGACTTATCAGAAACCGAAAGTCCCCTTCAGCCCCTATATATCTGCCTAACCCCCTCACCCCCAGCCTACCAATTGAGTAAGAGGTAAATAGTACCCCTTGTTACTCACTGACAAAAAAAGAGATTTGGCCAGGCTAGGCAACTGGCTAAATCTGGTCAGTTTGTTTGCCCATTCACCACACTGCAAACAGCCTGGGTTCTGGTCTAAGTAATGTTCAACTCAAACCCAAAAATCATCCATATTGATAGGGTTTAATAAGGAAGATAAAGTAAGTGAAACAATAGAAAACCAAAAAAAAAAAAACCATCCCAGCACAGGATTAGGAAAAATTGCATACTGTATCCATAAAAAATTAACCCAAAATAAAATTGACAATGCATTCTGAGTCCAAGGATGTTTACATAACAAACTGGTAAAAGCCAGTTGAAAGTTCACCTTTCATTTTGGTAAAGTTTTTACCCTTTCTACATTGCATAGCAACACAAAGGAGAAAATAATTTTCATAAGTAGATAGTGTAGCATTAAGATGAGAATGAGCTTACTGGGAAAAATAATCTGTTTTGTATGTATTAACGATTGTAAAAGATTGACAATGTAGAATCAAAATGTTATACATTGGTATGGCAATTGAACAAAAATGATTTGCTGTAAAAAAAAAATTATTTGAGTCGATGATGGAACTCTGGAATGTTCTTTCACCAATGGTCAACAGGGTATGTCCAGGGTATGACCAGCTTTACATTATCCAGCCAGAAACCATGTATCTCTACAGCAATGAATCACGTATAAGGATTCATTCACACAGGGTGAAATATATGCATCCAGATGCATGTTGAGCTTATTTTGAAATGCATCTGATAACATGTAATGCTATGACTAAATGTCAGGAACCGGTGTGACCAGAAATGTGTGGGCTGACACAGAGAATACCAGGGACAGGTAAAGTGTAAAATAATATAATTTATTAAGGTTGAATATGTTTTTTATTAACAAAATTAGAAAATGACAAACAGTCACTAATAATAAATGAGTACAATTGCACATAAACAAAATAAGAAGAACATTCAGTGCAAGGGTATAAAAATAAACATACAAATAAATGGAGTAAGATATTGCCCTTAAAACAGTCAATAAACATTGTGCGTATCATTATATCCGTGACATAAATAAGAGGGCAAAAAAGAAAAAGGTGAAAAGTGTAGCAAACATAAAGAACAGGAAAGAAGAATCATAGAAATAGAGGAAATAAAAGAATATTGGATACAAGTTCACTCTGGGTATAAAACTGCAGAGAGTAAAAGAGGTAGAGAAGTAGAACTATTGACAAACTCTACTCCTTAGTTTCTCTGAAGAGGAATAATGCATCCATATATACCAAGTATTGGTAAATTTCTCCCACTTATCGAGCTCTTTAGCTTTCATCTCCTTCATAAGCATAATATTATTAATTTTGTTTAACCCAGGAAGATAGGGGTGGGGTGGCAGTATTCTTCCAATATTTGAATATTAATTGTCTAGTTGCAGAGAGGAAGAATTTTAGTAAGCTAGATTTTTTGGATTTAATTGTGACCAGGAAAATGGAAAATAAAGCTATAGAGGGGGAGGGGGTGAAAGGTTTATCTTAGATCTCCGCATAGATCTGGAAGATCTGCGACCAGAAGGGGTGGATAGTGTCACGCTCCCACCATATATGGAGATACATTCCTCTCTCCGTGCGGCATTGTCAACATGTGTCCACGGCTGATGGAAAGATCTGGTTGATGGTGACCGGAACCCGATACCATCTAGATATTAGTTTGTAAGTTTTCTTTTTAGTGTAATCTGAAATAGAAGATTTGTGGGTAAAGAGGAATGCCTTGTGCTAATCCTCTGATGTGACCTCAAATCCCAGCTCCCTGGACCACAGTTTAGTGAAGGTGGGAGGTGTAATGTGGGTGTGAGTCAGTATGAGTTTGTATATCACTGATAGAGTGTGGCAGGGGACCTCAGGTAAAAGACACAAACTTTCAAATTCTAACAGAGGTCTATGAATCTGATTTGAGGCAAATAATGTTTTACAACAAGTGAAGTTTCGCTAGCCAATTTGTCATAGAGGGGGTAGCTGCAGGGTGGACTATGTAGGATCCAAGGGACATGTGTACAAATGAGCGTGCTATGGGCCAGGTGGATCTGTCATAAGATCCAAAAGTTGACGTCCTTCTACTCTCAGGAAGGGCTATATTATCGAATAGCGGGGTTAATGGGCCTGGGTCAGCGGAAAGCAAGTAGCTATCTCTCCTAAGGTACCAGACTGGAAGGGCCTCTACTATTAGAGGGGAGAGCATTGCCAAGGATTTATATGTGTACTCATAGCCCCATAGTAGAGCTTGGAGGTCTACAGGAGACATGTCTTGCTCCACCAAGGTAGAGGCTTTGTTCATAGCACAGTGAAACCATTCCAGAAGGCGAGAGACTATCGCAGAGGTGTGATTATTATTATTATACAGGATTTATATAGCGCCAACAGTTTGTGCAGCGCTTTACAGTATAAAGAGAGACATTACAGCAACAGTACAATTTAAAGCAAGAGGGTTAGAGGGCCCTGCTCCTGCAAGCTTACAATCTAAGGGGGGGGGCTGGTGAAAAAAAAAGGTAAGGACTGTGGGGGATGAACTGATGAGGGGAGTAGAAGATTCCGTTGTTAGCTGGAGGCAGGATAGGCCTCCCTGAAGAGATGAGTTTTCAGGGATTGCCTAAATCTGGACAGAGTAGGAGATAGACGGACAGATTGGGGTAGAGAGTTCCAGAGGATGGGAGTGGCTCTGGAGAAGTCCTGGAGATGAGCATGGGAGGAGGAGACAAGGGAGATGGAGAGCAGAAGGTCTTGGGAGGAGCGAAGAGGATGGTTTGGGCGATATTTGGAGATAATATTGGTAATGTAGCTTGGGGCAGAATTGTAAATGGCTTTGTATGTCATGGTTGGGGATTTGAATTTTATTCTTTGGAAAATGGGAAGCCAGTGGAGGGATTGGCAGAGAGGAGTGGCGGACACCGAGCGGTTGGTAAGGTGGATGAGTCTGGCAGCAGCATTCATGATAGACTGAAGATGGGAAAGCTTGCGAAGAGGTAGGCCAATTAGGAGGGAGTTACAATAGTCAAGGTGAGCGATAACAACGGAGTGAATAAGTTGCTTAGTAGTGTCAGCGGTTAGGAAGGGACATATTTTGGAGATGTTTCGAAGGTGACGTCTGCATGATTTGGACAGTGATTGGATTTGGGGCTGAAAGGACAGGTCAGAGTCTAGGATTACACCTAGTACCTTCGCATGAGGGGAGGAACTGATAGTTGTATTATTGATTAAGAAGTCAGGGGAAGGGACATGGGCTGGAGGAAAAATTATGAGCTCAGTTTTAGAAAGATTGAGTTTGAGGAAGTGGTGTGGCATCCAAGCTGATATGTCAGTTAGTAAGTTAGTAATGCGAGAGGAGACTGAAGGAGTGAGGTGAGGAGTAGAGAGATAGATTTGTGTGTCATCAGCATAGAGGTAGTATTGGAAGCCATGGGAGTTTATTAACAGACCAAGGGAGGAGGTGTAAATGGAGAAGAGAATGGGTCCAAGGACAGAACCTTGAGATACCCCAACCGAAAGAGGAAGTGGAGAGGAGGAAATAGAGTTATAGGTCACACTGAAGGAGCACTCTGACAGGTAGGAGGAGAGTCACGAGAAAGCAGAGCGTTGAAGGCCAAAAGAGTGGAGTTTTTTGAGGAGGAGGGGATTGTCAACAGTATCAAAGTCTGCAGAGAGGTCTAGTAGTATGAGTATGGAGTAGTGGCCATTGGTTTTAGCAGTTAGCAGGTCATTAGTGAGTTTTAGAAGGGCAGTTTTAGGGGAGTGTAGCAAGCGAAAGCCAGACTGTAAGGGGTCGAGAAGGTTGTTGTCAGTAAGGTAGGAACTAAGACGGTTGTAGACTAAGCATTCTAAAAGTTTTGATGCAAACGGGAGCAAGGAGATGGGTCTTAAGTTGTTCAGGATGGTGGGATCCAGTGAGGGCTTTTTAAGTATGGGGGTGATCAGGGCATGTTTTAGAGGGGAGGGGAAGGTTCCAGTAGAGAGGGAGAGATTGAAGATGTGGGTGAGGGAGCATAAGATAGAAGAAGAGGGTGACCGTAATAGATGTGAGGGAACAGGATCCAGGGGATGGGTGGTAAGGTGGGCTTCTGAGAAAACTTTTAGAGACCTCTTTTTTAGTAGCAAGGTCAAAAGAGGAGAGCGTTGAAAGTGAAGTTGTATAGGGTATGTTATGTGGGTAAGATTTCTGGGCAGTGGAGATGTCCCCACGAATTGCATCACTCCTGTTTTTGAAGTGGTTTGCAATCTCATGAGCAGTGAGCGAGTGACTGGGTGGAGGTGGTGGTGGAGAAAGTAGAGAGTTAAAAGTAGAGAAGAGACAACGAGGATTGGAGGACAGAGTGTTAATGAGGGTGACAAAGTAAGTCTGTTTGGCAGCATGGAGGGAAGAAGTGTATTTTAAAAAGGCAAATTTATATTAGGTGAACGCATGCTGGGATTTGGTTTTATGCCACACTCGTTCCAGTGCACGGCTATGTCTCTTAAGGTTTCTGATGTTGTCGGTCTGCCAAGGTTGTAATGGTCGGGGGCCTGACATTTTGTGAAGTGAGAGGAGCAAGAGAATACAGTGAGGATGAAAGAGAACTGTTGCAGACAGAGGTGGCCAGGTTAGGTCAAGATAGGGCTGAATTTTTATCACTGGGGTGGTCAGTTGCAGAGTAGAAAATAGAAGGAATAAAGTGGCGAAGGTTTCTGCGGGTAATTGTTTTCTGCTTGGTGGAGCAGGTGGTTGGAGACAAGCACAATGTGAAAGTGATGAGGTTGTGATCAGAAAGAGGAAAGGGGGCGTTGGTGAGATTGTAGGGGGTGCAATGATGGGAGAAGACAAGGTCAAGAGTATTACCATCAGAGTGAGTGGGGGACTGTGTTCATTGTGTAAGGTCAAAGGATGAAGTTAATTTGAAAAGTTGGGATGCAGCTTGGCTGTTAACATTGGTAGGGATGTTGAAATCACCAAGGATAATAGTGGGTAATGTGGAGGAGAGAAATTATGGTAGCCAGGCAGAGAAGTCATCAAGGAAGCGTGACACTGGTCCAGGGGGGCGATAGATCACAGCAATCCTTAGAGAAATGGGAGAAAACAGACAAATACAATGTATCTAAAAAGAAGAGAAGGATAGAGAGGGAGGGGTAGCCAGAACTTGAAAGGTTCTCAGTGGGGATAGAAGCAAACCAACTCCACCTCCTTTCCGTCCATTGGGTCTGGGTGAGTGAGTCCAGTGGAGGCCTCCATGAGAGAGAGCTGCATGCGAGGCAGAATCTGACTCTGTCAGCCATGTTTCTGTGATTGCAAGAAGGTTAAGGGAGTGGGAGACAGAAAGGTCATGGACATAAGGGAGTTTATTGCAGACAGAGCGGGCATTCCAGAGGGCACATGAGAAGGTGGGGGGGGGGTTGTTGTGAGCAGAGAAATAGAGATAAAATTGAGAAGATTGCGGCTGATGCTGGAGGAGGGAGGGTGCAGAGCGTGGTTGTGAGATCCCGAAGGACCAGGATTAGGGGAGATATCCCCAGAGGTTAGCAGAAGGAGGAAGGTGAAGAAAGTAAGATGGGAGTGAGATGTGTATGAGTGCACATACTTCCCTGTCCTTACGTGTGGGTCAGCAGGTGGGTTACGTATTAGCAGGAGGTGATAAGAACAATAGTAGGGAGAGGGTAAAAGTGATGGTGATATGTGCAAGTTTTTAGGTGGAGAAGAGGGGAAAAGAAGTGAGAATTTGAAAGCAGAGGATACTAGTATGAGAAGACAAAGCAGAGGGGACATATTAAGGGGTGGTAGGGATAGGTTTCAGACTTGCAGGATGCCTTCCAAGGTGGTGGTTTGTGGTCAGTCCAGAGTGGAGTAGAGTCCTTGATGGTCTTTTCTTGCTGCTTTCATTATCCTCAGGGCCGGCGCCACCATAAGGCCGCTCAGGCGGCCGCCTGGGGGCGCCAGAGTGGTGAGGGCGGCAAAACCCCTGAGCCCCTGCGAATCCTGGAGCTGGGCCAAGTGTCGGAGCAAGTTCCGGCACTTGGCTCCAGTCACTTGCCCGGCAGAGGCACACTGGTGTGGGCACCAGTGCCACCTGCCCTGCAGCCTGTGCGGGGTGTTTGGTGTCCCACACCACACTGCGATCTCTGCTCTCCCCCCTCCACCGCAATTTCTGCTGGCCCACCGCCCGCCTTTCCTAGAGCGAAGTCTCCTCCTCCTCGGCTGTAATGTGTCACTAGAAACAGACGGGAGGAGCCGAGGAGGAGGAAAGGCATCGCTAGGCATGATCCGCGCTGATCTGAGGTATGATCTTTACACAATACAGCAGATGAGACTTGTGGGGAGGAAGGAGGATGGATTGAGAGAGGAAACACAGCAGGAGGCCTACCTGGCACCCTGTATACTGCTACCTGGCATCCTGTATACCCTACATGGCACCCTGTACACTGCTACCTGGCACCCTGTATACCCTACATGGCACCCTGTACACTGCGACATGGCACCCTGGATACCCTACATGGCACCCTGTACACTGCTACCTGGCACCCTGTATACCCTACATGGCACCCTGTACACAGCGACCTGGCACCCCGTATACCCTACCTGGAACCCTGTACAATGCTACCTGGCACCCTGTATACCCTACATGGCACCCTGTATACCCTACCTGGCACCCTGTATACCCTACCTGGCACCCTGTACACTGCTACCTGGCACCCTGTATACCCTACCTGGCACCCTGTACTCTGCTACCTGGCACCCTGTATACCCTACCTGGCACCTCGTCTCATGTCCCACGGTCCATCCCATATGTC
>BLSH010412621.1:50591-60608 GCA_018402905.1 Glandirana rugosa
TTATTTTTTTATCTTTTTACTTTTACAGTATCGGACGGATTAGTGTTAGGTGTACATGGGATAATACTGGTAAGTTTACGGAGGTATAAATACTATAATGTAGGGTATGAGGTGAGGATTTACTCGTGATAGTCCGATGGTGTAAGAGACGGTGTCCAATTGTTGAATACATATTTCTGTGTTTTCTTTTGTGATTTTTACGTTATCCTAGTCCTTAACAGATTTTTCCGTAAATGTAGTTACAGTTACAACTCAGCCTTCCCCCGTATTGTAAACTAAAAGTTATGTAAAAATAAACTTTTTAAATCCCTTTATGTCTTCTTGTAAAGTCACTTACGCTGTTTTTAATGTGACCGTACACGTCGTAACTTTTTATAACGTATCGTCTTTGTATACTCACTTTTGTACAAATTTTCTTCTTGCCGGAGTATCCCGTCTCTAAGACTTATTATCTGCTATGCAATATTTTTCAATGCTGCACATGCCAGTGTAATTTTTGTCGCATTCACTGAAATGTTCTTCTGTATTTCCCTAAATTTTTCAAATAAAAATGTATTGAAAATCAAATGTTATGCCCCCTTCCGACTCAACATTGACATTGATGTAAATGCCTTTTTAGACAATTCCTGATCCTATTGCATTTTTAGTGTTTTCTTTTGTGTCTTTATACATAAGTTGTTAACCTGTGGCAGAGAATGTGGTAGCCTGATAGTGCTCATTTAGGAGTGGAGTATGGGATGTAATATCATAAATATGGAGGCATTTGAATGGTCATAATAGGGTACATGTGGATTGTGATTAGGCAGGCTATGACATTTTCATTTTTCTATTTTTTTATTATTTGTCATTTATTTTTTCCATTTCAATATTTTTTTTTTTTTGAAACAACAGTATCTGTACATACACATAGAGAGTATAACTAGTAAAGGTCATATCGGTGAAGATTTCTCATATATATAGTGCTTAGTCATCATGAAGAGTGATCCTTTTTATTGGGGGGGTACTGCCCCTGCCACCCTATATTGGTATCCAATTTTGACTGCCCTTTGGGTTGATATGAGAATGGGGCATACGCGTAGTAACAATATATATGCTTGAAGGGCATTAATAGTGTCCCCTTTTATACACATATAATTTGTATACATATTTTTATATAATTTTACATATATTTGAATATAATGTGAATTTAGTTTGACAATATGAGGTTTGAATAGCAGATGTCACAATCTGCCCAATTTTTTACACAGCATTGTGTCAAAAAAAAAGAAGTAAAAGGAAATGAGAAGGTGAGGAAGGAAGAGGGGGAAATAGAAATGAAAAGGAATAAAAGATATAAACTTTTAAGGACATACATGTAAATAAAGGAACGTTTACATTGTAGATACACCTATGTAGTGTGAAAATACTCTTCACTACACTAGGTGCAATAAAGATTCTTCATTCAAGATACTTAGCATGGAAGCTAATTCCCCCCTCTTTCATATAGGTATGCAGACGCGAGGTAAAGGAATAAATTATGTGATTTTATTTACACACTCAGTATGTTTAAGTTTTCAGAAACGGGGATACGGAAGGTAAGGGCATCTGCCCATAGATAAAATGGCGGGTGGCCGCCTTTCTGCCACAGGAGTCAGGTGATTATGTATTGCATTATATAAGGGGCGGCACGTCAGCAGCGTGTCCTATTCCCTTTGACAACGTCTGTATTAGGCAAAATGTGCGTCAGGTAGGACGCACTGATGTCACCGTCTTCTGTCTGCCGGCCGGCTGCTGCATTTTTCTTGCGCATGATCTACCTCAATGCTTGTGATTTATTTTTACAATGTAGGTGCACATCTTTACTATATTTAAATAAATACCATTACCATACAGGGTTACACTATTGGCACTTTATCTGTTTATATGTTGTGATCAGGTGAACGGAGAGACGAGGTGTCACCCAGGAGACAAATACTGTGGGAGAGACTACCATACCCCTGAAGGGATCTGTGGAGGGGTGAACAGCCAGAGGCGTTTTACCTTTTGATATCTGGTGAGCGAGATATCTGTCTGGTGCAGGATATTGCACCTGTTGTCTGAATAGCATCACCCTTTGGGGCTTACCTTTCTATGCTGTGCTGCTAGATCGTTTTTTCCTCTTCATGCAGACAGTTTTTTCCTCATCTTATATATATATGTTTTTTGTGAACTGCTGGTCTATTAATTGGATGAACTTCCTAAACAGGAACCTGGACTTTGGTGTTTCCATACTCATTTACTTTTTATTCACATGTGGTGGAATGGAATAACCATTATCATAATTTTTGTTGATAAATTTGTTTTTTTATTGGGAAATAACCTTTGAGGTTGAATGCAGCCCATATACAATATAAGTTCTGCTCTATTTCTGGTTGTGGATTGGGGCTGCTGCCCGCCCCTTTCAATAAGTCTTTTTGACGTATCTAACTCAAACGCTTAGCGCTGTATAATATAATTTATTTGAATAAGCCTGAACCCACTGATCTTGGAAGATTGGCTGACAAGCGCTGAGAATATGTAAGTCAGAACACTAAAATCAATAAATACAGCATGAATTCAGTGTTTCAAATGGCAAGAAAAAAACATAATAAAAACAATTGGAACTAATGATGAAAGAGCGAAAAAAGAGGAACAAGAAGAAAAGAAAAATTAAAGAAAATAAAAAAATAATACAAGAAAAACACAAACAAAAACCAGAAAAAATAAAAAATAATAATGAATAATAATAATAATAAAAATAAAGTGGAATATATATCTAAATGAATACATTTAAAGAGATAACTCAATAAATACATACATGAGAAATATTCAAAAACAACCAAAACAGTATGTAATGTACTTACTCTTACTGGAAATCAGAATTGAAAAATGACCTAAAGGGTCCATGACCTGAAAACAATTGATGGTAAATGTTTAGCCAGGGAAAGCAAATGATATATAAAACCTTATTAGCTGGGAAAAAAACATATATAAATGTGGAACCAGAGCAACCATACATGCCACAGCCTCAAATGGAGTTCATGTCTGTGACAAGCATGTTTGTTGTGTCAGTGCCATCCGGAGGGAGAAAATAGGTTACAAAAGAGGATTGACCTCCAGCTCCTCATTTAACCCTCCAGGTGCCAGGGTATCTAACTGATATATACAGTTTGATTCACGGGCACATAGATGTTTAAAGCATTCTGCTGCAGGGAGGTTCTTGGGCATAGCCTCAATCACCCAGACTTTTAGTCCCTGAGAGGACTGCTGAATTTTGTGTGAAAAAATGTTTAGTGACACTATGTGTAAGAGACCCTGCGTCTACCAACCGGCTGTGCTTGTCAAACCTTTTACGTAGGGTCCGGATGGTGCGACCTACATAAAGGATGCCACAGGGACAGGACATACAATAAACCACAAATTCTGACGAGCATGTATAAAAATCAGATATGATGTCATTTTTGCCATTGGATAAGAACTCTTTTTGTCCATGGCGGACATATTGTCAGGTGAGGAATAAGGACTTTCGGCATTGATACATGCCTCTGATGTTGAAGAACTTTAATTGGGCGCTGCCTGTGGTAGAAAATGATTTAACTTTACTTGGTGCAATCTCCAAACATGCACACCACCCCGCTCCACCTGGCATCCAGTAGTGACGTCAAAGGCCTCCCCGAGTGTACCTGTGGACTAGGATGTGCTGGGAGCTACCAGCACAGCTGCAACCAGAGGGACATCTCCACACGCCGCAGCTCATCCTCCCCCCAGAGCGGATGAACCCTGTACTGTGTTTACAAAGTGCTGACCTCCTTTTATCTTGTGAGCGTGTACATGTATCGCTGAGAATTAAAGTACCCAGAATACTGCACTGAGATGATGCTGCTCTCTCTTCTTTGGATATTGTATCTGCAGATTGTCCTATTAGCTATTTCCTGAGCCTGCAGCCATCCACAGCCAGCAGTTCATTTTCGAGATTTAATTTTAGAGACTTGTATTTGCTCTTCAACTGTGTACAGCACTGCCCAGACTCACTTCCTTCAGTGCAACAGTGTGCCAAAGCCTGTTTTATCTTTTTCTTATTCTCGCGATAAGACAATAAGCTAGATGTCCCACTGCCTGGGTCTGGTGACTGGCTAGGTACCCCACCGCTGGGGTTAGGCAACTGGCTAGGTATCCTGTTGGCCAGATTCTCAGAAACATAGGATATTTCATCCGCCAAGACAGTAGGCATTCCAATGCTGGGATACCATGGGTCATTCACAAACTTAGCCCTGGGGTCATAAGACAACACCGGAACTCTGACACCGGAATGTCTGGTTACAATCGTGTAGCTTGCCTGGTCTCCAGGACTTGTTCTCCACATCAACGGCCATCTAGGTTTCCCCAAGGCACTGGTTACCTGACACTGGTTCCCTAATACACCTGGAGTTGTGGCAATTGCATTCGGGTCATGGCAAGGCAAAAATGGTACTTTGGAAGGAAAAGATTTTGCACAAACATTGGTCCCTCCTCAAATAGGACCAGCATCTCCTCTCTGTCCTATCAGATAAACTGAAGTTTGCTTACAGGAAAGCCCCTAGGATCAAAAGCAAACTTACTCCTAGTAAACATAAAAAGAAACCCCCACCTCCAGAGCATTCTCTCCCCACTTTTTTGGCAATCACAGGCAAGTACCAATTCCGGAAACCTTTATGTAAGACCTGTCAGTTTGTCCAGCATGGGCAGAAGGATTTTTGCGTTAAGGGAAAGCTTATTCCTTCAAAGAATTTCACACATGCTCCTCTAACCACGTAGTGTACTGCCTGACATGTCAGTGTGGCCTCTTTTATGTTGGTCAGACCAAAAAGACACTGTGTAAGTGATTCGGCGAACACCGCCACTTCATTACCAAAGTCAAGGACATTCATTACTAAAACTGGAGAGTACAAAATCTGGTGCAGCTCTGCATAGTAACCAAGCAGCGCCCAGGTTTTATTGTCAAGCTTAATTGAGCAAGCTGCAGTTAAAAGCTGATTGGCTACCATGCACAGCTGCACCAGATTTTGCATTCTGCGGCTTTAGTAAATCAACCCCATAGTGTCCCAAGGCATTTCCTTGAACACCATGATAAGTCCACTGATGGCCTTAAGGTTTTGGTCATTGAAGCTATGCCTAGGGATCTCCCCCCGGCAGAGTGCTCACGCAAGTTTTGACAGAGGGAGATGTATTCAATTTTTCTTTGGACATTATATCACCCAGAGGGTTAAATGAGGATTTTGAAATCAATGTGTTATTATAGTCACTCTGTTTACTGTAAACCCCTTCTATACTAGGCAGTTATTACTATATATTTTATTTTAAAAATTCTTTATTAATTTTCACTGCCCATTTTTCCCACTTTTTATACATGAACTCTGCAAATATATATCATTATATATCATGTATTTTATTATTCATCATTATACATTTTACATATAATTTTATATAAGTTTTTTTCACTTTTCTATAACTTTAATATACAGTTGTATGCAAAAGTTTAGGAACCCCTGACAATGTCCATGATTGTCATTTATAAATATTTCGGTGTTTGGCTCAGCAATTTCATTTTGATCTATCAAATAACCGAAGGGCACAGTAATATTTCAGTAGTGAAATTAGGTTTATTTGATTAACAGAAAATGTGCAATATGCATCAAAACTAAAATTAGACAGGTGAATAAATTTGGGCACCCTTGTCATTTTGTTGATTTGAATACCTGTAACTACTTAGCACTGATTAATTGGAACACACAATTGGTTTATTGAGCTCATTAAGCCTTGAACTTTATAGACAGGTGCATCCAGTCATGAGAAAATGTATTTAAGGTGGCCAGTTGCAAGTTGTTGTTCTCTTTGACTCTCCTCTGAAGAGTGGCAACATGGGGGCATCAAAACAACTCTCAAATGACCTGAAAACAAAGATTGTTCTACATTATGGTTTAGGGGAAGGCTACAAAAAGTTATTGCAGAGATATAAGCTGTCAGTGTCCACTGTGAGGAACATAGTGAGGAAATGGAAGACCACAGGCACAGTTCTTGTTAAGGCCAGAAGTGGCAGGCCACATAAAATATTGGAGAGGCAAAGGCGAAGGATGGTGAGAACGGTCAAAAACAGCCCACAGACCAACTCCAAAGACCTACAACATCAACTTGCTGCAGATGGTGTCACTGTGCATCGTTCAACAATTCAGCGCACTTTGCACAGGGAGAAGCTGTATGGGAGAGTGATGCAAAAGAAGCCTATTCTGCACGCATGCCACAAACGGAGTCGCTTGAGGTATGTAAACGGACATATGGACAAAGATTGAGTTATGTGGTCATAACAAGGGGCGTTATGCATGGCGGCAAAAGAACACAGCATTCCAAGAAAAACACTTGCTACCCATTTGGTGGAGGTTCCATCATGCTGTGTGGCCAGTGCTGGTACTGGGAATCTGGTTAAAGTTGGGGGTCGCATGGATTCCACTCAATATCAGCAGATTCTTGAGAATAATGTTGAGGAATCAGTCACAAAGTTGAAGTTGCGCCGGGGCTGGATATTTCAACAAGACAACGACCCAAAACACTGCTCAAAATCTACTCGGGCATTTACGCAGGAACAAGTACAATGTTCTGGAATGGCCATCCCAGTCCCCAGACCTGAATATCGTTGAACATCTGTGGGGTGATTTGAAGCGGGCTGTCCTTGCTCGGCCACCATCAAATCTAGCTGAACTGGAGATGTTGTGTAAGGAGGAATGGTCCAAAATACATTTATCCAGAATCCAGGCACTCATTACAGGCTACAGGAAGCATCTGGAGTATGTTATTTCTGCTAAAGGAGGCTCTACTAAATATTGATGTGATTTTTCTGTTGGGGTGCCCAAATTTATGCACCTGTCTAAATTAGTTTTGATGCATATTGCGTATTTTCTGTTAATCCAATAAACCTCATTTCACTACTGAAATATTACTGTGTCCTTCAGTTATTTGATAGATCAAAATGAAATTGCTGATCCAAACACCCAAATATTTATAAATGACAGTCATGGAAATTGCCAGGGGTTCCTAAACTTTTGCATACAACTGTATATATTATATTTTATATTTTCTATGAATGGATGCCCCCTACTGGACAACACAACAGTATGCACTAGTTGTCCTGGTCCAATTAGACATAATGTTGCCTCTAGTACTATGAATTTAACATCCGTATACACCTGCTGGTGCGCCACCTGGTACATTATTACACAACTTTTTAATTTTTAGTTTTTCATTACTATTAATGACACAGATGTATGCAGGGACGTACGCTTGACTATTGGTTAGTTTGGTGCATCTGTGTATACCTTTGTGCATCTGTATGTTTATACTCAGCTCTTTATTTCCATACATGTTCACTTTGTTTTTCCCTGTCTTTTACTTGTTGTTTTTATCACAAAATCCCACTGTCTTTCCCTATATGTCTTCAGTGCTGGTTTAGAGCACACACAATATTGGGCACAGGCTGCCGATTCAGTCTCCCGTCCCTAGCCCCACCTACAGCCTCGCCCCTATAATATAAGAAGTCACATCTTCTAGAGTGTAATGACTGGCATGAAGAAGGAACAAATAAGCTGTTCTGAAATGCATCCCACCTCCATTGCAACACTTACGTTTTGTGGTCCAAGCTGGTTGCTGGTCTCCGCCTACTGACATCATCTCCAGGACCCGTGTTCCACACTAATCTTTGCCATCACGGCTGTTTCATCTGATGTGCACACTGCTGTGGCTCCCCTCTGCTGGCCAGGCTGGGATCCCCCATTGCAGACAGGATGACTTTTGGGACCTACACCACTGGAACTACCCTGATGCTGGATCAACACCCCCCTTATACACCACTATGATGAGCCTTCTCACATCAGATATCCTGTAAGTTTTTTTTAATATTTGCGCTATTAAAAGTCCTTTCAAATACTGCACTTAGAGGTGCCTTTTTCTGTTTATTTATTTTTTACAAATGGTGCTCTGCAACTGCCCTGGAGCTCACCACTACCTAGGTCATGAAGGCAAATGTAGCTACCAATTGTGAAGGGTATGCCACCAGGCTTAGGCACCGTCGGAACAACATACTGTAAGAGGGAAACAGCCGAGGCAACTGAAAAAAGAATCTTAGGCAAAACAGGCAACCCATACCAGGTACACAAAGACTCAGAAGTATCAGACCCAATGGCAGATGAAATCCTACCCTCTGCAAGAAAATCCAGCTGGGCAGTAGGCATAGCGTCAATAAACGCTAGCTGAGCAGCAGGCACAAAGTCAGTAGAACCCAGCTGGGCGGTAAATAGAGGATCATTAAAATTAAGCTGGTCATTGGTCAAAGGATCATCAGAGGTGGGCTGGAAAGCACGCATTTAATCAGCAGGCACTGGATCATCAGGCTGGGTAGAGGGTAGTGTTGAGCGAACTGGGACCCGGACCCAAACACGGACATTTCAAAAAACGTTCAGGTTCGGGTTCTGGTAGTTGATCACGCATGTTGAATAGCTGCAGGGCAGCCAATTAACAAGCGTTTCACTGGTTTGCCCTTAGAAGCCATCACAGCCATGCCTACTAATGGCATGGCTGTGATTGGCCAGTGCATCATGTGACCCAGCCTCTATATAAGCTGGAGTCACTTGATGCTGCAGTCACATGCTCTCTGAGATTCTGAATAGTATAGGGAGAGGAAGCTGCCAGCGTTTTTGTGAGGGACAGATTGCAGACATTTTAACATCTGATCCTGCATCCTGAGATTACTACTAATGTTGCTCTGAGGGACAGATTGCAGAAATTTGAGATTTCACATACTACTGCTTTGAGTGACAGATTGCAGATCAAACCCTGCCTAACACAACGATCGTTATGATCGTACACAATGATCAGATTGTGGGATCATACACAACGATCAGATTGTGGGAGTAATTTGAGATTTCACATACTGCTGCTTTAAGTGACAGATTGCAGATCAAACCCTGCATTACAGAACAATCTGACTGCACTAGGCTGAGGCTTCTGCTTAGAGGGACAGATTATTGTTCAAAAATCATTGCCTACTCCTATAGGGCCAGGTTCCAGCTGTTGCTGTAAGTGACAGATTATTTATTGTTCAAAAATCATCTCTTAGTTCTAAAGGGAGAGCTTCCAGCTGTTGCTGTAAGTGACACATTATTGTTCAAAAATCATCTCCTAGTTCTAAAGGGAGAGCTTCCAGCTGTTGGTGTGAGCAGTGCATTTCTTGCACCAAAATAAAAAGTCCGGCTACGTTGGTGTTTTAAAAAAAAAAAGTATTAATTGGTATTAATAAATACTTACATAGGGCTACATAGTACATTTGCGGGCACAATGAGGAGAGCAAATAAGGGACGTGGTCATGGTGCTGCTGCTGATGCTGGTGATGCTGGTGCTGCTGGTGTTGGTGGTGTTGGTGAACCTCCTGTTGGAAGGAGAGGACGTGGTTGAGGTGTGCCAGCTACACGCACAAGGGAAACACCTTCCTCAGGTAGCCAACAGAACCTTCACCGGTATATGGTAGGCCCGAATGCCCCTCAACGAATGGTGAGGCCAGAACAAGTACAGGCGATAGTAGATTGGGTGGCTGACAATGCCTCCAAAGTCCACGGTTGAGACTCGAAAGTAGTTCCCTGATCCTCCCTCTGTTACACTTCCTTGACCTCCGTAACAGTCGGTGGGTTAGATGATAGCGGACATGAACAAGACCGGAGTGGTAAGCAACTCCCCGTAAGCCCGGATGGTATATGGCCACTTCCAAGACAACCGATGGACTCCTTCCACAAAGGGAACACGCACATCGACCGTGTGGAGTTGGTGCAGGAGAGGAAGGTTGTCCTCCAAGTGGTTGTGGTGGTTGTGGTCGTCGTGGTCGTAGTGGTCGTAGTCGTCGTCGTGGTACTGGTGCAGGGAATAAACGAGAGGAGTAACACGGGCGTTTACATGATACATCGGGATACATTCATAAATAATTATGGTTAATTATGAAAAAAA
>BLSH010412621.1:60618-73599 GCA_018402905.1 Glandirana rugosa
TGGAGACACGCTGGTGGTGGAGAAGGAGGTTCGTTCACCTCAGCCCCTTGTAAATTAGCCAAGCAGTCTGAGCCCCAAGTCCTGCAAGAGACTCTTATGCTTTTTGATGACTCTCCTGGTGTGCTTTCCGTGGGCCATCCATATGCCCCAGAAGTGGAAGACATTGAGTGCACCGATGCCCAACCACTTCTGTTGCAGGATGAGGACATGGAAACACCAGCGCAGCACATCTCTGATGATGACGAAACACAGGTGCCAACTGCTGCAGCTTGCCTCAGTGTGCAGACTGACAAGGAGGGCAGTGGTGAAGGGTGGGTGGAAGATGATGTGGAGCATGATGAGGTCCTAGACCCCACATGGAATGAGGGTCATGCGAGTGACGTGTGCAGTTTGGAGGAAGAGGTGGTGGTCGCACAGAGGTACCAGCACAGCAAAAGAGGAAGCAGGTTACAAAAGCGGAGCGAGCGTCCCCTAGACAGTAGGCCTGCTACTACCCACCGCACCCAGGGACCTAGCACACCAAAGGCAGCTCAAAGGCGTTCCCCGCGTGGCAGTTCTTCAGAAAATGTGCTGACAACAAGACACGAGTGGTTTGCAAGCTGTGCAATGATAGCCTGAGCCGAGGCATAAATGTTCTCAACCTGAGCACAACCCCCATAACCAGGCATCTAAATTCAAGGCACAAGCTGCATTGGAATAATTACCTCAAAATCCAAGAAAGGTATTGGCCTCCTCCTGCTTCCTCTTCTGCTGCTGCCTCGGCCTCTTCCTCCACCTCTACAGTGACAGTCACACATTCCACCCAGCAAACAGACTATATGACAGCAACACCACCATGTCCGCCACCGTCCCCAAGCATTTCCACATGGTCCCATGGAAGCTTACAGCTGTCCATCTCCCAAACACTGGAGAGAAAGAGGAAGTACCCCCCTACCCACCCGCAATCCCTGGTCCTGAATGCGAGCATTTCAAAATTCCTGGCCTTTTAAATGAAATGCTGTCATTCCATCTGGTGGACACTGACAGTTTCAAAAACCTGATGGCGGTGGCTGTCCCACAGTATGTGGTTCCCAGCCGCCACTACTTTTCCAGGCGAGCCATCCCTTCCCTGCACAAACAAGTCGGGTACAAGATCAAGTGTGCACTGCGCAACGTCATCTGTGGCAAGGTCCACATAACCACTGATACATGGACCAGTAAGCACGGGCAGGGACGCTATATCTCGCTAACTGCACACTGGGCAAATGTAGTGGTGGGTGGGCCTGAGCCGGCTAGCCATTTGGCGCATGTCCTTCCACCACTGAGGATTGCAGGGCATTTCTCTTTGCCTCCTGTTGCCTCCTCCTCCTACTGTACTTCCACCTTCACCACCAACATCAGCACATCCAGGGGGGAAATTACAGCAGGCTGTTTTAAAACTGATATGTGGGGGGCGTGGCTTGACGGCACGCGAGTATGGACGCTTAGCTGAATAGCTCCGTCTGTCAGGGAATAGAAAAGCGACGGAACGAACAGCTTCAACCACCCAGCACAGCCAAATACATAGAGGGGACACCCTGCAGAGATGTCAGGCAAAAGAAAAGGAACGGAGCGCCCGCAAAAACTGACAGAATTCTTCCTGAAGCCATCACCGCGGCTGCGGCCTACACAAGAGGGAGAAGCAGCGGGACCCAGTAACAGCAGCGCGGCTTACACAGACCTACCGGATGAGGTAGGAACGACGCCAGGTAACTCTCCTCCACCAACCCCGATCAAACACCTCTCGGGCAACAGCCCAGACAGCGGCAGCCCTGCCAAAGCGAGGATGAGGCTCCACTCACCGCCGCCATCTCCTCACACAGAGGCGCCATTTAACCCCCTGCAGTCTAACCAAGCGCTTCATTCTTCCATGGCGGCCTTCCCGACCACAGGGCAGCCTGTAATTGACACAACCTTAAAAGACATGTTATTATCCCTGCAGGCATCACTGCTAACGGACCTGTCCTCTATGATTTCTAAATTTAACGCTGACATCCACAGCTTAGACGACAGAGTCACATACATAGAACACAAGATGGCGGATAGCACAAACACTATCAACGCGCTTGTAGATGCACATGACAACATAGTGGATGACAACCAGTGGATTAAGGCCAAGCTCTCAGATTTAGAAGACAGGTCCCGCAGGAACAACGTTAAATTAAGAGGGATCCCCGAGTCAGTACCACCTACAGCATTACACCAATATGCTAAAGATCTAATGGCTGCCGTCATCCCGGATGCAAAGCCTGTGGAACTGCTGATAGATAGGATCCATCGAGTCACTAAACCAGCTCACCTGGCACCATCGGTCCCTAGAGATGTAATTATGCGGGTGCACTTTTTCCACATAAAAGAAAAATTGCTACGGGAAATCAGGAATAGCAAACACCCCCCAGCACCATTTGAGAACATACAATTATACCCAGACCTTTCGAAGTACACACTCCAGCTCCGCAGACAGCTAAGCCCAGTAACCAAGGCCATGAATAACCATAAAATTCCATACAAATGGAGATACCCAGCCACACTTATAATTACGAAAAATGGAACAAACCACACGATCTCATCGCTCCCCCAGGGAATGAAACTGCTGTTTCAATGGGGAATCATAATTGAACCCCCCCAGGATACCAATCCTTTCTCGATACCAAACCGTTCCAAACAGCAGAGGGACAAATGTGCTGGAATCAGCTCAAATAAGGAAACTTGATCGTTCACAATCCTCATTACAAGTATAACGGCCAATTCCCTGACAGGCTCCAGGCTCCAGGCTACAGGCTTTTGAAAGAAACTGTTTACCCCCCAAAGGAGGATAGTTATTGGTATTGCTCCTCCAGTTATACCGTTCTGCACAGTTGTGTTAATTTCCTGAATAACCTTCTGATTGTCTTCTTATACTCCTATTTTTGTTCCAAGAGTTATTGTCCAAATTGACCTACTACCCCAAGACCCTGAGAAACGTGAGAGACTCTAGAAGAACACCAACTACATATCCAGCTCGCTTGATCACCCAAGTGCCTATCCCATCGCCTCAATTCAGCAACTGAAACTGTAAGTAAATTATCTCAACATATCTACACAATAACAACTACACAATGCCCTTCAAAATTCTATCCATTAATGCTAATGGCCTCAACCATCCAGTAAAAAGGCTCAGCTTATGGAATTCTGCCAAGAAGTTGCAATGTGACATACTATGTGTACAAGAGACACACTTCCAAAAAGATAAACAACCTAAGTGCACTCACAAAGACTTCCCTCACATTTTTTTTGCATCATCTTCAGTCAAGAAACGCGGAGTCATGGTAGCGATAAAAAACACAGTGAACTTTACGTTTCACAGCTCTGTAGAAGATCCAAACGGCAGATATCTGCTCCTCAACTGCTCCTTAAACGGCTCACAGTACACGATATTGACTATATACGCACCAAATAGCCATCAAATTAAATTTCTGAACAAAACCATGCGTATACTTAAAGAGCACCAAAAAGGACTAACCATCACTTGTGGAGACTTTAACCTAACTCCAGATGCCCAACTTGATTCATCATCCCCAGGGAAAAGAAGGGAATCAAACATGCAACAGTTCATTAAGAACCACGAACTTTATGATGTCTGGAGATGTCAGCATGACACAGAAAGGAACTACACCTACCTGTCTCCAGTCCATAAATCATTTTCACGTATTGATTTGTTTTTAGTAGACCACACCACATCATGGTCAGACCATGCCCCAATTAGTATCACAATTAATGACTCCAATTTACACACCCCAATATCATTATGGAAAGTTAACAATTCCATACTCCAAAGCGAAAACCACACAAATAACCTCTCAAAACAACTAATAGAATACTTCCAGTTCAACGAGGGGACGGTTGGAGACCATGCTGTGGTGTGGAATGCGCATAAACCGTTTATTAGGGGTAACCTGATACAAATTGGTTCTAGGATCAAAAGGGGAGAGTGCGGCAGGTAGATTCTCTGCTGGCAAAAATCGCAGAACTAGAAAACCAAGCCAAAAGAGCCCCAAACTCATCCCACACAAATGAAATCCTCATCCTTAGATCAGAGTTACGCTCTATCCTCTTAGACAAATACTGCCAGATGCAAAGCAGATTCAAAACCTTCTTATACTCTACGTCAAATAAAGTGGGGAAAGCCCTAGCACGCCGCATAAAAGGATGCCGCATCAAATCCAGAATTGACCACATAACCCATCCCCATTCCAAACAAAAAATGTCTGACCCACAAAAAATTGCAGAAGCATTTAGCACTTATTACAGAGATCTGTACAATCTGACCACAAATCCAGAAATATACCAACCAACGGCCAACAATATTGATCAGTTCCTCAAACATATCAAACTGCCAACCCTAACTAGTCAACAACTAGACATGTTAAATGCCCCTTTTACTAAACAAGAACTGCTCAACACCATTAAAAACTTACCACCCAACAAAGCCCCCGGCCCTGATGGCCTCACAGGGGAATATTATCAAAAATTTGCTCTAATATTGGCACCTCAGCTTCTGAAACTATTCAATAATGCTGCGCTCTCTTCCTGCCTTCCAGACGAAATGTTACAGGCCACTATTATAACACTGCCTAAGCCAGGGAAGGAACCAAACGTCCCCCAAAACTTTCGACCAATTTCGCTATTGAATCTAGATACAAAAATCTATGCAAAAACCATTGCAAACAGGCTAATAGACATACTACCGACTCTTATCCACCCAGATCAAACGGGCTTCACAAAAAACAGACAGGCATCTGATGCCACAAGACGGCTCATAAATATCATCCATTATGCAAGAGCCACCGGAACACCTTCTCTGCTTCTGGCCCTAGACGCAGAGAAGGCGTTCGACAGAGTTCACTGGAAATACCTCAGTGCAGTACTTCACAAATTCGGATTCCAAGATAACATATATAATGCAATTATGGCCCTATACACTACCCCCTCCGCAAGAGTGTTCACCAACAACGCAATATCTAGTCCATTCACAATAAGCAATGGTACCAGGCAAGGGTGTCCTCTTTCACCGCTACTTTTCAATCTTCTGATGGAACCCCTAGCAACCTTGATTAGAACCAATCCAACAATCTCTGGATTTGCAATAGGTCCAGACACCCACAAGATTAGCCTGTTTGCAGATGACGTCATCCTGACCTTATCCAATCCGGCTTCTTCCCTGGCAGAGACTCAAAAAATATTACAAAAATTCAGCATGATCTCTTATTATAAGGTAAACGAGACCAAATCTTACATACTAGATTTAGGTCTTGACTCAACCACGAAATTACTACTACAAAGCCAATTTCCATACACATGGGCAAAAGATAGCATATCTTATCTGGGTATACAACTCACCAAGAAAGCGGAAACCACATCCCACTACTTAAAAACTTACAAATAGCCCTCCAAAAACTAGCGGTACATGAACTCTCATGGTCCGGGAGATTGGCAGCATTCAAAATGCTCCACCTACCTCAACTTTTATACTTATTCAGGACGGTACCCATCCCTATTCCAAAACGGTTCTTTACATTACTACAGACGGAACTCAATAGATTCATATGGAAGGGGACAAAACCTAGGTGCAGTAGAGCAGTTCTAACAAAACACAGCCGAGCAGGAGGCACAGGCTATCTAGACTTTGAGGACTATTACACAGCAGCTATTCTAGCTCAGACAAAAGGTTGGATGTCCCCCACAATAAGTACAATGTGGGGATCAATAGAACAAGCCGTATCACCACGTGTACTCCTACAATCCTGGCTACTAGCCAGCCCCTACCAAACCAAGATCTCCACTGCACTACCACCCACCATGAGAGCAGCAGCAAAAGCATGGCAGAGGCTCATTAAAGAGGCACCTAGTTCACAAAAAATGATATCGCCACCTATTCCTATCACGACACTTACACTAGTAACCCCTGATCTCAACATAAATCAGTGGCAAAGATGTGGCATACATGTAATCCAAGACATACTAGTGGGGCCTAAGTTAAAAACTTTCCCACAACTTCAACAAGAATTCAAGATCCCACAAACAGAACAGTACAACTACCTACGTATACAACACAGCATACATGATATTACCAACCTGTCTTACCAAATCCCGGAACAGGCATGGCAATATCTCACACAAACTAAACAGGCTCACAAAGGCATTTCTATCTTCTACCACACTTTACAAAACAAAAAATCCTTTCAAAAAACGAAACCGTACCAACAATGGGAAGCAGACCTTAGAAACTCCTTCTCAGACGAACAATGGAAAGAAGCCATACACTCTATACCTAAATACACACGAAGCTCAGCCCTGAGGGAATTGTACACGAAAATACTGCTTAGATGGTACATGACACCAGATCGTATAGCCAAATTTAGCCCACAAAGTAAAGACATCTGCTGGAGATGCAAAGCTCCTTCAGGCCATATACTACATATCCTTTGGGAATGTCCTAGACTACACTCATACTGGAGAAAAATATTCCACATTCTTAAGGACATAACACAACTTGACATTACCACAAATCCAGCCCTAGCTTTACTACACCTAACCATCGGGGAGATACCTCCAAATCTACGAGCAATATATACTCACATTCTTTTAGCAGCAAAACTGAGTATCACCAAACTGTGGAAGCAGGAGAAACCCCCCGAAGTTCAAGACACAGTAGAGTTAATCAGCCTACACTCATCATATGAAATCGCATCGGCAACTCATGATAAAAAATATTGAGTAACTACAGAGCACTGGTCCCCGTGGATCACATGGTTAAAGCGTGTGAACCCCTAGTCACCCTAGCATTCTTAAAATACTAGGCCAGCAATCTATTATTTTCGCACCGACACCATTTTAAAATCATATCCACCCCATTTCTAGAGTATTCGTATGCCCCCCCCCCGCCTCAGTGTAACCCTCCTGGGGGAGACGGGGGGGGGGATCATAAATCATAAATCATAAAGAATTAAGAAGGACAACGGCTCAGGCGGCAAGGGTTCCCAGCTTAGTTGAATGGTTATTCAGTTGTTAGTAGTCATAGAACATCGCTAAATAAACAGCTCGACACTTAAAATCTTGAAACTCTTAAAATATGAGGAAATACACCAGGATACAGATCTTACAAGAATTACTGGGCGAAATATCCAAAGGTCACACCATTGATACGGGTAACTTTGAGAGTCCTGGCCAGGCAGATACGAATGGGTAGACCATCTCCCCCTGACACATTATGTTCCCATTAGGGGTGGCAGAGTGGGAGATCTATCGCCCAGCACTAGCGTAAGGCCAATGGATGGTGCTTCCCTCTCTTTTTCAGGACCTCGATTTAGTATTGATGAAAAGCAAAATGATACATGCTCTTGTAACCTATGTGGACTCTGTATCTGTTGGTAATCTCATTTATGTTATATTATACAAGGATATAAATGCTCGCATTTACTGTTTACTTGTAACTTGAAAAACTGAAATAAAAATCTAAAACATTAAAACTGATATGTTTGGGGGATAAACCCCACACTGCGCAGGAGCTGTGGACGGGCATTGAACAACAGATCAATGAGTGGTTGTTGCCACTGAGTCTCAAGCCCGGCCTGGTGGTGTGCGACAATGGCCGAAATCTTGTAGCGGCTCTGGGCCGAGCCGGTTTGACGCACATCCCTTGCCTGGCGCATGTGCTGAATTTGGTGGTACAGAATTCTCTAAAAAACTACCCGGATATGTCAGAGCTGCTACATAAAGTGCGGGCTGTCTGTGCGCACTTTCGGTGTTCTCACCCTGCTGCTGCTCGCCTGTCTGTGCTGCAGCAGAAATTTGGCCTTCCCGCTCACCGCCTCATATGCAACGTGCCCACAAGGTGGAACTCCACCTTAGCACAGTTGCTAAGGAGGATTTTTGTGGGATTGTAGCAGGCAGCGGAGAAGAGATAATGGGTTAAAGGCAGGGTAGGTGCAGCAAGTGGAAACAGGGGACTAACGCATAGTAGATAGCATTGTATCCTGGGCTGCAACTGTGGCTGCTGTGGGTGACGGAGAGAGAAATACTTGAGCAGGCAAGTGTCTAGCAGCAGGAATGGGTTGTTGCAAGCTGACTGAGGCTGAGTGCAATATATCTGACCATGCCTGTAGTAATGGTTGAACAAAATTCAGTTTACACTCTGTCTGTCTGCAAAGAGACTGCACTGTGTTAATACACTCCACTAGCACCTGTTGGGAACATGCTGAATAGTGCTCAAAGAAATAAGCTGAGTCATCCTCCAATAACCATACCAGCGATTCTACCTGAGCCATACTGTAGGGGGGAAAAAAGTCATCACTGCCTTTAGGAATACTGGACAAAGCCAATTCTGCACAAACTTGAATCAGAGGCTAAACATCGCCAAACAACATACTGACCTGATCAACTAGGGAATGAGCAAGACAAATACATTCTAACAGTGGATCTCTGGCCCACTCCTTCAATATCTGGTGGTAGTATTCTTTTTCCTCTGTCACTAGCAAAGAAAAGTATATAACCTCCGGATGCATCTCGTTCAAACGTCAGAGCCAAGATGGCTTCCCTGTGCAGCCACTTCTGGTCAGGACGGTCTTGGTATTATGTCAGGAACCGGTGTGACCAGAAATGTGTGGACTGTCACAGAGAATACCATGCACTGGTAAAGTGTGAAATAATATAATTTATTAAAAGATAAATGAAGAACACAAAGTAAACACACCTCCAATATAGCAAACAGTGTAACACAAACCAGCAAACCAAACAAACAGTGAACACACAATAAACAACAGCCTAAATCAAATATATACAAGTGCAGAATGCAAAGCGTAATCATACCGAGCCAGGGTCATACATGGGAGATAAAGCAGAGGGAGCCAGAAGCAAGGCAGGACAAGGAGAGGGTAACAGGAGACGAAGAGAGCAGATGGTAAGGAATCAGACTGCAGGGAAGGATTCAGGGTCCAGGAACAGGATGCAGTATCACTGGACTGCAGGTCAGGGGCACATGGAGACAATACCAAAGCAGTGAGGAATAGCATGCACATGGTTTAAGTACAATTCCTGCAATCAGCATCAGGTGATGACTGATTGTAGCAGATGTCAACCTTTGACCGATGAGAGATGCCCACTTGTGGATACCAGAACTGCAGCCTATAGATCTGGGAGCCACAGTGCCACCAGCAGGTGATGCGTTTCCTAACACTAAGAGGTTGATTTATTAAAGCTTGAAAGTGCAAAATTTGGTGCAGCTCCACACAGAAGCCAATCAGCTTCAAGGTTTTATTGTCAAAGCTTGATTGAACAAGCTGAGTTTAGAAGCTGATTGGCTAGCATGCAAAGCTGCACCAGTTTTTGCACTCTTCAGCTTTAGTAAATCAACCCCTAAATGTATACTCAAATCCATCAGGGTCTAGGTGCATTCAGTCTAGCTACATTTACATGAATAAGAATTTTGTCCAGAAATCCATTGGGGACCACCGGGTCACCGGAACTAGTGTCCACATTGGGATATTTCCCCTCCATTACTTTTCTGGGGACAATCCAAAATTTAGGATTTTCTTTTACTTTCAATGATAACAGTAAACAGAACAAATAGAGAGGGCGAATCTCTCTAATGGGGCACAGACAGCAATAATCCATCTCAACTTTATCCAAAACTAAAAAAAAAAAAAAAGTATTGCCTTTAGTTATACTTTAACCACTTGCCTACTGGACACTTAATCCCCCTTCCTGCCCAGGCCAATTTTCAGCTTTCAGCACTGTTGCACTTTGAATGACAATTGCGCGGTCATGCAACGCTGTAGCTAAATTACATTTCACATGCATAGATCTTTATTTTGGTGGTATTTAATCACTACTGGAGTTTTTATTTTTTGCTAAAAATTAGAAGAAATTTAGAAGAAAAAACTGTTTTCATAGCTTGATATAAAATTTTGCAAACAGGTAATTTTTCTCCTTCATTGGTGTGCGCTGATGAGGCTGCACTGATAGGCTGCACTGATGGGTACTGATAGGCTGCACTGATAAAGCGGCACAAATGAGGCGGCATTGGTGGGCACTGATAGGTGGCATTGATAGGTGGCACTGATGGGTGGCACTGATGGGCACTTATAGGCACTGGTAGCTAATGCTGATAGGCAGCACTGATGATGATGCGCTAACTGGCCGCACTAATAGTCACTGATAGGTGGCACTGGTGGGCATTGATAGGTGGCACTGGTTGGCACTAGTAGGTGGCACTGGTGTGCACTGATAGGCAGCACTGTTGTGCAGTAGCCAGTGATCAAGTTTACTTTTCTCTTCTCACGCTGTTAGCGTGAGAAGAAAAAATAGCCACTTACTGGCTCTGTTTACATCACGTGATAAGCTGTCATTAGTTGGTAAGGGGCCAGGATCGGCCACATACTCCAATCTATGATCACCCGAGTCTCCTTGACTTGCTTATCACTGAGCACACCGCGTGCACCCCGCAGGGGGGTGCACGCCACTCAAGCATGGGAGGATGTACATGGATGCCCTCCTGGCAATTAAGGCCCGTGCTGTATCTGTCCCTGTTATCGGGATCAGTTAGTTCTATCATGTCCCTGCCAGCCCAGCCCCCAAACAGTTAGAACACAGTGAGGGAACACAGTTAACCCCTTAATTGCCCCCTGCAGGTTAGCCCCTTCCCTGCCAGTGACATTTATACAGTAAGCAGTGGGGTTTTTTTTAGCTGTGATTGCTGTATAAATGTCATTGGTCCCCAAAAAGTGTCAAAAATGTCCGATCTGTCAGCCGCAATATCGCAGTCCTTCTAAAAATTGCAGATCGCCGCCATTACTAGTAAAAAAAAAAAACTAGTGAAAAACGCCATAAATTAATTCTCATAATTTGTTAAAGCGGCAACTTTTGCGCAAACCAATCAATATACGCCGGTTGCGATTTTTTTTACCAAAAATATGTAGAAGAATATATATTGGCCTAAATTGATGAGTAAATTTGTTTTTTATATATATTATTTTTTTGGATATGTATTATAGCAAAAAGTAAAACATTTTTTTTTCAAAACTCTCGCTCTGTTTTTTGTTTATAGCGCAAAAAATAAAAACCGCAGAGGTGATCAAATACCACCAAAAGAAAGCTCTATTTATGGGAAAAAGGACACCAATTTTGTTTGGGTACAACGTCGAATGACCGTGCAGTTGTCAGTTAAAGTGGCGCAGTGCCGATTCGCAAAAAGTAATCTGGTCAGGAAGGGGGTAAATCCTTCCGGGGCTGAAGTGGTTAAAACAGAACCCTGCGATTTTCAAAAAATCCCCCATTAGTACACCTCCCTACACTAAACAGTTATTACATTTGTGAAATTCCTTATCTTTGAAGAGATATGTCCAATCTAATTTACAGGAAGTGGTCTCTCTCATTCAAATGATGCACTATGTATTCTTCAATGTTAGCTCTGTTAGAAGAGTGATTGCATCGTATCCTCTTCTTTCTGTTTAGACTACATTTCCCATCAGCCATTGCACATTTCAATGAATGTGGGAGGTACACTAGCCTGTACATGTAAATGTGAACAAGCCCACTTCAACATGAATCACACCCCTCATTCATCAGCCAGGCCCACTAACCAGTGACACAGCATGTCTTCTCTAACCTCCAGCCACAGGACATAAGCATATTGCCCTTACTTGCGTTCTGTAATCATTACTGATCTGTACACACATCCCATAATAATATATTATACACATATCCCATAATAATATATTATACACACTGTACTCTGCTGTAATTCACTATTAGAAATATTACTCTTCCTCTGCAGATTTGCGATAGTGCTGGTATGGTGTATGAGAACATCCCTCGTTGCAATACAGAAAGAAAGAGCATGTCTGCATGAGAAAAACACAAAAAAGTGCAGAGCTAACTTACCAATCAATAACACAATAATGATGGAACCCTCTAATATATGGAGATCTCAATAAACTTCAATATCACCACAATACCGGCCTCTGTGATATGTAACATGACATATAACACACATCACACTGGAAATAATACAGAACAATGAAACTTTGCAGGTATAGTGGAAACCCATCCTACAGATGTATGGAAGTTTACGGTGTCAGTAAACAGTACAGCCTCATCAGTGCCGCTTATCAGTGCGGTCACACAGTTCCACTTATCAGTGCCCATCAGTGCATTCACATCAATGCCACTTATCAGTGTCCATCAGTGCAGTCACACAGTTCCACTTATCAGTGCCCATTAGCGCAGTAACATAGTGCCCACCAGTGCTGCTTATCAGTGCGGTGACCCCGTACCCACCAGTGCGGTGACACCATGCCCCCTTCCAGTGCCTCTTATCAGTGTGGTGACACCATGCCTCATACCAGTTCCTCTTATCAGTGCCCATCAGTGCAGTGACACCGTGCCCCCTACCAGTGCGGCTTATCAGTGCCCATCAATGCGGTTACATAGTTACATAGTTAGTCAGGTTGAAAAAAGACACAAGTTCATCCAGTTCAACCAAAAAAAACCAAAAAACATTTATATATATATATACACATACATATATATCCACATGCACAACCAAATAATCCCATATACAATCCTTCACCCACAGTTGATCCAGAGGAAGGCAAAAAACCCCAGCAAAGCATGGATCCAATTTGCTATAACGGGGGAAAAAATTCCTTCCTGATTCCCCGAGAGGCAATCGGATTCACCCTGCCATCAGTGCTCATCAGTGTGGTGACACTGTGCCCTCTACTAGTGCCACTTATCAGTGCCCATCAGTTTGATGACACCATACCCTCCACCAGTGCCGCTCATCAGTGCCCATCAGTGCGGTGACACAATGCTCCCAACCAGTGCCTCTTATCAGTGCCCATCAGTACGGTGACACCATGCTTCCCTCCAGTGCTGCTTATCAGTGCCCATCAGTGCGGTGACCCCCCAGTGGCATGACTACCC